>PVHT021183562.1:141702-349259 GCA_004024745.2 Catagonus wagneri | reverse complement strand
CCGGTCCTTCCTTCCCGGGTAGGGAGCTGGGCGGCTCCAGCATCCGCCACACAGGTGCTCGATAAACGCTTGTCAGGCGATCAAAACACAGAAGGGGCCCAGAGGGAGGCGTGAGGGTGGGACAGGACGTGGGGCAGCCCATTCGCACCCACTGTCTCATTGGACCCACTGAGACACAGCAGGTTCCCGCTGGCCCATTTTACAGATGTGGACAAGGTGGTTCAGAGAGGTTAAGTAACTCGCCTGAGGTTGCCCAGCTAGGAGGTGCCCAAATGATGACCACCCTCTGGAGCTGGGGAGCAGCCCCCATAGAGGGGTCGCATGCTCTCAGCTGGCCACGGCGGCCCCCACCCAGCTCCACCACCTGCCTGGCCCGGAGCTGTGTGAGTCTGTGAATGCAAATTGTGGTTTCTCGAGGCCTTTCTGGTACTAATATTTTCTATGGCTCATCATGCCACTTGGGAGGGACTCAAAGCCCTGGGAGACGAATGTCCACAGTCGTAATAATGTTCTGCCTGGCTTACCCCCCAGGTCTGAATCCCACCCATGCAGAGGCTGCCCGTGGCCCGCCTGGAGCCCGGACCCCCCACCCTTAGCGCCACTCCTCAGAGCTGGGATGGGAACCACGCCACCTGGATGGATGTCCCCCGGGGAAGGCAAGATGCCATCTAGGGACACCCCAGCCAGGACCTGGATGCCTTAACTGACCCCCACAGGCATCTTCTCCCCCAGAAGCAGGTCCTAAAGGAGCGCAGCCCGGGCGGGCTGCTGGGACGGGCGGAAGGAGCGTGAGCAGCTCCTGGGAACCGAGCTGCCACGGCGGCGTCGGGACGAGAGAGGCTCTTTGAGGAGGCCCAGGAGCTGGCAGACAGGGACGGGATTCGGATTCGTGGGGGACTGTCCGTTGCCAAGTCCCTCCCCACCAGTCTGAGCCCCTGACCCTGGGTGGTGCCACCCACGGCCTGCCCAGGCGTCCGCTCCCCGCTGCCGTGCCAGGGCCGACCGGGGTTCCACGTCTACTGCCTCCTGCTCCGGGCCGGCCCTCACCTCTGCTTTCCCAGTGGCAACCCTAGGCACTCGGGCGCTGAGGATCAGAGGGGTTAAGAAGGTGACACAGCTGTAAGCAGAATCCAAGTCCATGGATGCCTCAGTGCCTTCCACTTTGTGACGTGGTCCCACCCCAAGAGTGCCCCAGGCACTCCCAGTCCATACATCCCCTCACCAGGAGGGCAGGGGGCAGCCCCCAGGCACCAAGCCCTTCAGCATCAGAGCCCTGATCCTGTTGCTATAGAAACAGCTGTTGACCTCACCGGCATCTCCTGGGCTTAACGGGGAGGTGCCGGAGGGGATGGCCTCCCACTTGCTGGCAAATTCAGGGAACTGGGGACTCTAGGCAGAGAGGCAGCAGGGGAGGACGGTTGAGAAGGGAGCTTGGTGTAACCTCAGCCTCTCTCGCCATTCAGGATGGGGAGACACAGCATCCTCCCACCCCTCAGAGACCCCAACAACTCAAGGACCCCCTGCCCTGGGGGCTGGGCGTCAGGAGAGAGAGGTCCTGCGTCTGACCCCACGGAGCTCGGCTTCCTGGGCTCACCATCGCTCAACAAATAGTCATTCTGCTGCTCCTCTGTGCCAGGTGCTCTCCTGGAGACGCAGGGCTGGACATATGCGACAAGGATTCCTGCCCTGGAGACACTTACATCCTCGTGGGGGAGCCGGACAAGGTACCACGGACACAGCACACGCATAACAAGGAGCACTGGCAGATGCTGCAGAGAAAGAAGCAGCAGCGCTGGGTCCTGGCAACGGGGAGCAGGAGGGATTTGCTTTGAAGTAATAATGCGGCTCCGTCCTGATGGGGGGCTGAGCTGGGACCCAGAAGGGTGCTTCTTCTGTGCAAGGACAAGAATTACGGGATTCCAGAAGAGTCATAGGGTCCACGAGTGGGAAACGTGCCCCCCTCCCCCCAGCTCCCCACCCCCGAATTTCACAGCCCAGAATCCCTAGGCCAGGACGTGGAAGGCTTCCCTTTGTGAAGCCCCTGCCACTGTCACCTAGACATCCTGGGAGGTGACGGTGGGTGGTTAGCAGCTCTCTGGGAGGAGGCAGAGCCCTCGGGTGGGGCAAAGGCAAAGCTGCTTGGAAATGACCCTGGGAAGAGGGCTTGCTGCCCTCACCAGAGCCAGGCCCCTAGGGCTGGGCGGACGGTAGAATGGGTCAGAAAAGCAGAGCAAGTGCTTCGGAGTTTCAAGATCAAGGCTTTGTCTCAGCAAGAGCCTGGAATTTTGAATTTTGAAAGCCGGCTTATAGGACTTAGGACACAAAGCTGATGGATGGGTGTGAAGGGATAAGCTGGCCACCGTGTCCCACCCGCTCCCGATACGAAATGCATCAGGTACCGTTGCAATGAGATAAGACACACACCCTAATATTTTTAATGGACCAAAGAGTTGAAACACACTTCATCAAAGAAGATACGCAGACGGCTTTGAAAAGGTGCTCGCCGTCTTTAGCCACGAGGGAAACGCAGGTCAATCAAAACCGCAATGAGACGGTACCACAAGGCGTTCCGGCGACCGCTGGGGAGGAGGCAGAGGAGCCGGACCCTTAGCTGCTGCTGGCAGGGACGGAAAATGGCACAGCCGCTCGGAAAACAGCTGCTTCGTTTCTTGAAACGTCAGACATACTCCTGTGCGACCCCTCATTCCATCCCCGAGTGAAACGAACACGTATTCACTTAAAGGCTTGTTCAGAAACAGTCGCAGCCGCTTCCTTTGTAACAGCCCCGACGGCAACACCAGAGATGAGGGTGCTCAGGGGAGCGGCGAGGCTCTGCTGAACCGTCTCACGAGGTCGCCTGGAGTCACAGGCAAAAGGCCACTTCCACAGAGGAGCCGGCTGGTGCCCTCCACCTGAGGCTTTAGGGCTCAGAGTCCCTGCAGCCCCTTCCCCGCAGACATGCAGACAGGGCCACGTGCTCCCTGCGTCCGTCCCCTGTGAGCTGCCCGCTGCCCTAGAAATGCAGCCGGACCATTACCCACTGGAGACCGACAAGCTCCTGGGGCCTCACAGACACGCTTCCCAGACCTAAACACAGAGGTTGAAAGTCAGATGCACCAAAAAAGGACGGCACAGCGCGGGCGGGTGTGCAGTGTAACGACTCCTACTTACTGCGTCCAACGTTTCCCATTTATTTATTTAGTCTTTTTAGGGCCACACCCGCGGCATACAGAGGTTCCCAGGCTAGGGGTCCAATCCGAGCTACAGCCGCCGGCCTACACTACAGCCACAACAATGAGGGATCTGAGCTGCATTTGCAACCTACAGCATAGCTCACGGCAACGCTGGATCCTTAACCCACTGAGCGAGGCCAGGGATCGAACCCACCACCTCATGGTTCCTAGTCGGATTTGTTTCCATTGCGCCACGATGGGAACTCCCAGGTTTCTCCTTTTAAATAGCAAGCACCCCTAGGGAACTGGATTCAACTCCCAGAATCCTGACCCGCTCCCAGGCTTCAGGGACCCCGCCTACTGCTCTGGTGAAGCTGACCTGGACTCCAAAGATGACTTGGGGCCGGGGTGGGGGCGAGGAGGGTGGGGGTTTGCATCTTACCCATGAGACGGCGCTCTGGAGTGGGGCCCCCAAGACTGACAGCATTCCTCCCTGGTTTTCAAAAACCCTGGCGATTTCAACTATTATAGTAACAGATGCATATTTTTGCTGGATTTTCTATTTCTGCTCGTGAGCTTTTATCTTTCCCATAAAGGAAGGTTGTTAAATGCGTACGAGAATGTGACCACATTTACGGCTGTTTTGGCAACGCTCCAGAGGCTCTGTGATTAACCTGAAGTCCGGGGCTTAGGAGAAGGAGTGACAGGCAGGGGACCAGGCAGAGCTGAGCCCCCAAGGCTGGGGAGAGCCGGACCGGGGCTGGCCACGGGCACACACCGGCTCTCGCCACCTTGTTTAAGTGCATTCTCTAGGGGGAATCCAGACATCATTTGGGGGTCAGAAAATATAGGAGTGTTTTGGTTTATGTTTCCTGCCTGTTCTCTGCCTCCCCAAGATGGACTCACCTTGTCTTTTTTTTTTTTTTTTTGGCCAACCCGAGGCATATGGAGTTCCCGGGCCAGGGATCAGAGCTGAGGCGCAATTGCAACGTATGCCACAGCTGCAGCGACTCCGGATCCTTAACCCGCTGTACGGGGCTGGGGATTGAATCTGCGTCCCAGCGCTCCTAAGACGCTGCCGATCCCATTGAACCGCAGCGGGAACTCCGCACCTTCTCTTTACAGCCGCCCCAGCCCGGATCGAATCCATCCTGCACACCTGGGAACTGAGGTCCTTCTGACGCTGAGGCCCCAGTTCTCCCCTAGCTGCTGGGTCGCTGCAGGGCGAGGCCTCCCTCCCTGCCTCCGCAGGAGGTCTTGGCTGTTTACAAAAGCCTGCCTGCTGCTGCTTTAATAGGAGCTCGTCCAGAAAAAAATCCCTTTCTGACCAGCTGGCTGCGAGCACACGTCAAAGTTTACACGCACAAGGGCTGCTTCCTCCCTGACCCAAGTTGAGCGCCCCTCGAAGAGGGTCTGGCCGCCCCTGAGCTGGGACTCCTCGCCCGTCCCAGGCCAGGGCCTCTGTCCTATAACTCTGTTCTGACACTCTCTGCCTGGAGATAACAGCAGACCCCACACGTCAAGGGCTCAGTCCTGCAGGACTCGACAGCACACAGATTGTCACCTATGCTACAAGGCAGGGGGGCTATCACCCCCTCAGATTCCACACTTTGCCAGAATGGCCCAGAACGCTCGGGGAAACGTCACGTTTACCAGTCGATCGTACAGGATCCGGAAGAAGAGCCGGGTGAAGCAGTCTACAGGCCAGGTCCGGAAGCATCCTGGGAGCACGGGCTCTGGTCTCCCTGAGGCTGTCATGCGTCGCCCTCAGCAAGTGGAAGCTCATGACATCTTGTCGCTCTGCTTTCCTTGAGCTTAACCTCCAGCCCCCGCTCCTTCCCTGGAGGCCAGTGGGCGGGGCTAAAAGTACCAACTCCCTCGGTGCTCCACCCCCTTGCCCAGGTCACCTCCTGAGCCTACACTCAGGTGAGGTCAAAGGGGGCTCCTTATGAATGACAGAGGACACGCCTGACGCTCAGGAAATCCCGAGGCTCTTAGCGATTTCGGGGAGACGGCAGTGAGTGAGGCTGAAGGGCGCTCTTACCACCTGCTCGGGAACTGAGCCTGGGCGGCCGGGTGAGAACCAGGCATCCCGCCGCCACATCAGCCAGAGGCTAAAAGCACACGTGCCCGATTCCTGACCCCGCTGAAAGCAAGACTGTTGAAGGAAACAAAGGCCGTAAAAGCAGAGACAGAGCCGAGTGTGAGAAACAGAGCGACCTGTGGGAGAGCACAGAGAGGTCTATCTGTCGAAGGCGGACGCGAAGCGGTCACACGCACCCAAAGGTGTGCGGGCGTGGGCAGCCTCCTGAAAGACGGGCGTGCAGAGCGGCGACTTCACTGGTATGAGGCGGTTCTTCCAGGTCTTTGCTTCGCTCTGGCCAGTCGTCCTGTTCTATCTCTCGCACCTGACCCTCCCCGATCCGCGTGTGCGTCTTTTGGCCAAGACGGATCCCAAAGCGACGGCTTGTGGGAAGGTTAGCTTAAATGACTACGGCCTGGCATCCCCTCCCCTTCTGACCCAGAGGGGTCTTTCTGCATGTGTGGAGTCAGGGTCTCCCTGACCCCGAGGATAAGAAGTATGGGACCTCTTGGTCTTTTGCCCAGGCGGGGCTTAGCCCCCCTGCCTCTGCCATCACCAGTGTTTAAAGTGTCCACAGAAAACAAATTCCAGCTATGTACCTAGTGCCTGTCGCAATTTCTGTCTTGAAGTGTAAACAGGCGGCTGCTTGTAAATGTCTGTCACGGGCCCATCTGTCTCCTGCCTCCTGAGGAGCCCTGTGCCTTGGACCCGGCACAAAGGCGAAATACACATCCTGTTACACGACACCGTGTAACGTAACAGAGTCACAGGTGCCCAGGACTGGAAGACGGACATCTCCGGGGGCCGTGATTCTGCCAAGGACACCCTGTGACCTGAGCAGTTCCCAGACCGTTCTTGAATCAGGAGTGAATTTTTGTTTTCTTAGGGCTGCACCTGCAGCATATGGAAGTTCCCGGGCTAGGGGTCTAATCAGAGCTACAGCTGCCAACCTACACCACAGCCACAGCAACACGGGATCCGAACCGCCTCTGCGACCTACACCACAGCTCACGACAGTGCTGGATCCTTAACCCACTGAGCCAGGCCAGGGATCGAACCCACATCCTCATAGTTGCTAGTCAGATTTGTTTCCACTGTGCCACGCGGGAACTCCCAGGAGTGAATTTGAATCAAGTTTTGTGGGCTCTGCGGGTGGACAGCGTGGCCGTGCACCCCAACGCTACTGGAATGCTGAGCCCCAAACCCCAGGACCTGGTGTGAGGAGGGCCGGAGGTGGTGGGGGAGGAAGTGAAGCCTTTTGGGTACGAGGACCACAGTCCTGCACCAGGACCAGCCGAGGAGGGCTCCTTGCTCTGCTGTTCCCCTTTGGCTCCGTCTCATCCTCAGACATGGAAAATCAGCACGGGTTCTGCCTGACTGTGAAGGCGGCTGATGATACCAGGAACCCTCTCCCATCCCACCCTCCACCCGGCCCTGGCCGCGGGAAGCGCTTTCCACCGGATTTGCTCTCTGGGGTGGTGGGTGTGTGTTTCAGTCACAGCCTGCGCCTGTGCACCCCTCCTAGGAAAGCTGGGCGCGGATGACCACGCCAGCACATTTGGAAAGGATCGGGAGCAGGAATGTCACCAGGGCCCCCCGGAGGTCCTGGGCAACTTTCTGGTCCTGAGTTTGAACTGACCACACGGTTTCCTTTCTCCCTCTGAGCCACGACCACGAAGGAGGAGTGTGCTAGAGACAACGATCATTTCAACCTCAGGCTTCCTGCTGAGGGTCAGCGACTTCCGCATTGTTCCTCCACAAATTAATGGAGCGGCCCACCCCCGGTCACTATAGCAACCCCCCTCCCCAGGGCTTTTGTCACCCTGAAATGGAATTCATCAGCCACGCCATTCAGTGAACTCTTCTCCAGACAAAGAGATGGAAGGAAGAAATTGCCGGAAGCCCGGCACCTCCAAATGGGTCTTTGTTTCCAGGAGAAGAGCTCCATTGGCAGATGAGAGACCCAGGAACCACTGCAGAAAAAGATGGCTATTAATTAAAGAGTGTTCCAGAAGTTGCCCTGGCGAAGGTGGAAGAGCGAGCTTTGCAGATCCCACACACAGCTCCTGGCACCGCAATTAACCCGGAGCCCTGCCCACATTTCAAAGACAAAGAGGTTTGCTTTTTCTCCAGCCCTCCCGCTACCGTTTGAGTTGGACTTCAGTATCTCCCACCTCAAATCACCCTTACCGGGTTCCCATCCCGGCAAGGAAGGCCATGAGCAGGAGAAAAAAAAATACAGCTCAAAAGCACGAAATCCCAGCAGGAGAAAAAAAAATGCAGCTCAAAAGCACGAAATCCCAGGAGTTCCCATTGTGGCTGAATGGGCCTTACCAGACCCACGAGGGACACTGTTCATAAGGGGCCCCTGAGACCCGGCGGTCGTTCGCCTTGGCACCGCGGTGTTCGGGGGGGATCGATAAACTGGCAGGGGAATTCCAAACGGGGGATGTCAACAACCACACCGCCGAGATCCCACCCAGGCTCCAGACACGATCTCAGCTGCCCAAACAGGAGAAACAGACTCCAGCACGGATGAAGGCCGCAGGACCAAGATAATTTAAGGAGCTGTTAAACCTCAAAATAAACAGAGCCAAAAGGACCGTTAAACTTCCCGCTTAATGACCTAAATCCTCCTTCCCTGTTTCCCAAGCCCCGTCTCCTTTTTCCTTGAGACTAGGTGACCTGTCACAGGAAACCCTCACTACGAAAAGCCCTTGCCCCAGTGGCGGGGAGCCTGAGTTCTCTCTGCTCAGTGCTCCCGGCCTCTCTGTCGGTCCACAAACCTGTCCGCGACCTCACCGCCCCAGTCCTGTCTCCTGCACCTCCGCTGTCCTAGCTCCCGGCGCCGTGCAGGCTGCGCTGGGGGATGACAAAACATTTACTAGGCAACGTGAGAGAGAGGCGACCCTTTGGAGGGTGGAAGTCGGGCGTGGCCAGCGCGCGAGGAGGGCCGTGCCTTTCGAAAGCTCTGTTTTGTAATATCTGAAATTATTTTCCTTCCACCTGTGGCCCCCTCCCCTTTTTTTCCAAGTACGTCAATTACGATGTTAGGGACTGAAGGTAAGCTGTAGTGGGGGCTCTCTGGGACACAGCAGAGACCTCCTGACACGGTTTGGAGATGTGCGCCCTCACCTGCGGTCCTCGCCCAGACAGAACCCCATCAGCCTGGCGGTTCTGGCTCTGACCGGCAACCTGCTGGCCCCTTATCTTCAGTTGAGACCCCGGCTGGAGACCAAAAACGTGGCACCAGGGAGACTGCACGTCTGTCTGAATTCACATACAGGTTTCCCAGGGTAGGCAGATTCCAGCTTTTTCTCGAGAAGAATTTGTTCTCCGCTTTCTGATGACCCAGAGGTCGGAGAGCCGCTGCGGGCTTTTGCAGAGCCGTCTTCTGGGTTTGGGGGGTGGCACAGGGTGGGCATTTAACAGTGGAAATTGGTGATCTTGGAGGCAGGGGCGGTCAGATGTCCCTACAGGGGATCCTTTTCAGAAGTCTGTGCCAACAGAGGCCAAACATTCCTTGTAAGGAGCAGGGAAGAAAACAAGTCCAATCCCTTCCCTTCCATGTTCCAGAATCACCACCTGGAAGGTAGGCTTCCTCCACCCCGCTTCCCTCCTCCCTCGTCCGGCTACCTCTGCAAACCCCTCTTCCAAGGCTGGGCTGGTCAGCTACGGAGCCGCACTGATTTGTCACCAATGAACGGTGCGCCATTAGCTGCCTGTTTAACAACCGTATTTCTTCCTCCCGCTGAGGGCTCAGTACCTCTCCCGTGAAATATGGCTTGAAGAGTCCCCAGCCCAGACCTGAAGTTCCAAGCAATTACTCAACAGTGGTTCTGGAGCCGTGACAGCTCGACGACAGCTGCCTCTTCTGTCTCCTCTGCTTGACTGGCGATCGGAAGTGAGTAGGCTTCTATTTTATGACACTAATGCTCCCCAGTGCTTTTCTGGCTCTCTGTGAAGCCAAATAATACCCAGTATCCTTGTTCCATCCTGAATTCTAGAGCCACAGGTCTCAGTATATTCCTCGGGGGCTGAGATGACCTGCAGACTGGCTCTCCTAGGGGGAGGCGGCGCACCTGCCCGGGCCGTGGTGCTGGCCTTTGGCCACCAGGGTATTGATTCCCAAGAGGTCACACACGCTACCACTGAAAAGAGATAACAGCGCAGGACGCCTACTCTTTGGAGGGAGCGTCTCTCAAATCAGCCCACCTGAACTGCCTGTTGAAGTAGATGCATCTCTCACCGCAAACAAGGTCTCCCCAAGTCCATGCCTGTAGAGAGGGGTCCTGTAGTCGCTGGGGTCACGTGTCCACCCACCAGCATCATTTACCCTCCATTCCCTTGCTGGTCCTGGTCTCTCCCCTCTCTTTCCTCTATCGAAGGGCCTTTGGAAACGGATCTGTGTCTGTGTTAAAACCAGGTGAACGGAAAGAGAGAGGAACACCCCGTGAGGTGGCAGACCCTGTGATGGGGGCCCTTTTCTCCTCTCCTCTAGTATGAGGATAAGCAGAAAGGAATAGAATCCCACACCGACAGGCTCTGTAAATGAGTAGTCATACTCAAAAGAAGGAAAAATTCCCAGGGTGGAAAACAGATTGTTAAAGGTTGGGGCAGGAGAGCAAAGGCTGACCCTAAATGCTCTCTGGGTTTGGGAACAAGGGCTGAGGTTCTAATGAGTCAAGAGGAGGTGACGCCTGGAGCTCACTTGAGCAGATGTAGCTGGAAGAGAAGACTAGCTTAACACCTAGAGTCTTTTATTTGAATGTGTCTTTTTTTTATTTTTTTCCCCTAGGGCTGCACCTGTGGCATATGGAGCTTCCCAGGCTAGGGACTGAATCGGAGCTGCAGCTGCTGGCCTACGCCACAGCCACAGCAGCACCAGATCCGAGCTGCATTTGCGACCTACACCACAGCTCACGACAATGCTGGATCCTTAACCAACTGAGCGAGGCCAGAGATCGAACCTGCATCCTCATGGATACGAGTCAGATTCATTTCCACTGAGCCACGACAGGAACTCCCACCTAGAGTCTCTTAGAGCTGCCCCCCGCTGCCCTGAAGATGGTACCAAGGGGGCTAGAAAAACCCCACCTATTGGGTCGATGACTTGGGGACTTGGGTATAAAAAAACCCTGTCAGAAATCAAAACCCCAGGCCTCTGCCGGAAATGGGGGAAGGGTGTAATTTTATGAAATCTGAGGGGTACAGGAAACCCAAGTCACAAGAACAACATAAAAATGAGTCCAGCACCATTTAAACACCTGCACCCTGGCAGAAGAAAATAAGAAACTTCTCTTTAGGGACAATTTCACAACCCAGAGCATACTAGACCCCCACAGAGCGGGGGTAAATATTCTTAATAAGGACCCAAAATAGAAAAACTACAAAATATGCATGTAAACAAACTATCATAAAAAAGGAGACATTATAAATTACAAAAGGAAAATTAGTTTCCCAACAACTGAAGTTAACAGAACATCTGAAGTACATTTAAAGCGGGTTTTCTGAAGTTAATAGAACATCTGAAGTACATTTAAAGCGGGTTTTTTTGTTTGTTTGGTTTGGTTTTGTTTTTGGTTTTTTTTGTTGTTGTTGTTGTTGTTTTTGGCTGCACCTGTGGCAGGTGGAAGTTCCCAGGTCAGGGATTGAACCTGTGCCACAGCAGGGACAACACCGGATCCTTAACCCACTGAGCCACCAGGGAATTCTTAAAGTATATTTTAAATGACACAGGAAGTAAAAGAAGGAATCAGAACCATAAAGAAAGAATAGGGGGAGTTGCCATTGCAGCTCACTGGGTTAAGAACCTGACTAGTATCCATGAATATGTGGGTTTGATCCCTGGCCTCACTCAGTGGGTTAAGGATCTAGCGTTGCTGTGAGCTGAGGCACAGTTTACAGATGCAGCTCAGATCTGGCATTACGGTGGCTGTGGTGTAGGCTGGCAGCTGCAGCTCCAATTTGACCCCAATGCTGGGAACTTCCATATGCTGCAGGTGCAGCCCTAAAAGGAAAAAACATAAAAGGAAGAATAGGACATTTTGAAAAGGGAGTAAGCAGACATGAAAAAAAATCAAACAGACCTAAAAGTAAAAAAAAAGTGACATTATAAATAAAATGTATGAAAGTTTACAACACTAAAGAGAGAATTAGAAAAGTGGAAGATAAATAGAAAGAAATAATTCAAAATGCAGTGTGAGATCAAAAGAGATCAAAGATACAAAAACACCATATGGAAATGTGGAAGACTGAATGAAGAGGTTGACCACACATCTTACAGAGTGAAGATGCGATATTATTCAAACAGGATAAATAAAAATAAACGGGCATCTTGGAGTTCTCCTGTGGTGCAGCAGATTCAGGATCCAGCACCGTCACTGCTGTGGCGGGTCCAGCTCCTGGCCTGGGAACTTCCACATGGCGTGAGTTTGGCCAAGAATCAACAAATAAATGGGCATCTTGCCATGTTTTGGAGAAACAGAGAGCATCAGAGGCACAGAGTTCTGAAAGGCTACTGGAGAGGTAAGGCTACCTGAAAAGAAATGACAATTTGGTTGACAGAACTCTCAGCATCACCAGTGGGTGCCAGAAGACAGAGCTGTATTTGCCAAGGAGTGAGAGGATGACTCTGTTAGCCTAGAATTATACACTCAGGTAAATTATCATCCAGATTAAGGATTATAATAGAGACATTTCAGACAGAGACAAAAAGGATGGATCCTCACTGAATTCATGGATCCTCACTGAAAGAACTATTAAGAGCTTTGGAGTGGAAATTAAATCCAGCATATCTCAAATGATAATCAACCTTCTATGTATGGACTAAAATTAACAATAATATTAATAACGACAATGATGAATCAAGGAGGTGAAAAACAAAGTGAAACTAAAATGCTAGCCAGGAATAACACACAAGATAGAAGGGGAAAATTAGGGAAGAGACATGATAAAGAAGATAATAGATATAAACCCAAATATACCCATAATTACAATAACAGTAAATGTATCACAGTTGCCTATTAATTGACTCAGACTAACTGGATGAAAAAAATCAGATTTACTGGATTGGATAAAAAAAAATCCACCTATACAAAAGGTTTCATGATACAGTTGGCACCAAACAACACAGAAAGACTGAAGACAAATGTTGAAAAAAAATATGCATACAAAAGAAAGCTGGCAGAGCGGTATGCTACTGCCAAACAAAGGAGTCATTAAGACAAAAAGCAGCACTGAAGAAATAATTCTTTAAGAAAATATGCCAATCCTGAGCCTCTCTGTGCATCTATTTAGTGTCAAATATAGAAAGCAAAACTGTAGGAGAAACCAGTAACTCACAATCACAGGGAAAATGTTAACGTATCTTCTTGAGAAAATCACAGCTTAATCAGTAAGACCATAGAAGATTTCACTGCATAATTAACAAGCTTGATCTAGACAAACATGGGAACTAAATATTCTCTTCAAACATGCATCTGACACTTAACACAGTTAATCAGATAGTAGGCTACAAAGGAAGTTCCGACAAACACGGGAGAACTGATAGCATCCAGATCACCTCCTGATGCTACATAAAGAAACGAGAAACCACAAAGGCTAGGAAGCTGAAAAGCACACTTCTAATTCAAAAGATAAAGCCTCATAGAAAGTACCAAGTATTTAGACCTGAATGTACATGAAAGGACTACAATTCCAAACACGGGAGATAGTTAAAGCAGTAATAAGTAAATTTAAAAACTCGTGAGTAAAAGTGAAAATTAATTAAGCAAGCATTCAACACAAGAAATCAGAACACCAGAGAAATTTTTCAAGAACAGGAGGAAGGAAATAATAAAAATAGGCACAGGGAGTTCTCTTGTGGCATGTTAAGGACCTGGCATTGCCACAGCAGTGGATTGGTCACTGACGTGGCACAGGTTCGATCCCTGGCCTGGGAACTTCCACACGTGCCTCAGGTGCAGTGGAAAAAAAAGTACAGAAAGTAGTGAAGCAAAATCTACAAAGGAAATAACCCATGCAAAGTTGATTCTTCAAGAAGACAAAGTAAATAAACGTTTGCAAGTAAAGCTCAAGAAAAAGAAGGGAAAGTACAAATGAGTATTATCAGGAATGCAAAGAAGACAGAGCCACACAATAGAGCTCTTTAGAGAAATAAAGATGACATGAGGGACAATTTGATGTCAAAGTGTTTAAAAAAGGATGAAACAGGAGTTCCCATCGTGGCTCAGTGGTTAACGAATCCGACTAAGAACCATGAGGTTGCGGGTTCAATCCCTGGCCTTGCTCAGTGGGTTAAGGATCCAGCGTTGCCGTGAGCTGTGGTGTAGGTTGCAGACACGGCTCGGATCCCACGTTGCTGTGGCTGTGGTGTAAGCCGGCAGCTCCAGCTCCTGTTAGACCCCTAGCCTGGGGACCTCCATATGCCGCGGGTGAGGCTCTACATAAAAGGTAAAAAGACAAAAAAAAAAAATCTATCTCAAAACCAATAGAAACCTTGTAAGCATTCAGGACGTGAAAACAGTAGTCACAAATCTACTTGCAAAAAATAAAACGAATAATAATAATAGTTAAAAAAAAAAAAAAAAGCAGCGCTATACTGGGCAAGTATCACCATGTAAGTTTTGTACTGTTAAGTTTTGTATGGTAATAGCAAGACAGGCTTTACCAAACTTTTGAGGAACATTTAACCCTTATCAGGAACAGATTGTTCCACAGAAATTTCCTGGGATGGGGCTGGAGAGAGGGCTCCCCAACTCCTTTAATAGGGTAACAGGACTTTGATCCCCAAATCAGGCAAGAAGAGTACCTACAAGAAAAATAAGAGCGCAGATGCACAAATCCTGCATCAAAATTAGCAAACCAAATCCGGCAACCTATATATAATCCTTTATTATAAGCAGAGCCTTTAACTCAGGAATAAAGACAGCTTAACACTAAAATATCTGCTAAAATCATTCACCGCATTAAAAGATTAAAGGAGGAAGTCCATATATATAGTCATCTTCTTAGATGCAGAGAAGGCATTCAATAAAATGTAAAATCCACTAACTTTTTTTTTTGTCTTTTTGCCTTATCTAGGGCTGCACTTGTGGCATACGGAGGTTCCCAGGCTAGGGGTCTAATTGGAGCTACAGCCAGCCACTGGCCTACACCATAGCCACAGCAACGTGGGATCCGAGCCGCCTCTGCAACCTACACCACAGCTCATGGCAACGCCAGATCCTTAACCCACTGAGCGAGGCCAGGGATCAAACCCACAACCTCATGCTTCCTAGTCGGATTTGTTAACCACTGAGCCACGACTGGAACTCCCACTCATAACTTTTTAAAGAAAATCCTCAGCAAACAGAATAGATGGAAATGTTCTTAAACCAATAAGAAACATCTACCAAAAAAGCATCGTGCTGAATGGTAAAATATTGAGTTATTTCCTCTAGAGCCAAGAACAAGATAAGGATGCCTGCTCCATCAATTTGACTCAGTGTTTCATCAGAATCTTCAGCTAAGTTAATAAATAAGAAAAGTATATTACTTGAGATAAATATTTGGCTGCACTTAGTTAATATCCATGCAAATTGATTGTGACTTAAGCAAAATGGGTATTTCTTCCTCACGTGAGTGTCTGGAGGTGGTCCAGGGCTGGTGTCTGTGGTTTTTGAGCCTGTCCAGGACCCCAGACTCCATCTCTCTTGCTTTACCATCCCTAGCGTGCTGTCCTCACCCCCTGGTCCACCACACCTGCCACCAGGTCTGCGGGTAAAAGGCCAACATTCGCAAGACAATTTTGAAGACAGCGGATAAGAGATCTGACCTTTCAGATGTAAATACTTACTAGGAAGCAATATGCAGAAACAAGATAGTATGGCTTGGATCTAAGACAAAGAAACTGATGAGATAGACCAGAGCGGATGACCCGTTTGCGGAAACTTGGCAAAGGACAGAGGTCTCAGCACAAACCAGGGTGGGAAGAGTGAGCCATACAAGCAATGGTATTATGACGCCTGCCTGTTCACACAGGAAAACGCAAAATCTGTATATACCTTCTATGTGTGAAAATCAATTCCAAAGGAATTGAGGCCCTAGGTGTGAAAAAGAAAACTTTACTGTGGGACTTCAAGGCTTCTCCAAGGAGACAAAACTCAAAAAGGCTCTGAGCTGAGATAAAAACTGCCCTTATCATCCCCCGGTCTCACTATAATCGTTACAACGCTCGAGGGCCTCCGCACCCGGCCACCCGGCCCGCTCCTTCTGCCCCAGCACATGCCCAGCCAGCCAGCGAGTGCATCAGAAGACCCCGTCCTTCCCCAACCAATCAGCAGGTCAACAGGCGGATGACAAGGCCACTCGTCACCCTCATCTGTCTTAGGGTTATAAAGGCAGACAGGACCATGCGCCCAGAGTCGGCTCCCCCTGTTATAAGGAAGCCGGCCCACTGTGTTAACAGTCTCTCGCCTCAATAAACTTGTCTTTTCTATACCTTCATTTAAATCCAGAAAATTCTTTTTTCCACCCACGAACAGAGACCACAACATTTAAGTCATTTGGGAGAAAATACAGAACATCTTTTTTTTTCAAAGGGAGGTACCATATCTTTTTTTTTTTGCCACACTCGTGGCATGCAGAGAGGTTCCCAGGCCAGGGATTGAACCAGTGCCACAGCGGTGACAGTGCTGGATCCATAACCTGCTGAGCCACCAGGGAATTCTAGAACATCTTTAGAGAAGGGCTTAAGAGCCACAGAGCACAAATTACACAGAATAAGATAACTGGATTTGACCACAGTAAAAAGGCAAGCTCAACTAAAAACTAAAAAGACCGTGTCATAGGGTAAGAAGGCAAGCTCTACTTTGTTTTTTTTTTTTTTTTTTGCCTTTTGTCATTTTAGGGCCACACTAGTGGCATGTGGAGGGTCCCAGGCTAGGGGTCTAATTGGAGCTGTAGCCACTGGCCGACGCCACGGCCACAGCAACGCAGGACCCGAGCCGCGTCTGCGACCTACACCACAGCTCACGGCAACGCCGGATCGTTAACCCACTGAGCAAGGGCAGGGACCGAACCCACAACCTCATGGTTCCTAGTCGGATTCGTTAACCGCTGCGCCACGACGGGAACTCCTCTACTTTGGATGATGTTTTAAAATCACCATACTGGAGTTTCCTTTGTGACTCAGCAGGTTAAGACCCCGACATAGCGCCTGTGAGGACGCAGGTTCAACCCCTGGCCTCGCTCAGTGGGTCAAGGATCTGGCATTGCTGCAGGCTGCAGTGTAGGTCACAGATGTGGCTCGGATTCTGAGTTGCTGTGGCTGTGGCACAGGCAGGCCGCTGCAGCTCTGATTCGACCCCTGGCCTGGGAACTTCCATAGGCCGCGGGTGTGGCCCTAAAAAGAAGGAAAAAAGAAAAAACACCACACTGTTCAATAAATACTGGGTGGATGGATGAATGGATTGATGAGAAGAGAGACATTTATTTCCTTCTTTTGCCTGTTCTGGAAATGGGCATGAAGGCTGCGTGTTTGCTGCTGATCTAAAACAGAGTATGAACAGAAAACCCCAGGTCGGATAAAGCTGACATCAGGAGACGGTCACCACCGTAAAGGCAGCTACTCGCAGCTCCATGGGGGGACGGGGTACGCAGCACCCCTTGGGGGCACAAGGGGCAGAACCAGGGTCAGCGGGGCACAGAGGGAGTGGAGGGGTCTCCAGGGAAAGGAAGGGGCGGGCGGGGGAGCAGGCTGCTGACCGACCGGCCGCTGAGTCGCTGCAGCTGGTCAGACACCAAGGAGCTCGCAGAAACGAGAAACGCGCCTAGGACGGTTGCTCACCCGTAGCTGCTCCCGCCCGCTGGTCCTCTTTACTGCCCTGCTCTGAGTTTCCTTGCCTGCCAAACAGCTGCTCAGTCTGGAGCTTCAGGAGGCCAGGATGAAATTATGGTGCCAAAACCAAGAATTTATTCCTGCGTGTGCCTTTTTGTTGGCACCCGGTGCACAAGGCCCAGCGGCGCCCGGGTTTATTACCTTCGCCTGCTTTGTCTGCAGAGCCCCCCCCACCCCCACTCCTGGGACGGGCCCCTCTGTCCGGATCGGCTCCATCTCTTGCCCACACATCTCACACAGCCAGCCCAGTGTGCTCCCCAAATGTTTCTCTGCTAGGTTCTCGACATGAGCAAAGACACAGTTCATTTGCGTGCTTGAAAATCTAATCTCCTAGGAGCGAGTTCAGGATATTTAAATGCCAGCCCAGCTGTTAAGTTCTCCCCTGGCAGCGACGTTCAGAAGCAGAGACTCATGCTTCCCGCCCATGAAGTGCAGCCCCACCCCCCGGAGCAGCTAACGGTTGTGCCACTGCCCGCAGCAGCCACCGAGGGAGGCGCTGGACTGGAGCCAGAAGCGGGGGTTCCTTTCAGGCTTCCGATGGGGGAGGGCACTGGCTCTGAGCCACCTGCCCGGTCTCTGCTGGTCCCGCTCTGAGGCTTAGTTAGAAACCTCCGAGCCATCTGACCACACTCATAGGTCTCTCATCGAGCAGGCCCTTTCTGGGAGCCCAGGAGGCAATAAAACAGACCGAGACGGTTAGGAGTCCGTGGTGCAGGAGAGTCAGACAAGAAAGCAGAAAATTCCAGTACAGCAGGTGAAAGGAGCAGGGCCGGCTTCCTAACTTCCGGGCCCCCTGCGTAAAATCAAAATGTGGGGCCCCCCGTTCAAAAGTTACTGGAGCTCCCTGGTGGCCTAGTGGTTAAGGATCCAGCATTGTCACTGCTGTGGCTTGGGTCGCTGCTCTAGCCTGGGTTCGAATCCTGGCCTGGGAACTCCCACAGGCGCGGCCAGTAAAAACAATCTATTAAGAAATTCAAATTGGTGACGGTGGAGCATTTCACCGAGCACAGGGCCTTCCCGCGACGCTGGCCTGGCCAGGAGGCTGGGCTGGGGCGCTGTGGGCTGGCTGGACTGAGGGGAACCGCTGGCCACAAGGGGGTTGAGCCATTCGAAAGCCAGGGAGTTGATGTTTACATTAAGGGGTCTGTGTCATCAGCGGCACCGGGCCTGGTCTTTTTTAGCAACTGGGTGGTCAGGTTGCTCAAAGACCTTTTCCGACCTTGGTGTGGTCTTTCCTGACCCCAGGCTCCCTCCCCGGGACCAACCTTACTGACCCCACCAGTAGTGGCATTTAGGTACTTCACCGGGGTCAGTCCTGTCCTAGCTAGTGGACGTCACCCACTGACGGGGGGAGGGGAACCCTTAGGTGCTCTGATGGCCGAGGCCCGGGGCTCCTGCTTGGTCCCATTAATCACTTCCCGCCCACCACTGACGGGTGGTCAAGCACCCAGATGCAGGGTGATGGGCTGGGCCAGGCTATGTCAGCTCTGGGTAATTCAGAGTGCTTGGTACCGGGAAGCGCAAGCTCAGGCCGACGCTGGCCCGGAGATCTGGTTGTCCACGACCACTGGAGCCGTGTCTGAGCCGTAACTGGTTAACTTGATCCCAGGCCAGTCTCTGCTTGGGGCGCTGCGCGTCCTGCTGTCACTGAACATATTCTTCCAGAATCAACGTTCCGGGCAGTGGCCACAGAGGGGCCCATGAACGAAAGCTTTCGCCTACACTCGGGCCGTGGCTAAGCAAACCCTGGTATGTCAGCAACCCGGGAGGAGGTATAAAGCCCAAAACTCAAACTGTGCACACTGTGTCCACAGACAGGAAGTTAGATAAAACTACATACATCCTGCTTTTATTTACTCGCCAGGAACATGCATCCAATGAGCTCACTAATGTTTCTGTGTGTACAAAAGCACATCAAACAAAACTGCAGGAATCCGGGGTGCTTTAAATCACGCAGAAATCAGTGCTGATTAAGCTCAGTTGTTGGGGATTAATGACAATAAATATCAGATATAGAGAAAGATGTACCCGGGGCAGGGGCGACACTGGCCGAAACAGATACAAGACAGTCTCGTCTTTACTGGATCTCAGCACGGAGATCCTTTCCCCACCAGCGGAGGCCGCGCAGCGAGGCAGCCCTGCGCTCTGTTTGTAGAATGTCGGCTCTGATTCTGCCCTTCCACAGTCAACGGACTCATCTCCAACGGCCCCCAAGCCTGGAACCTGCGCTTAGACCAGAGGGAACCAGCCAACTGCACCAGCAACCCAGAGTGACCGCTCGACCCGGCCCAGCACACCCCAGTCCACTCCACTGGTGAACTGGCCCTCGGAGCTGCGAGTCGGGTCTGCCCTGGCTGGGCTCACGCTCCACAGCAGAGTGTCCAGCGGCCCTTCCAGCTGCCACTTGCCAGGAAGGTGTCAGATGCCCTCGGAAGCCTCCTGCCAGCACTCAGGTTGGGGGTGCAGCTGGGGGGGCTAGGGGCTAACAAAGTGGACGCACCGAAGGTCAGGCCCTCCTGGGCCACCTGCCACCTGGCCCGGCTTCACCTCGACGAGGCCCGGCTGCTCCAGCCCGCAGGACGGGGCGGGGGGAATGCGTGTGGAGCGGCCTTGATCAGCCTCCCGGGCAGCAGCCACACCACCCTGCTCACCCTTGTGTACTGAAGTGGAGGCCTGGGCCTCGGCAGGGACTCAGGGCCGTGGGACGAGGGAAGGAGAACAACTGAATGGATAATAAAAGGTACGGAGCTCCCTAGTGGTCCAGTGATTAGGACTCGGCACTTTGACCGCTACGGCCTGGGTTCAGTCCTGGGTCTGGGAACTGAGAGCCCACATCCGGCCGCTGATCGCTGTGGCCAAACCCCCCCAAACAAACAAGCAAACAAGTTAAAAAAATAAGAGGAAAAGTAATGACAACAAAAGGATGGGGTCATAGTAAATAATGAATGAATGCAATTTCACAGGCACCGAGGTAGCCCTTCCTCTGGGCAGGGCACAGCTCTTAGAACTTTGTGATTTTTCATTCACGAAATGCTCACAACCACCTTTGAGAAGCTGGCGCCGTTATTCTCTCCATTTTACAGATGGGTAAACGGAGGCACGGGGCTCCCTGACCTGTTCAAGGTCCCAGAGCGGGGCAGGGGCCAGGACCGGAAGCAGGCTGCGGACTGGTGTCCTCTCCCTGGGAGCCTCAGGACGGCTGCGGCTGCCCGCCCCCTGGAGCGGGGTGGGGGGGATGCAGAGGGAGGGCGTGGGCCCCGGGGGGGGGGTCCCCCACACTTAGGACTAGGCCGGTCCTGGACAACTCGCCCAGGCGGCAAGGGTCCAAAGCACCAACACCTGTACCTGGCTCACAGTTTGCAGAGAGAATGAAGACAAATGAGCCTTAGGAACAGCCAAACTGACGCTCTGCACGGAGTCCTAGCGTCTACACCTGGAGAGAGGCTGACATCACCCTGTGTGCTCCCCAGATAACCTCCGAGGAGAGAAGAGGGATGGCAGGCGGTCCCCGGAGGTGGCTGCTGGCTTCCGTCTTCCAAAACCGGCTCTAATTTAGACTAACTGGGGTCAAGCTCTGTCTAAGGGAAAAGACTGAATTACAGACTATTGGACAACT
The DNA here is from genome assembly GCA_004024745.2 of Catagonus wagneri. Lineage (NCBI taxonomy): Eukaryota > Metazoa > Chordata > Mammalia > Artiodactyla > Tayassuidae > Catagonus > Catagonus wagneri. Next base: position 328,506 of record PVHT021183562.1, on the reverse strand, counting down.
TTTAAAGAACTTTTAAACTGTGCACAGCCACGTAACAACATAGACTTTGCCTAGTCAAATTTCTTGGTGGTTTCTGGAATGAACGGGAAGAGAATTTGCAATCAGCGCTGCTCTCATGTATGAGTGAACTGCTTAAGGAGAACGGAAAGTTAACGCTTATTCCCCTCGGTGGTACCCCAGGCACCAGCCCAAACCCCGCAGAGGTGCGTTCGGCAGCAACGGCCTTGCTGTTTCCACCAGGCCCCTCCCAGATCCAGGTCTATTCTCACATCTCCCCAACTTCCGTCGCAGGCCATGACTTCTCCCTCCTGTGAGCTCTCCCATGACTCGTTTATTTCACCTTTTGGCCAGTGACTTGGAGGGTTAACAACTCCCATTTATTGAGAACTTACTATGTACCCGTACTACGCCTGCATTATCCCTTTTAATCGTCACACCAGCTCTGCTCAGAGATTCACGACTCCGATTTTGCAGATGGAGATGAGAGCGGTTAGGTCCGTGATTATCCACGGAGGTAAAGGAACCACCTGTCCAGCCTTCTCTTATTTTACACGATTCCAAATGAGTGACATATGAATCAAAGAGAGTACACTTATCGGTACCCTTCCACTGGGTGGAAGGGAAAGAACAGATGATTGGCTTACTGCAGGCTACACGGTGAGAATTTACTCTGAGTAGCTCGATACACTTATAACATCTACTCTGTAGGTGTCAGATGGGGAACCCACAGGGTCATCGTCAGTAGTATGTGAACTGAGTTTGGAAGGATGAGTGGGAACTTCCTGGTAGGCAAGGGGAAAAGGTAGAGGGGAAAATGAAGTGGGTGACACAAAATGGGAGAAAATATCTGCAGATGAATAGACTGACAAGGGATTAATCTCCAAAATTTACAAACACCTCCTACAGCTCAATACCAAAGAAACAAACAACCCCATCAAAAAATGGGAAGATCTAAACAGACAATTCTCCAAAGAAGACATGCAGAGGGCAAATAAACACATGAAAAGATGTTCAACATCGCTCCTTATTAGAGAAATGCAAATCAAAACCACTATGAGGTACCACCTTACACCGGCCAGAATGGCCATCATCAAAAAGTCAACGAACAGTAAGTGCTAGAGAGGGTGTGGAGAAAAAGGATCCCTATTACACTGCTGGTGGGAATGCAAATTGGTGCGACCACTGCAGAAAACAGTATGGAGATTCCTCAGAAAACTCAAAATAGAATTACCATTTGATCCAGCAATCCCACTCCTGGGCATCTATCCAGAGGAAACCATGACTTGAAAAGACACATGTACTCCAGTGTTCACTGCAGCACTCTATGCAATAGCCAGGTCATGGAAACAACCTAAATGCCCATCGACAAAGGAGTGGAGTGGATAGGGAAGATGTGGTACATACAGAGGCGTGGATAGGGAAGATATGGTACATACACACAATGGAACATTACTCAGCCATTATAAGGAATGAAATAACATTTATAGCAACATGGATGGACCTAGAAATTATCATGCGAAGTGAAACCAGTCAGACAATTAGACAGCAACACTCAATGCTACCGCTTACATGTGGAAACTAAAAAGACACAATGAACTTCTTTGAAGAACAGACAATGACTCACAGACTTTGGAAAACCTTTGGTTTTTCAAATAAGACAATCTGGGGGGTAGGGGGATGCACTGAGGGTTTGGGGCGAAAATGCTATCAAATTGAGTTGTGATGATTTTTGTACACCTATAATTGTAATAAAATTCATTAAGCAATGGAAAAAAAAAAAGGAAAATGAAGTGGGTGAGTCAGGCGGCAGGGGTGGTGGAAGGTGAGTTGAGTTTCTCGGGCATCAGGCCCACAGAAGGAAAGGGGCTGCTGGCAAGCAGACGGGCACCTGGACACGTACTTAGGGACGGTAGAAATGAACTATTTACTACCAACGCCCCACAAAGCAGGCAGCTTCCAGCTATATCGAAATCTGGTTATCAAAACATCTTAAAAATAGCAGAAAGCTCTGTACTTTTTTACTAGCACATTAAAGCGTGACCCAGTAGAAGCCCTAATAACCACTGTAATTTTTTTTTTCTTAATGCCTTTTAGGGCCGCACCCGCGGCATATGGAAGTTTCCAGGCTAAGGGTCTAATTGGAGCTGTAGCCGCCGGCCTTCGCCACAGCCACAGCAATGCGGGATCCGTCCACGTCTGTGACCTACACCACAGCTCACGGCAACGGCGGATCCTTAACCCACTGAGCAAGGCCAGGGATCGAACCCACAACCTCATGGTTCCTAGTTGGACTAACCGCTGCACCACCACGGGAACTCCTCCACTACAATTTTTAGTAGTGATGGATGTGATAGATCAGGTTTCTGTAACAGCTGTGACGGGACAGGAAAAGAGCTGTAAACATCTGTCCGAACCCAAGAGTGAACCCTCATGTAAATGACGGTGATTTTGGTGTCTTGGTGTAAGTCCCTTCCTCGTAATAAATGTGCCGCTCTGATGGGGGCAGGTGATGATGCAGGAGACAGGGCCTGGGCGGGAGTGGGGTATACGGGCAATTCTGTACCTTCTGTTCAGTTCTGCTGTGAACCTAAAACTGCTGTAAAAAAACAGTCTTTTAAAAGAATGGTTAGAGTTCCCCTTGTGGCTCAGAGGTTCGAGAACCTGACATAGTGCCCGTGAGGAGGTGGGCTCAATCCCTGGCCCCACTCAATGGGTTAAGGATCTGGCACTGCCACAAGCTGTGGCGTAGATCACAGATGCAGCTCGGATCCCACAGCTGCAGCTCCAATTTGATCCCTAGCCTGGGAACTTCCATAAGCTGCAGGTGCAGCCCTAAATATTATGTGACTTTTACTTCGACTAAAAAACACACACACACACCCCAATGATACCATTGTTTACCCACCAGACTGGCAAGGGGAGCAGGGCTGATTTCAGCCAGTGTCAGGCAGCCAGGCTGCAGGCCCCAGGTCCGCTCACGCGTGGTTCCCAGGGGCAGAAATGGGAAAACCTCTAACAGCAACTTGGTGACCAGACAACATCGATCCCAGGCTCGTAGCCTTTGACCCGGCCATTCTGCAACAGGCCTTTATCCCGTAAACACACCGGCGTGTGCGCTCAGAACGGCTCGAGCACATGAGTATTTGTGGCAGCATCACGTACAACAGGAAAACATCAGGAATGACATAAACACCCAGAGGAGCGGTGAAAGAAACGGCAGCACTTCATATAGCAGAGTATAACACGGAAGGAAGCAGCTCTTTGAGGCCTAAGTGAAGGAAGCAGGGACCACAACCTGCACAGAGCCATGCGGCTGAGCTAGTCCAGAATATCTGACCCGCAGAAATTGTGTGAGATAATAGTGTTCACTGTTTTGAGCTGGTGAATTTGGGCATAAGTTGTTACACAGCAACAGATGACTATTACAGAGGCCGGACACCTTCATGCGTGCGGAAGGCTGTGGCTCCCAAAGACACCCTGATCTCCATCCCTGTACCCTGTGACTGTCACCTTACGTGGCAAAGGCGATGTAGCTCATGTGATCAAAGATTTTGAGGTGAGAAAATTATCCTGCATTGCCTTTTTTTTTTTTTAATTTTTTTTTTTCTGGCCATGCCTATGGCATGCAGAAGTTCTGAGGGTCGGTGATCAAACCTGAGCCATGGCGGTGACAAGGCTGGGTCCTTAACCTACTGAGCCACCAAGAAACCCTCTCCTGCATTCTCTGCGTGGGCCTTAAACATAACCACGAGCATTTGCTAAGAGGCAGGCAGAGGGAGCTTGGGCCAGACGGAAAAGAGAAAGTGAAACAAGAACCTCAGTAGACACAGAGGCTGGGAGATGTCACACGGCCAGCTCTGAGGACGCAGAAGATGCAGAAGCCGAGGGAGGCGGCTGTGGACGTGAGAAGACACGGCAACTGTCCCCTCTAGAGACTCCGGGGCCGGGGGGCGGGGGCAGCAGCCCTGACTTGTGGACTCCTTGATGCCAGCCAGTGAAGCCGATTCTGGCTCTCTGACCTCCAGAGCTGTCAGAGGGTCAGCGTGCGCTGCATTAACCCGCCAGCCTTGTGTGGTTCCTTACAGCAGCCAGAGGAAACTATCCTTGGACTTTTTTTTTTTTTTTTTTGCTTTTTAGGGCCACACCTGTAGCACGTGGAAGTTCCCAGGCTAGGGCTTGAATCAGAGCCGCAGCTGCCGGCCTACACCACAGCCACATCAGACCCAAGCCACATCTGTGACCTACACCACAGCCCACAGCAATGTTGGATCCTTAACACTGAGCGAGGCCAGGAATGGAGCCCACATCCTCGTGGTTACTAGCCAGGTTCATAACTTGCTGAGCCACAATGGGAACTCCTGTCTCCTTGTGCTTTCTGAGTTTTGTCCCGAGCATATATGCCTGACCTGGTCAGTCTCAGGCTCGTTTTCACCCAGACCTACTCCTTGCCTTCTGTGGCTGAGCTGAGGGTCTGAGCCCTGTAGTCTGTTTCCTGGGCTTGCACATCACTGGGCTTCTTTCAGGCCATGGGGGCGCCGATGGGGAAACGGGAGGGTTTGGGTCCCTGCAAGCGCCTCCCTCTCCCTCTGCCCAGGAGGGGCATCCTCAGGGGCTGTCTCCTCTGGGTGGCCCCACCAGCGACCCTGGTCCTGAGGTCCTGCAGCTCCACATCTGCCCTTGGTCCCTCTGGCCCTAAGGAAGGATCAGCCTCCTAAATGCCAGCCTCTAGGCTGCCCCACTGCCCCGAACAGGTCTTTAGCTCCTCCTCCAGCCCTGTAACCGGTACCTCTCTGGCATGCAGCACCTGCCGTCACCCACAGGGGAGGGGCTCGTTGCCTGGGGATGGATCACTAGGCCAGCCGACGCAGGGCTAGCAGGTGTCCAGGTCACCAGAAAGATACGAGTCACAGGTCAGGTAGGTCTCGCTCCACCAGCTGGGGCAGGGGGCCAGTCTGCAAGCTCCGCTCTCGTGCTGCAGAGAGGGACCCTGGGCCCTCCCCGTGGGAACGGATCTAACAGTGGGGTTGGCCATGTGCCGCGTGACAGACCCCCTTGAGCCGAAGATGTACAATCAAGCCCAGAGCAGAGGAAAACCTTCCCAGACAAAGGAAGATGCCCGCACAGTCTCTGTACCTCCCAGGGCCAAGGCCAGCTCTTAGGTGACGCCGGTGCAGGGAGAAGACAGGACCTCACAGCAGGATCGCCTTTCCCCTGTGTTAAAGCCACTCCAATTTTAATGCCTGGGGTGCTTTCTGTCGCCTGCTTGGGCCCTCAGGGAGGTTCAAATGATATAAGAAGAAAAACAAAAAGGTCATTGAGGTGAAAAAGTCATCAAAGAGTGTTTGGTCCGAGCCAAGCTTGATCCTTGAACGACCTTCACCTTGGACGGCCTTTGCTCTCTCCCTCCTTGGAACTCTCCTCCTCCACTCGCCACCGACCCCACCTCCCACACACCCTCAGGATCTCTCAGTCCCGAGCTGCCGACCAGAGGGGAGGGGGAGTGCCCCCAAGGCCAGCCTTGTCTGGCCCCCGGGGAGGTCCCAGAGATGTGGAAAACAGAACAGGGGCACGCGGTAACGATGCGGGCGGCAGGGGCCGCGGGGGCAGGTGCGGGTCGCCCCCTGCCCTCCGCCACACGGAGCCGCACCCGGCCAGCTGCGGCCGAGACGAGGCCCTCGCTGACTCCCGGAGCACAGGCAGACACTCCCCTTTGAGAGCCTGAGTGATGTTCGCCTCCCTGCCTGGCCTGCGTGTTTAAGAGCCTGACACGGGAACATTGCTAGGCGACCATATTTTTCAAAGCTCAAATGGAGACAGATGGTCTGCCCACTGGCGCTTTCCTGATTTAGCCGTTTACCTGCATAAAAAGCCTCGCCAAGAGCGTGCACGCCAATGGGCATTTGATTGTCCATTTAATGAACCGCCTTTAAGAGCAGGATAAAGCCTTGACGGCTGAAGGTCATTATCTGGCCAGGACGGAGGAGGAGGGGTGGGGGGGCATGTGGCGCCAGCCCTGAGGTCCGGGGGTTCTGGACGGCGACGCGCACACCCGTGCGCAGAGCTGGCTGCGCAGAATCAATCACTCTGGGCTGTGAGGGTGATGAACTCTCTCCGAAGACTCGGGGTGGGGCTGGGGCAGGTTCAGCAGCTGGGCTTTCACTCCGAGCCGTGACCCCGCACACACGCCCGGATCTGGGAGAGGCCGGATGGGCACCGGCTCCGGGCCTCCTGCTCCCTGGGTTGATGGCGGGTCGGCAGCCACCCCCCGCCCCCAGAGCCTCAGCTGCAAGCATCACAGCGTCATCTTTGTCCTGAATTCCCATCCTTGGTGCTTAAGCCTTTAGCTCCTTTCGTCCGTCCCCGAGGCACCCAGTGAGGAAGACCGCAGCGTTAATCCCTTGTTTTACAAAGAGGCACAGAGAAGGCAGCGACTTGACCGAGGCCACACAGCAAGTAAACCGCGTAAGTGGGACTCGATCCCAGGCCCCCAGGCTCAGGGCCTGTGCCTGCAGTCACCTCACCCTCCTGACCCAAGGCCCTTCACCAACGTCTCCTGCTTCCTGTCTCTCCTGAGGTCCCGTCCTAGGCACCTCCTGCGCGTGACCGGAGGCCCCCGGGGGCGCCCTTTCCCCTCTCCTGGCTCCGCCTCCCAGACACACCCAGAGCGGACCACGGCTCCCGCCTGCCCGCTCCCACCCAGCCCCCAGCGCGTGGATTTCCGGTGCCGCCCCTGCTGGTCTTCGTGCTCAGTGCGCGCTCCGCAGGCAAGCGAGGCCAACAACGCCAGCGGGGGTTCCCACGGGCTCCCATTTCCCCGAGTTAGTGTCCTTGCAGGGGCTTCCAAGCGCGACACGATCTGGCTCCGTCACCTGTGTGCCCTCCTCACCTGCTCCAGCCTCACCCTTCTTCAAACGCGCCAGCCCCACTCCCTGCCGGGGCCTCTGCACTGGCCTCTGCTGGAATGCGCCTTCCCAAACGGCTGGGAACAAATGCCGCCGCCTCAGTGAAGCCTGCCCTGACACGCTGTCTCAGATGGCAGCCTCCCCGCAGCACGCACCCCCCGCCCCGACTTCCGCTCCGCTTGCTTTGCCACAGCACCGCACCGCTTAACTCCATGTCACGGACCCGCCCCGCCTCTTGTTCGCGCGGGTCTCCCGCTGCCGGACTGTAACCCGCACGAGGACAGGCCTCTTGGTCTCATTCACTGACTGTCCCCGTTCCTCGAGAACGCTCAGCACTTAGTACACGCTCAGTAAACACGGTTAAACGAACTGCTGTAATCCGCACAAGAAGCCTGGGCGTGGGGGCGGGGTCAGTCTCCTTTTGCAGGTGACGTCATGAGACTAGGCATTGGCCACCAGCCCAAGGTCACACAGGAGGAGCAGAGCAGGGGTTGGGCCTGGTTCTTTCCCCACAACTGGCTGCCTCACACGTTGGGGGGGGGGTGGCCTGATGGCAAAACTGGCCCCAAGCCCTCACCCTCTATAACCACACCCTCTGCGACCCGGCGGAGTCTAGTCCCCAGGCCTCGAGTCCGGACTGGCTGCTCACTTGCTTTGGCCACAGGACGGGGCAGAAGTGAGCACCCGCCAGCCCCAAGCCGCGACCTCCCATTCTCCCGGGACGCCACCAGCAGGGTGAGCAGCAGCCCCGCTGGCCTGGGGAGCACGGCAGCGACATGGACCCAGCCGTCTGTGCAGACCCGTCAGCCCCAGCCGACCTGGCAGCTGACAGCAGGTGCCCGTGGGGCCCGAGGGCTGGCCAAGCGCCACCCGGAGTGGAGCCACCCTGCCGGCCGTAGCTGCCTGGTGAGCAAAAGCGATTTTTCCATGCGGAATGCTGCTGAGGGCCAAGTTGTCACTCATTTCTGAGCCAACAGACAACTGACACACTTGAATTTGAACCAGAACCTGCATCGGGCGAGTCAGTGGGTCTGGTTGTATGTGGGCAGCTCTGGCACCAGGGGCACCTTCTGGTGGGTTTGGAACTGGGCCGGCGGCCAGCACCCCCCCCCCCCCGCAGGGCCGTGGCGAGACAGAGGGGGGCCCCCGTTACTCCCGCAGGAGGCTCCCAGCCTGGCTTCTCTTTGGGGTGACCCGCCAAGGAAGGGGGTGTGCCCACGTTCCCTCTTCTCCGGATCAGCGGGGAAGGGTGGGCTCGGAGGGCAGGACGGCGAGATGGGTGCTCCTCTCCCTCACCTGGGCTCCCCAAAAGGACATGGACGGCTTATTTGGGGGTGACCCCGGGGAGGGGGAGGACAGGACAGTGAGGGATGGGTTGGGAGTCCAGGCTCAAGCCTTTGGGGGCCCCCGGGAGCCGCGTGGACTGTGCCCCAGCCTCACCCACCGCAGAGCAAGAGGCCGTGGCCCCAGGAGGCTGGAGGAGGGCTGTTTCGGGGTCCCCCCGGCAGAGGCCAGGACCACCCCACAGCCTGGGCTGAGACGGGTCGCCCCCTGCCCCCTCTGGCCGCACCCGGCCTTTGCACAAGCAGTTCCTGCCCTGCTCTCCTACAAACTGACTCCTGATCGCCTCCTGGGCGAAGCTGCCCCGAACCCCCGGGGAGCCCGGCACCCCTGCTCTGCCCTGGGCCTCTGCGCTGGCCTCGCGGCTACGGCCACACGGCCTGTCTGGCAGGAGCCGACTTTGTACCACGCACAGGGCTAGGCAGTCTCCTCCCGGGTCCCATTTAACTCTGAAGTGGGCCCAGGAGTCTCACCACTTGATAGACGAGAGGCCAAGGCTAGAAAGCAGGGGAGACAGAATCCGAACCAACTCCTAGACAGACTCAGAGCCCCACACCCAGCCCCTCGCCCCTTCACGGGCAGCAGAGAAACGGCGGCCGGGGTGCCGGTCTCCTCCTCGGCCAACAAGCCGGAGGGCGCGGCCCCCAGCACCCAGCGCACACAGTGTGCCCACACCGGCACGCGGGGCCTCGGCTCTCGTGCCTTCCACACTCCCACTCCCACGAACGGGGGCCACCAGCAGAAATAGCCTCCTCACCCGCGTGGAGTTGCAGGAGGAGGAAACAGGGACCCAACTTCAGACGGACGGGCAGTTTCAGAAGAGGGAGGCAGCAGCCAGGCGCCCAGCGGAACCGGGCGCTGGCCTCGCAATTTAGCACGATTAACTGAAGTCGAAGCCCCAGTCGACGTAATAGCAGCCACATTATCAGTTTTGCCACAAACCATTCTTCATTATCTCCCAGTTTTGCTGGCCCGGCCAAGGCCAGCTGGCGTGCGGCTTCTTCTCCCGCAGTCAGCTATATTTTAATCAGCTACGTTATGGGAAAATGTCCCTGGAGAAAATTGTGGCATCGCCCGGCATGTCAGCTGCTCCTAGATGGAAATAGGAACGTTCCAAGGTGCAGTGAGGCGGTGTGACACCGTGCGAGTTAATTCACAGAAAAATTAAACCTCATTTGGAGCCGAGCATGGGAGAGGAGCAGGGGACTGGCTTGGTATCTAACAATATTTAAATGGCCTTGAGTATTGATTCTGGAAGAAATCTTTGCAAGGATTCAGGATGGCGAAGAGACCTATAAATGTTGGTCCAGAATTCCCTAATGCAGCTTAGGTGTAGACAAAAGCCACTTAGAAAAAAGCAAGCTATGCCCCAGTCAAGAGCATTTATCTGGTATTAGGTGTCTCGGGGGGGGGGGGGGGGAGAACTTGGGGGAGGGGGGAAACCTAGGGCAGGGAGAGTGAAGGAAACTTCTAGTGCATCCATTTTCCTGGGCTGATTCTACGGGCCAAGCAAGGTGCTGGGGCCACCAAGATGGAGCCATACTGTCCCTGAACTTGAGGTTGGGGGGCAGGGACATAAATGTACCCAGCACCCAAGGCAGGAAGGGAGACCCATGACCTTGAGGGCAGGGTGGGGTGCAGCTGGCCTGGCTGGCTGGGAACCAGCCAGTCGGGGAGCCTTTCCTGCTGGGAGGGGGTGGGGAGGGGGGGCTATCTGGTGAGAGTAGCAAAACTTAGGTCTGTGTCGTCCTGAGAGGCTCCAAGGTCAAGGCAGCATTTAGCGCGTGTGTTAACTTCAGGCCTGCCCCACAGCAGGCGCAGGTGAGGTAGGAGCACTTCCTTCAAAGTGATGAGGTGATGACGGCCTTTGGTAGCTGGTGACATTCAAGGTTGGCCTTGAAGGCCGAGTAGCATTTCAGGACATGAGAGAAGAGTGCGCAAAGCGGGGAGAACCACAGGAGGCAAGGAGTGGAGGCGGCAGGACAGTACGGGGCTTGAGAGAGGCATGGGGAGTCCCCGGTGAGAAGAAGCCACGAAGCTGGGGCGGGACTGGCGGGCGAGGCGCTGAGGAACGCGGGTGGGGGCGGGGAACAACGACCAGCTACGACGGCAGATGACCCACGAGGCCACGCAGGGCCATTACAGAGATGTTAGTCCCAAATGTTGCAGGGACACCTGGCCCCCCCAAACTGTAACTCCAGGCCAGGGTTCTCCCTGAATTCCAGCCTCGAACGCCCAGGCAAATCTCAAGCAACCGTCCACTTCCTGGGCATCTCTAGGGTACCAGGCTCTCTTTGAGGCACTGAGGGCCCAGCAGCGGATGAGCCAGAGAAGGTCCTGGGCCCCCAGAACTCCTTTGACAACAGCTCCTGAGGAGGATGCTGGTGGCGGCCGGGCAGGGTCCCAGGAGAACGTACATTCTCACTCCCCCTCCGGCCAGCATCTCGTCCTCAGATCTCAGGAGGGCTTTGGTACCCCGAGTCCCCAGGCTGGAAGGTCAGGTGGGCTGCCCTGGCCGCTCACGGCACCTGAACTACCCGACCCGCCGGGCGCCACTCCTGCCAACACATTTTTTGAAGCTGGGTCCTTTGCCTTCCTGTTCTTTCTTATGGCCACAGGCTGGTTCAAAACTGTTCTAGCAGAGGGAGAGAGGCACGCGCACACGCACACACACACACAATCACAACCGGTCTGTTAACTTCACATCTCTCCTGCGCAGCCTGCTTTCCAACACACAGACCTGCTCACGTCACACCGCAGCTCCGAATCCTTCACGGGCTGTTAGGACTGAACCGCCTCCGACCAAAGTCACGTGCTGAGTTCAGCCCTAACCCGCAACGCGACGGTATCTGGAGACGGCCCTTTGGGGAGGTGACTGGGTTCAGAGCAGGTCAAGAGGGCGGGGCTCGTGATGGCATTAGGGCCCTTAAAAGAAGGGACACCTGGGAGCCGGCTCCCTCTCCCTACCTGTGAGCGCCTAGTGAGGAGGTGTCAGCCGCAAGCCAGGGGGCGCTCTTCCCAGAGACGCAGTCAGCCAGCACCTTCATCTCAGACTTCCAGGCTTCCAGAACTATGGGGATAGATGCCTGTTGTTGAAACACCGCAGTCTATGCTCTTTAGTGAGAGCAACGGGAGCTAAAACAGGCACCCCCTACTGCCCACTGGCAAAGCTCTAGCCTTGCCTAGAACCCCAAGGCTCCAGCCATTCCACTTTACTGTCTCAATGCCTTCCCCGTCCCCCGCCCCGCCCACCTCCGTCCCGCATGTGATACCCCAGCAAACTGTCCGCGGCGCCCCTCCGGTACTGTGGGAGATGTTAGCATTGGCCCTGACTCCTCATCCCTCCCCATACCCACACCTTTTATGATGCGCATCTGTGCTTCTTCCCACCAAAGGCATGTGGTCTTGGTCCTGTGACTTGTGCTCATCAATGGGATGGAGCAGGCGTGACAGAAGCGGAGATGCCCTGGAGCTTGTCTCTTGCACTTCTGCCATTGCCAGGAGCAGTGCTTCCTGTAGCAGCTGCTGTGCCTGGGTCCCCAGACGAATACACGTGGAGTACAGTCACTCCAGCCCACTTTCTCAGCCACCTTTCAGGACGCTGCACAGCATTATTGTGGCAATGGTTGGCTGATGCATACGTGGTACTGTTGTTTTTGTTTCTTGACTTTTTGCCTCCTCTTGCTTTTTACTTAGTCCAGAAGGCCCTTATACACTCCTCTTGGCCTAAATATATTTCAAGACTTAATTCATTGCTATATTCTGCAGGGAGCCTCCCCAACCATTTTCAGAAGTGGTGTCATCTTCTCTCTGATAATGCATCGGGGGGGGGGGACATAGTGGCAGCTAGGAGGCAGAGAAAGGGTTCTTCGGTATACCGGCGCCGAAGGAATCTGCTGTCACTTTCTCCCAGGAAGGAGGAAGGACAGCATCTCCCACTCTCTGAGCTTCAGCCATGGGAACCAACCAGGGGCTCTCTGAGCCCACCTGCCGTTTGTTCCGACCTAGGAATCTGCGGATGGTTGATGTGTTTGCTTTTCCAGTCACTCTGTGTCAATCCCCAGCCAGAGCTCTGCATAGTTGCTACTAAGTAAAACAGAATTACATGGCATTCCATGCTCTGGAGTTTAAGCAGCTGCTAACACCTCCCAGAAAACATTGTATTTAGTAACTAGCCAGCCTGTGTTTTAATTTCAGTCTCTTTGCTCTTCCCAGCCTTTACTGCACGCCAGGGATTTCTGTGCAAACACGACCGCATCTTCGGCACATCTTTGGCAGACTCGACAGTCCCTTTGCCTTCTGTGCCTGGTGGTGATGGAGGCTTTACTTCTCCCTGCACCCCCTCCACACACACACCCGGAGTCTATAAATAGAGGGAGAGAGACTCGCGCGTGCGCACACACAGAGGAGAAATAATGCTGCAAAACTGCTCGGCTCAAAAAAGCTGCAGACACATTTCCCCACCTCCAGGGGTTCTCTTAGCCCCCGTGATGGCAGCCGGCAGCTTCCAAGTTCTGCATCAACTCCCTACCTCCTGTCGCGTCCAGGGGCCCGGGGAGGGCAGGCGGGTCAGAGCCAGAGCGGCCCCGTGCAGCCGCCAACTGGAATACGCGCTGGCCTTCTCGGGACGATTCAGGCTGGAATACAGGCCACCTTTCAGGCATGGGAGGCGATAAGTTAAATGACTGTTCGGCAAATATTCACAGCGCGTACTTCCTTGCCCCACTGCGACTGAGTCTGAGCTTGAGACTTGCTCTGACCCATGAAACGCCGGCAAATATAACACAAGTGGGTTGTCCTCTTATCCACCTGCCTCCCCTACGACTGGAATGTGCCCCGAGTAACTCTAGGTCCAGGATGGGAGCGGGTCTGGACCCCACGCACATCGCAGAGCCGATTACAGCTGAGCCCAAATGAGATCGGCCAAACTCGCACAGACCTGCAGACAAACGAGTGGGAAGTAAGTGCCGATCGTACGCCACCAAGTTTTGCAACTGGTTGTTAAGAAGAGCTAATTCAGAGTTCCCGTCATGGCTCAGTGGTTAACAAATCCAACTAGGAACCATGAGGTTGTGGGTTCGATCCCTGGCCTCACTCAGTGGGTTAACGAGCCGGCATTGCCATGAGCTGTGGTGTAGGCTGCAGACACGGCTCAGATCTGGTATTGCTGTGGTTCTGGCGTAGGTTGGTGGCTGTAGCTCCGACTGGACCTGTAGCTCCGACTGGATCCCTAGCCTGGGAACCTCCAGGTAAGGCCTTAAAAATACAAAAAAAAAAAAAAGAAGAAGAAGAGCTAATTCAAGGGGCAAGGCTGGCTTTCTTTTGAATACGCCACTGGCTGCAGTTGGCACTGCTGACCATCCACAAGGAAGAGCATGAACCTAGCCAGCCGTAACAGGGACCACCAGCACGTGAGAGAATGTGCTCCGTAAAATCCACCCTCAGAAAACGGGTCTCCCGAGGCGCTGTCCAGCTGCAGGGGTGCTGAATGGAGGGCCGCCGGGGTTGCGTACCCAGCCATCACTGGTATCAGCCGGCCACCCTCCATCCCTGCCCTGCCCACTCTCCTTTACCTTACCAGTCTCTTTACCTGATCCCAGCCCTTCCACCAGCTGTCTTTTTTAGGGCCACACCCTGCAGCATATGGAGGTTCCCAGGCTAGGGGTCAAATCGAAGCCACAGCTGCTGGCCTACATACACCACAGTCACAGCAACATGGGATCTGAGCTGCGTTCATGACCTACACCACAGCTCAGTCAATGCCAGATCCTTAACCTACTGAGCGAGGCCAGGGATCAAACCCGCACCCTCGTGGCTACCAGTTGGAACTCCCAGCTCCTCTCTTGAATGTCTCTTGTCACCCCTGGAACAGCCCTGGTCAATGACCCAGGAAAAAAAAATTGTTCATCCAGAAAGTCAAATCTCCAAATCGCCCAGATAATCAATATTCGACTACTGTGCTCCAGAGCGGGCGATCGACTTGCTGCCAGCCATCGCTAGGCAACCGGAAGCTTTCACACCATCCTCATGCAACGACGGGAACTGTGAATAGTGGAACAGCACCATGGGGCTGGTTCTCAGGCTCAGCAGCATGTGGAGCCAGGAAATCAAATCATAGGGTGAAGAGGGACCTGCTGCTTTCAGACTTCAGTAACGCTCTGTCCGACACCCAGGCTTGGAGCAAGCCCTTGCTTAAAAATCCCTTTCATTGCAGAAAATCTCAACTATTTACAGAACTACTATACTGAACACCCACAACCAGCTTCAAAGTCATCGACCCTTGGCGAGTTCAGTTTCATTCTATCGCCCCCTCCCCCCACCAGATTATATTTCAGCAAATTCTCAACATCACCCACAGGTATTTCCACAAGCATCTCTGGAAGGAGAGGACTCTTAAAAACTCGCCATTATCACACTTGTAAGAAACCAGCTTAATTCATTCACAACATCAAATATCCAACGTTCAAATGTCTCCAATATTTTACAGTTTTACTATAACCAGAATCCATATGAATTTCAAACACTGTCATTGGTTGGTTCGGTTCTTCAGTTTCTTTTAAGCTACCAATTCTCCTTGCATCTTAGTTGTTGAAAAGGAGGCTCACTGGTCCTGCAGAGCCATGTCCCTCCATCCCCCGTATTTCCTGCGGGTTGGTGCTTAGCCCAAGCAGCTCGGTCAGACTCGGGGTTGAAGCGTTGGTAAGATGACTTTACAAGTAAGAAAAGTCTTTATCAGTCGTCTATAATGCCTGCTTCTCTCTTTTGGAAGGTGTCGATTGCTTATTAGGGATTTGCAACCCACAGAGTGGGAGGAGACAGGCGCAATGCATATATTTGACAAAGGAGTCACATCAAGTAAAAATCTATCAAGAACCCTTACAAATCATTCAGGAAAAAGTAGACACCCCACTAGAGGTGACGGACCACTCTTTTTGAATAAAAGTTTTCTAAGCCCTTCCTCCTAGAACCAAATGTAAACATGGAAATCAGTTAGGAGAAGACTTAGACGGCATCTGGAGAGGTGGGGACGGGGGATGTAAAGCCTCATCATCCATCCCCCTTCAACCACGAAAATGAACTTTTCACATGTTTTCTGGAGGAAGAGAAGCAGGGCGACTTAGGAGAAACCAGCACATCAGTTTTCCAAGCCCAGCTGACCGAGATTCTTCCGAGGTCCTGAGGGATTCATCTACTGACAAAGAAAATCAACATCAATAATTAATCTCACAGATTCTCCTTGTTGCCTCTGGTGACCCAGAAAGCCACACGGTCCCAGAACTGAGTGTATCCGGGGAGACCACTCTGGGACCAAACTCGTAAACACTGGTAAATTAGTTCAAAGCTTTTCTCTTCTTTAATTAACTGAAGTAATTTTGAAAAAAATCCCCAAAGCTTGTGTCTTAAAACAGAAATCAGTTAAGGATCAAATCCATTTTCTGATAGCGTTTGCTTAGTTCTGGAGCTGAAACCACAAGAGCTCAACCCAAGGGGTGGTGGGGGGACTTGAAGGCATCAATAAAACACACGGAACATTCAGACGTCACCCCAACCTCAGCAGATGGTAACAAGTGTCAGAAGCATTTAATTAGCCCCTGCATCAGCTCATGATTTAACGAGCCCCGTCTAGACACATACCTATGATGTGTGGATCTGTGGAGACACAGCTTCTGAAGGACTATAAAAAGCTTTCTGAGAATGATGGGTTTGAGTGTTTCAAGTTCCCAGACTGCCATAAAAGGCAAAGGCCACACTCTCCCATCCCTCTTCACTGTGCACGCACAGCAAATTGAGCCCCCAGAGGCAACGGATCCCACAGTCCCCAATCCCACGGGGGATCATGGGCTGTGCACACAGCCTCAGAGCGCCGCTGCCGAGCCCGAGGAACCCCGTCCTGCAGTCCCTCCTGTTGCTATGCCTCGGGAATGCTTTCTCAGAGCCAATTCACTCACATTATCAAGTTTGACCCTCACGGAATCCTGTTAAGTAAAACAATTATCCTCTTTGGCAGGTGAGGAAAACCTCCATCCAAAGCCCAGGTCAACAACGAGCGAGTGAAAACACCAACCGAGAATCCACCTGTCTCCACAACGAGCCCAGTCCAGGCTCCAGCTGACGCGGCACAAGCGGAGGTCCTAAAGGCACCGACTACCGTCTTCATCCAGGAATGCTGGCAGCTCAACAGTGCCTGGCACTTACGCGGTTAACTCGGGGAGCGTCAACCCAGCAGTTCGAGTGGAGCAGACCAGCCCAGGACACTGTTGTCTTGAGGTCAGGAAGTGACACCCCAACCCGCTCCTGCTCGGTGAGCCTCGGTCCTCTGTGGACCAGGAAGTGGCTGGGTTTCTGCCCCTTCGGGAGGGGGCTCCACACGCCAGGGGGCAGCAAGCAAGCCATGTCTCGGACAACGAGCAAGTTCTCTGCAGGAGGACAAACCCGGATTCCTTAATCTCTCTCCAGCGCAAAGGGGTCTCCCACTCCCCAAACCATCGCTCCCATCAAGGTGTACTCGCAAGGGTGAGGCATCCTATGTGCGGCCTCCTGGCGCGAAAGTGGGCCCAGGCACCATCCCAGGTCTCTTTCGCAGGCACGCGTTCAGGAAGGGCATGCTCCAGCCCCGGCCTCTCCCACTTTGCCAACGGAGGATTCCAGCTGGGCTGAAAGGCTGTCCTCCGTCACCCCCAGGTGTGCGGGGTCTGCGCCACTGGCCGGGTCAATGGTGGAGGAAACGGTTTGGAAAGAGAGGCCCGCAGCAGCTGCCGAGGCAGAACAAGCGGTCAAGAGGCAACACCAAGGCCCGCCGGCTCCTCCGGGCAAAGCAGACTTAACTTCCAAAGCCCCCAGGATCACCTGATACCCACTCTCAGCCCAGGGGGCCCAGAGGAGGATGCCGACGGCCTAAGCGGGAAGTTTCTCAACCTGCCCGCACATCTGAATCATCTGGGCTGCTTTTGCCCCAAAGCGAGTCAGTCTAGCCCTCTGGGGTGAGGTCTGGCATCCAGGTTTTTAACAGACCCCCAGGAGGGGGATCTGAAGGCCCAGCCAGAGTTGAAAACCACCCCCTCATGGGAATCTTTCATGCAAGAGTTTCTCATCTCTGGCTACAACCGGGATTCCCTGGGCGCTTTAAATAGTCCTGATGGCAGGACCCCGCTTCAGAGAGCCTGATTTAACGGGCCTGGGGCACGGCCCAGGCGGCGAGATGTTTTAAAGCTCCCCGGGTAAGTCTAACACTCAGCGAAGGTGGAAGCACTGCTCCAGACACTTTCGTTCCTTCTGCTTTAAAACGAGCCCCTGGAAACTGCATCCCTCTGGCTTTAAGAAATTCACCTGAAGCATCTGCGCGCAGGTAAAACAGACCCCGAGAATCTCGGCAACGTGGAAAATTAACCAACGGACTGGACCCCCAGGAATGACTGTATTTCCTTCAAGAGTAATAATAGCCCCTCCCTCTGTGTGGTGTTTAAACACTGCAGAAACCCTTTCGTGTATGTCCTCACTTGAACCTGACCATGGGAAAGTACTTATGGATTGCCGAGCTTCATTATATCGTCCGTAAAATGGAGCCGAGTGACTGCCTCATGGTAGCCGGGTTTGAGGTTCAAGTCCAGGCTTCTGACTCTGACCCTGACCCTCCTTACAATACACACTAGAGACAGGTCTGGGAAGGGAAGCAGGCTCCGTGGGGGCCGGAGGCAGCTGTGTTTTTTCTGTACCCCCCGCAAAAAACATCAGGATTTGGGGAATACCTGTGGCCACTGAATGCATGAGACTCACCAGGCTGGGCCCCCAGCCTGGTCCTCCAGTCAGGAGCCCCTCCAGACGGTTGTACAGAGGTGAGAGGCCAGGAGACCAGGCTTTAGCACATGGGACAGCAGGGCTCTGCCTTACGGGGCAGACTCGCTGGGGTGAACCCCGCGCAGATGCAGCAGGTGGGGTCCTCTGGATGCTGACGGCTCACAGCTGGTCCCCTTGTGACAGCTGGAACGCACCTGGCTCTGGGCTAGGCTTTGGCTCCAGGTGATTTTGTCCCTTTGGATCACGGAGGGAGCCAGTATGAGGACTAAGCCCTCTAGACAGAAGGATTTTAGAGTCACCAAGCCTCACCTCCCACCTGCCCCTTCCATGGAAGTTCCTGGAGGATGTGCTCCAGCAAAACAAGGACGAGAATCAAGTTAGACGAAAACCCGGAATCCAGGTAACAGGAGATCCAGCCAGCCACAGGACAATAACGGGAGTTCCAGAACGATGGAGAAGAGAAAGATGACAGAAAGGATGGCTCCAGATCACAGCCACAAGAGAGGTCGCCGAGAAAATAATGAGACAGGGATAGTACCTAATGTACATTTAGAAATACTATTGACAGGCATCTGAAATCTTTTCAAAGCATTTGGGAAAACGTTACCAAAAGCTAACTTGAAGAGTTCCCGTCACAGCTCTTATCAGTGGTTAACAAACCCAGCTAGGATCCATGAGGACACAGGTTCAATCCCTGGCCTCGCTCAGGGGGTTAAGGATCCAGCATGGCCGTGAGCTGTGGTATAGGTCACATATGTCTTGGATCTGGCGTTGCTGTGGCTGTGGTATAGGCCGGCAGCTGTAGCTCTGTTTGGACCCCTAGCCTGGGAACCTCCATATGCTGTGGGTGCGGCCCTAAAAATGCAAAAAAAAAAAAAAGGGGGGGAGGCTAAAGAAGTCAAGGAAATAACAGTGTAATCACAGTATTTAGAATCATGGAGGCAAAATACAGAAGAAAAAGATGAAAATGTCAGTGTCTGTCCCGGGACTGGGGGTTGGGCAGGGTGGGAGTGGAGCTGCAGTTTTGTTATTATTTGGTGTTCTCAACTATAGGCCCACGAACATTCACGCTGGATTTCACCTTAACATGGAGTGGGAGAGAGGATGTTTTTGACCACGCCCACAGCATGTGGAAGTTCCCGGGCCAGGGATCAAACTGGCACCACAGCTGTAACCAGAGCCACAGCAGTGACAGCCCTGGATCCTTAAGCCACAAGGAAACTCCAAGAGAACATTTTTTAGGGGATCTTTTTTTAGGGCTTCACCCTTGGCACATGGAGGTTCCCAGGCTAGGGGTCCAATCAGAGCAGTAACTGCCGGCCTACACCACATCAACACCAGATCCGAGCCACCTCTGCGACCTACACCACAGCTCACGGCAACGCCGGATCCTTAACCCACTGAGCGAGGCCAGGAATCGAACCCAAGTCCTTATGGCTAGTAGTCGGGTTTGTTAACCACTGAGCCATGACGGGAACTCTGACTTTTTTAAGGCAACCCAGAGCAGACAGATATATGCTTAGGCTACCATGCCAGGGACCCCAACTCTGGCCCTGGTTAACCCACCGCGGCGGGATCGGGGGCTGGAGCGTGCGACGGCTGCTCCGGGACCCTCCTCCGCGCCGCCTCGCTCTTGCTCTGGTGTCAGCCCTAGCCGGTGACCTCCTGTCCATGACCGTCTGGAAAGTATTACCGATGGGCGTTTGAAACCTCAAAGCATCAGGAAAAAATAGCAAAAGGTAAATTGAAAACCACGCGAATAGAAAACTCCCTCCGCGGTGCCCTGATGCCGGCCCTTGTCAAGTCCAAGCTTATCCAAAAGGCAGCGACGGAACTGAATTACAAGCTCCCCCGCCTCCCGGCTACCCCGAGAGCCGCGGGGAAGCGGCGGCCTTGCGGACCGGCCTGCGGGCGCCCCCAGCCCCGCCAGCCCCCCGCTTCTCCGCTCCCCTCCCCCAGCACTCGCTATCCTCCAGCCCTCCAGCTGGAATCAGGACTCCGATTCCGCATCCGTAAGACAGTGACGTGAAGGGCGGCTGGCGTGCGGGTTGTGAGGACCAGAGGCCGACGCAGAGGCAGCCCCGGGGCCCTCGGTTTGCCCGTCACTGACGCGGTCACCTGCCCGAGGCGCACAGCTCTGGAGGCTGGGCCGCCCGCCAGGCCCGTCCACCTTCCTGCGCACCCGGGTCCCCGCGGCCGCTGCGCCCCTGTGCCCGCGCCCTCTGCCGCTACCCCGGGACGGGGCCTGGGCCTCGGCTCCCCGGGCCGGGTCCGGCAGCATCTCCCCAGAGCCCACGACGTGCCGGCTAGGTGGCGGGTGACGGTGCGGGAGGAAGACTGAGGAGAGGTCTCCTGCTGGCCCGTCCTGCCCACGGTGTCCGGAGCGCCGCGTGCAGATGTCCCTTCAGCTCCCCACGGGGTCGCCTGCCGTCCCCCCACCCCGAACCCTCCCCCCCACAGCCCCCTACCTCCCCACCTACGCTCTCTCACTCCCTTCCCCGCCCGGGTCCAGCCCCATCCCGGAGTCGCATCCTGCACGAGGCCTCCTCGCCCCAAACCAGCCGGTCTCCCTCTCCCAGGTGGGAGACTCAGGTGAGAATCACGCAAAAGCAGCCTGTTCGGGACGAGGTGGGCTGCGAGGAGAAGGGCAATTCTGTGAGGGGGGAAAGGCTCATTAACAAAAAAAAAAATGTGTGGGAGTTCCCGTCGTGCCTCAGTAGTTAAAGAACCAGACTAGGATCTGTGAGGACGCGGGTTCGATCCCTGGCCTCAGAGGGTTAAGGATCGGGCATTGCTGTGAGCCATGGTGTAGGTCGCAGATGCGGCTCAGATCCCGTGTGGCTGTGGTGTAGGCTGGTGGCTACAGCTTCAAATTGACCCTTAGCCTGGGAATTTCCATATGCTGCAGGTGCGGCCCTAAAAAAATGAAAGACAAAAAAAAAAAAAGTGTAGTGATGAGGGCAGGACTTTGGGGTGGGGCAGGCGCGGAAAGCCTGAGCGGGCGGGCAGTGCAGGCGGCTGAATCTGAGCAGACACCGGACAGCCCGGCTGGGAGGCGCTTCAGCCAGAAGCTGGAGGAGCCTGTTCTCCAGTCCCGCCGGGAGCACAGCAGCTCACCCCCTGTGGGGGGCGGGGAGCGGGACAAATGGTACCCAGAGCAGGAACAGAAAACTCCCAGCTCTGCTTTCAAGGTCAAAAGGTCATGCATGGAGCAGAGCCAGGCTGAGGTCACAGCTCCGCAGGCCAGAGGACCGTCACGCTGCCTATCACCTCCCTGGACGGTGGATGGCATTTCCCAGATCCTCCAGCAAATTCAGCCTGGCCCAGCCCTGGGCTCCCCTTTTCCTCCCAGGATCCCGGCTCCCCCCACCTCTGCTGAGTCACCAGAAAAGCACAGCCAGCCCCACCTAAAAGCAAGCGACCTCAGGGGCATTTCCACAGGTGGTCAGCAGGCAAATCGCTGGGTTTCCGCCTCAGTCGCGACACGGAGCTGATAACAGGTAACCAGGAGCCGGGAGGTTTGGCTTGTATCAGCCTCTAAATTTACTTGTTAACCTTGGAGTGTCTCCTCACATTATTTCCAACTGGTAGAGGTGTCTGTGTGTGCGCGCGCATCTGTGTGTGTGCACGTGCGTGCTTGAGTGTGTGTGCATGTGTGCACTCATCTGTGCGTGTGCACGTGTGTTTACAGCTCCAGGTTGGAGCCCAGGTGCCTGACAGCAGAGGTGAGACGGAGCTTCACCTTAGAAAGCCCCACGCGGAAACATTCCACCCTGCCCACCAGCAGGCGCACACACGGAGGCGTGCGGTCACAACCCACGCCACGCACGGCCACACGCTCTGAACACTTCAGCAGGAGACTCTGGAGGGCCCCAGCAGACAGGCCTCAGCTCCGAGCAGACATCCGGGGCCCCGGGCCTCTGCGCGTCCCAGAAGGCGCTGCCCTGCCTGCCCCTCACGGCTGCCCCTCGGCCGCCTGCCCGCTGCCCAGACCCGCCTCCCCCGGAAGGGCAAACGTCTCTGCAGACGGCCAGGCCCCCGCCTTCAGGCCCCACCCTGAGGCCAGGCAGAGAAATCACACCAGCCGCTCCTCAGCCCCTCCTCAGCCCTGTCTGCACACCCGCGTTAGGAAAGATCCGCTGCGCCTAAAACGTCTCCCAGCACCGTAACCAGAAAACGGTAATGACTCTCCTTTCGCTGTCTGCGCAGCGGAGCTCCTCGCGGTGCCTAGAGCTCCCCCTTGTGGCAAACTCATGCAAGCACAGCTTCTGGACACCTGAGGTCCAGGTGCCTTCCTGATACCTTGAAAGGTGGTAGAAGGCAGGGGATACAGGCACCACCCCCCTCCGCTGACCCGCCTCCTCCCCAGGGCCCTGGGTGCTGTAGCGGGGTGCTTTTCACCAGGCAGAGGCCCCTGGGTACCTGGAAACTACACCTCTCCTGGGACTAAAGCTGTCCTCAGGTGTCACCTCGACTCCGGTCATTTTATACCTTTCCTAGCAACGATCCATTGAGAGCACACTGAGGGCCTCTGCAGAATTTCTAGATGGGCTGGGGATCTCGGGGGGGGGGGGTGGCATGGACTCATGCTCCATCCAGGGACAACTGCCAAGGGTGGGAAGCTTGTCACATCCATGGAGCCAGTGCTTGCCCTCCCTGCCCTCTCGCAGCACGCCCTCCAATCCTGAGAAAAGGCAGAAAGGAAATATTTTTTCTTTACAAATTGCCTCATTATAAGCAAAAGCCATTATGAGAGCCAGTACCTCTACAACACGTACCACACAGCAAGTCCTGTCCTAAGTCTTTTAGTGAACTTAGCTCATTTGACCCTAATATTTTCAATGTAGAAAACGTGTAAAATACAAAACTGCAAGGAAGGAAAATAAAGCCCAGAGTCCCAGCCTGCATTTTCTCCATATGCAGAGAGAGGAGGATCTCTGCATATGAATTTTTTTAACCAAATCGTGATCATATTACACTCCTGCTTTCTGCCTCTTCTACCGAAAGTAATCTCATGACCCAAGGTCCTTAGTCTCGCAAAATAGAATCTTAACAGCTCATTGCATTCCTTCTTCCATTGTTTCTCTGACAATTCTTGGGGGTAAATTCTCTTTTTTCTAAGTGTGGGAGCCTTCTGATGCTGCTTATATATCAATTTGGGGTGTGAGACCAGTAACATTTTCCCAACCCATCATCTGTAGGATGTACTTGACCAGTAACATTTTCCCAACCCATCATCTGTAGGATGTACTTCTTGGATGTACTTGTGTCTACATGTGTGTGCATGCACATACATGTGTGAACATATGTGTGTACCCGCCTGCTTAAGCTTACTCTATCAGCAGTCATACTTCTAGGAATACATTTAAAAGAATTAAAGAAAGGTATTCAAACAAATATCTTGTAGATGAATGTTCAATCAGCATTATTCAGAGTAGCCAAAACCTGGAAGCAATCTAAGTGTCCATCAACTGAAGAATAAACAAAATGTGGTCCATCTATCCAGTGGAATATTATGCAGTCATAAAAAGGAGTGAAGCACTGATACAGGCTAGAACATGTAAACACTATTCTTCGTGAAAGACACAAAAGGCCACACACATACAGTTTTGATTCCACTTATATGAAATGTCCAGGATTGGTGAATTCATAGAGAAGGCTGACAGTGATGGGGGAGCAGGAAGTGATTCCTTAATGGGTACAGGGTTTCTTTTTAGAGTGATAAAAATGTTTTGGAACTAGTTAAAGGTGATGGTTGCACAACACTGTGAATGTACTAAAGGCTACTGAAATATTCACTTTAAAATGGTTAACTCAGTTGGGTCTTGTTTTGTTTTGTTTTTTTTTCCTTTTAAGAGCAGAACTCACAGCATATGGAAGTTCCCAGGATAGGGGTCGAATCTTAGCTGCAGCTGCCAGCCTACACCACAGCCATAGCAACACGGGATCAAAGCTGCATCTGCAACCTACACCACAGCTCACGGCAACTCCAGATTCCTAACCCATTGATCGAGGCCAGGGATTAAACCTGCATCCTCACAGATACTAGTCAGGTTCGTAACCACTGACCCACGATGATTAACTCAATTTTTTTTTTTTTTTAAACAGAAGTGAAGTCACACCAATGACTCCTTCCGAGCCTGGCTCTCACACAAATTACCTTCATGGTCACAAATGACTCCTTCCGGTTTTACCCGTCTCCTGGAGCCCTGACCTTGTGGGACTGAGCCTCGAGTTGCCTCGTGGGCAACCCAGCTCCACCGTCTCATTCTCCCGTCTTCCTCTGCTTTGTCCCAGGACCTATATTTGTCAGCGAAAGGACGTCAGTCCCCATGTGCCATCTGAATGGCTTGTGCTGAAGACTTTGGGCCTTATTTTTAGACCATTCCCAAAGACACAAAGTGGCTTTAGCAGCCACGAGGCAGAGTCTGGACACTGGCCAAGCGCCTGCAAGATTCTACTGTCCTGCTCACGAAGCACACGAGAGAAAGTTGGCTCAGTCGCTGCCTCGGCGATGCTAATGCAATAACCGAGGGTTTATTTGTCTCCTTAAGCCATGCCCAGAGCGTAAATCCCTTTTAATTCCACTGCAGAACTGGAAGGTGGTCTCCCCACGTGGCACTGGTTAGGAAGCAGCTGCACTTCCTCCGTCCACCCCTAGGAAGCTCAGAAGAGCTGGGAGAGTTCCCTCCCCCGCGCCAGGCCCTTCCCTCTCAGATGCCCTAATAACGGAGGGGCATCTGTCACTGGAAAGGCGTGGACCTTGTACTAGGTACCATAGGTACACACAGCCTTCCTGACCTTGGCTATTGAGGGGTCCCTACGCCTCGAAACTCGGGCACAAGGAGAAAGCTTCGGGATCCCCCCCACCCCGACATCCCCACCAGCTCGGTTCACGCAAAGCTTCAGGAAGCACCGAGGTGAGCGGCACTGCGTCCGGGGTCTGTTTGCTTTCTGGCATCTGTCACAGCGTTTGGAAACTGCCCATTGGTAAACTGGTTTAGGTACTTTTGGCTGCAGTGACAGAGACCTTGGATCAACTCGGCTCTATCAATAAGGGGCGTTGCCCTCTCCAGAGCTGGAGCTGTGGGGTAAGGGCCGCAGCAGGCTGGTGTCGGCTGATCAGCAATGTCCCGAGGACCCAGCTTCTCTCTCTCCCTGCCCTGCCTCCCCCAGGGTGTTGGCCGTGGCCCCAGGCTGGCTCCCCTCAGGGCTGCCAGGTGGCTGAGGCAGCTCCAGGCATCAAATGCAGAGAACAGCATCCAAAGGCCGAAAAAGCGCCATGAAGATCTTTCCTAGGTCTCCAGCAGACCTCCTCTTAGCACTCATTGGTCAGAATGGAGTCACATGGTCATTCCTGAGCCAATCACTGGCCGTGAAAATATTACTGCCTCTATCAGTTTAACCACTGGTTCTCAACGCATGGATCTCAGAACAGCGGAAGTGGAGATTCCTGGCCCCCCATCCCAGAAGCACTGCATCAGAAACTCGGGTTGGGCCTTGGCACACTACACTTCTAAAACTATTTTATTAGCTAGTAGAATCACCATGGTTTAGCCACAGCTCAACAGGTGATTACCTTGCCCCATACCTAAGGTAATTTCCTACGGAAACAAAGATCTCTTGAATAAAAATGTCTAAGATTGCACAAAAGGAAAAGCATATGATTCCACATAAGAATATTTTGTCTAGGGAGTTCCCACTGTGGCTCAGCGGAAACAAACCCGACTAGCATCCATGAGGACTCAGGTTCGATCCCTGGCCTCCCTCAGTGGGTTAAGGATCCGGCCTTGCCGTGAGCTGTGGTGTAGGTCGAAGACAACGCCCGGATCCCGAGTGGCTGTAGCTGTGGTGTAGGCCGGCAGCTGTAGCTCTGATTCGCCCCCTAGCCTGGGAACCTCCATATGCCACGGGTGCGGCCCTAAAAAGAAAAAAAAAAAAGCTTTGTCTAGGTTAAACCTGAAATGCTATTAGCTCTGCCCCCAAAACTGCACGTTGACAGGTTCTCCAGGTGATTCTAATGCATGGAGGAGTTTGAGAGCACCTGTTTCAGACTCACCACTGGGGACGTTATCCACGGCTGTAAAACAAAGCACCCCTAAACTTTGTGGCTTAAAACGCTATTTTGTTTGCTCTTAAATCCATGCATCGACAGTTCAGTCAAGGCACCACTAAGGCAGGTTTTTCAGTCTCACCCGTAGTAGGATGGTCAGATCTAGCACATAAAAATATCTGATGCCCAGTTAAAGTTTAATTTCAGAGAAACAATTTCAGTTTAAGTGTGTCCCAGGCAATCATCTTCACTAAAAAAAGTGTCTTTGTCATTTATATAAAATTCCAATTTAACTGGGTATTCGGTATCTCGTTTGGCAAGCCGGTCATTACACGGCTGCAGTGACCGGGTGACTTGACCAAGGCTGGATGGCCTGGAGACTGGCGCTGGCGGCCAGGTGATAGCTTCCCCAGGGGGTCGCCCACCCTGCAGGAGGCAAAGCCTGGGCTTTCTCACAAGGTGCAGGGACATTCGTAGAGGACACACGTGGGAGCTGCTAGGCCTCTTAAGGTCAGAAGTTATATGATGAGTTAAGAATAAATATTAACTGACCTCAGCTACTGGGAGCTGGGCCCTAGGTCCCTGTGATAACCTGCTTGATGGGGCTTTGACCTTTGGGATGTAAAAACAACGTAATTTTTTTCTTTTTAGGGCCACACCCACAGCATATGGAAGTTCCCAGGCTAGGGGTCGAATGGGAGCTACAGCTGCCAGCCTACACCACAGCCATGTCAGATCTGAGCCACACCCACAGCAACGCCAGATCTGAGCTACACCCACAACCTACACCACAGCTCATGGCAACGCTGGATCCCTGTCAGGGATCAAACCCACGTCCTCGTGAATATTAGTCAGGTCTGTTACCTCTGAGCTGCAACGAGAACTCTCAAAAAGAGTGTGATTTTTTTTTTTTTTTGTCTTTTTGCCTTTATCTAGAGCCGCACACGTAGCATATGAAGGTTTCCAGGCTAGGGGTCTAACAGGAGCTGTAGCTGCCGGCCTTCGCCACAGCTGTAGCAACGTGGGATCCGAGCCACGTCTGCAACCTACACCACAGCTCACGGCAACGCCGGATCCTTAACCCACTGAGCAAGGCCAGGGATCGAACCCGCAACCTCATGGTTCTTAGTCAGATTCGTCAACCACTGAGCCACGACGGGAACTCCAAGAGTGTGATTTATGATGGAGCTTTGCAACAGACCATGTCCATGGCAGCTTCTAAAGGACCTGGAGGCTGCAGGTCTGCCGTGTGGCAGTCTATGATCGAGCCCCAGTAAAAACTCTGGACACTGAGGCTGGTTGGCAAGACTCTCGGCTATCGTCCCACATGGTAGCTGGGAGACGCCAAGGCCGTCCAGGACTCCACAGGGACGATGACCAGAAGCTTCGTGTTTGAACCTCTACCCGCCCTCCACCTGCCCTCTGGCTGCTTCTCCTCCGCCTCCACTCGCTGTGGTAATGCCGTGCTAGGAGGCAGAGCACCTTCTCGAGCTTCTGAAATTCACTGAGTGAACTGCCCGACCTGAAGGTGTTTGTGGGGACCCCCCCAACTGGCAGCTCACTGGCCCGAGTGACGCTTCCACGGTGCTGGGACCCCAGAACCTGTGGCTGGCATTTGAATCGAGGGCAGATTTTTGAAGGACGGTCCCCTCAAGGTCGATGGCTTGCCTAACCTCTGCCCCAGGCCACTGTCGTCACATCCTGATGGCCAAAGCAAGTCTCAAGGCCAGACCGAATCCAGGGGAAGTGGACTTCACCGCTGGGTGGCCGCACTGGGTGGCCAGACTGGCGAAGTCACACTGCAAAGGGACGACCCTGCAAGGATGGAAGGAACTCAGCCACTGTCTGCAACAGACGGTGGGGAACAGACAGCAAGACTGCTCTCCGTGGTGTCCAGTTTTCCGCACTGCACTTTCACTGCGAGCTCCCCGAGGGCTGGAGGACGGCCGCCCGCACCTGCTTCCGGACCCTGGCTCTCGGCGCACAGCAGGAGGTCAGGGCTTAAGGAACGAATGAAACCTGGGCAGCGCCTGGTGAATGAATAAGCTAATGTGACTCCCATCTGGAGCTTGGCTGCACATTAGAAGCCCCCGGGGGGCCTTTGTACCACCGGTCAGCTGCACCCAAGAGCCATTCGTTCAAAAGCATGGGGGCGGGGTGGGGGAGGGGGGGAGCCCAGGACCTCTGAGTTTCCCAAAGCCTCCAGAGAGAGCTCAATGCTCGGCTCAGACCAAGAACAGTCGACAAACGAAACTGGATATCGAGGAGCTTAGGACCTCCCGTAACCTCCACATGCTGAAATCCACGTCGAGGGCGTGGGACACCAAAGAGAAGCTGTCAAGGGGGAGCGGGCATGAAAATCGACAGAAGCTGTAGCTGAGGCCGTAAAAATACAAGGTGTTAAACTCGTGCACAAAGAACCAGTGGGGCGGACGGACCAGCGCTGGCGGAGGCCCCTCCTGTTCGTGACCCTCCCGGGGGCTGTGTCATCTCAGCGGAGAGCGTTGCTTAGAAAAACTCCACTCCTCCAGCGGGACTTCGCAACGGCTTGGCTCCTGCCCAAACTCCCAGCTCGGAGCTGCTCTGGCGGCTTGTCTCTCGGATTTGGTCTCAACAGTGGGGTTCTGGAGCCAGCTCAGACTGGCTCCCAAGCCTGTGAAATTCGCAGCTCTTTAGCAAACCAGTCGTTAAGCGCAGTCATGATTAAAAAAATAAATTATGTAAACTTACAGCCGCATAATAAAGAGACGATGAATTCTCAAACGCACCCCTCACTAATTACCGCATCCGGTGTTACCCATGCTCTTGAGGTTATTTACGGCTTCTGTATTTACACGGCGAAGGCACCAGATAACGGAATAACCTCAGTCTGTGTGTGTGTGTGGACAGACTGAAATCAGCCACAATGGGAGAGTATTTACACCAGGGAAATTGGTAAAAGTCATGGCTTTTTTTTTTTTGGTCCAAAGAGTCAGTTAAAATTTACCAGTGCACCCCTAAACCTATAGCTTACAAAACTAAGTCAAATGCTCACTCTAGAGTCTTATCCACCCACAGGCTGCTCATTGGCGCATCTACGAGGCTCCACGGAGGAGTTCCCATTGTGGCTCAGCGGGTTAAGAATCCGACTAGTAGCCATGAGGATGTGGGTTCAACCCACCGGGCCTCGCTCAGTGGGTTGAGGATTCGGTGTTGCCACGAGCTGCAGCATAGGTCGCAGATGAGGCTCAGATGCAGTGTGGCTGTGGCTGCAGTGCAGGCCAGCAGCTGTAGCTCCGATTCAGCCCCTAGCCTGGGAACCTCCATAAGCCAAGGGTGCAGCCGTAAAAATAAACAATAAACAGCTCCACGGTCTCAGGGCACACCTAGCCTCTGCCTCCCAACACCCTGCCGCCTTCTTGCCTGTTGGCTGTACATCCCTCCACTTTGAACCTCCACCCTGCATTCTGCCTGGCCGTCCTTTAGGACCGATGCCAGAGTCTGGGGTCCCTGCAGCCTTGACCCAGAGCTCCCCAGCACCCACACACCAACCCTGGTCAAGACCCTCCGCAGCCCTGGCCCGGCCCAGGCCCCTGGCTGCCTGTCAGGGGGGGTCAGCTCTGTCCCTCCCGTTTCACGCAGTTAGAACAGGTGCTCACAGGAGCCGCAGGCAGGGCCACCAGCGCTCTCTGCTCCGTGCCCTCTCCTCCAAGGGAGAGGAGCTGCCCCCCACCCCCAGACAAGCAGGCAGGGTCCACTCTGACCCAGCATCTCAGCAGGGATCATTCAAGACTATAAACCTCAGTAGCCTCCACGCTCCGTTAACCCCCTGCCCGTGTAACACCCTCACAGCCTCTCCTGGATAAAAGGGCGGCTGGGGGGAGGGACGCACCCCAAACCCATCAGACGCGCACCTCAGAGGCTCCCGTGCCCCAGCCCCTGCTTTGGGCAGACCTAAACCCCACCCCCAAATCCCAGCCTTTCCCAGGCTGTCACACACTGGTGAGCCGCCCATCCAGTCAGGACCTACGGGGACGGGGGGGCAGACACAGATCAGCGTCTGCCCGTCACCGCCCAACCCCAGGGCCAAGCTGCCCACTGAAAAAAAAAAAATGTATGTAAAACACACCCTTCATCTAGAATGAGATTTACTGCATTCCATGCACTCTGAAGTCCACGCAGCGAAGGAGATTAGCACAGTTTTTAATGCATTTAAAAATAAAAAATGGGGGGGGCAAACATACAAAGTTCTAGAGAAAAATTTGTTTTGGCTACACCCACAGCATAGAAGAATGAACCCATGCCATGGCAATGACCCAAGCCATAGCAGTGACAATATATATTTTAATCCTTAACCCACTGAGGTCCTTAACCCACTGAGCCACCAGGGAACTCCAGGAGAAATTTGTTTTATCTGTAGAGCTGTAGCTCCTTTCCTCTAAAGACAAAGGCTGATTCACAGTACTGTCATTTTTTTTCTAAGCAATTATTCTAATTTTTTCCAATTTTAATCAAAGTATAATTTACATATATTGAAATGAACATCTCTGAAGTATTCAACTGGATGATTTTTGACAAATATATATCCCAGTGCACCCCACATTTCTATCAACATTTAGAAATCTGCTCTCACTCTAGAATGTTCCGTCGCGCCCCTCCTCAGTCAACCCCTTCCTCCCGCTCCAGCCCCAGCAGCAACCTCTGATTTCTGTCACATAGATGAGCTCGGCCTATTCTAGAACTTCACAGAAATGGAATCACCCAGAACGGACTCTTTGGTGTCTGGTTTCTTTAACTCTGCATAAGGCCAGATAACTATGTTTAAGCAACTTTCATTTTCCATGCAGACTATGTGCTGGAGAAGGCTTCTAGATTTGGAATCTTTGTGGTCAAGTTTAAAATAGCTTTTGTTGGGCCAAGCACATCTTCCCTGCCTCCCACCGCTCCCTCCCCGCTTCAAAGACCCTGTTTTATACTAAAAATTTCAAAAGGACCTCTGGGCTTTGGCCCTTGGGCCTTGCCCTTGGAGCCGAGGCCAGGAATGGCAGGCCCTGGACACAACCCAGGATGGGACCAGGGGGCCAGTGATCCTGCAATTTGATCTAGAAAACAGGAATGGAAAAAAATGCATGAAGGGTGAGTATATTAACTTCCTATTCCACGACAACAAACTGCCACAAACCTAGCAGCTTAAGCAACACAAATTAATTAGCTCATAGGCCTCAGGTCCAGGGGGGTCTGTTAGGATCTCTGCTCCAGGTTAAGGGCAAAAGCGAGGTGACAGCCTGGCCAGGAAGTTCTGGGAAGCAGCTGTTTCCAAGGTCACTTGGGTCCTTGCCAAGTTCGGTTCTGTGAACCTGGGGGACTGAGGTCCCCACTCCCTCTCTGGCTGTCAGCTGGGGGCGGTCTTGCTCTTAGAGGATCCTGACGCTGTCTTGTGCTTTCCACTGTCCCCTCCAACGCTGGCAGGGACGGTGCCCGCCCCACTTCAAGTCTCTCTGCTTCCTCTTCCAGCTTCAGCTGGAAAAAGTTCTCCACTTTTAAGAGCTCGTGTTGACCCCACTCCCCACCCCTCGCCAATAACCGCAAACGACCTCCCTATTTCAAGATCTCTGCTCACATCCGCAATGTCCCTTTTGTTATATGCAGAGTTTGCGAGTCCCCAAGAGCACCTTCCGGCTGGATAATTCACTAGAAAGACTCACAGGGCTCGGCTGGGGCGGGGGTCAGAGTCTGCTCTACTCACAGTTTTGGTTCATTACAGCAGAAGGACACAGGTTAAAATCGGCACTGAGCAGAGGCACCTGGGCGGCATCTGCGCAAAACCGGACGTGAACGTCCAGGTTCCCGTTCCAGGGGGCCGTGCAGACGGCCCTAATTCTCCCAGCAGCGCTGTGCGACAGCACACGTGGAACGCTGCCAACCAGAGCTGCTCACTGGAGCCCTGGTGCCCGCTTTTCATCGGGTCTCAGTCACGCAGACGCATCTGACTGTGCACGTGGCCGACCTTGGCCTGCGGCCCCTCCAGGGTTCAAGCTACTGTCATGTGGCCCAAGCTCCGCCCCTCAACCAAATCGCACCGTTGGCACAGACCACCCGGCTGGCCAAGGCCCAGGGAAACAAAGGCACTCTTAACAGGCAGGACCTCCCAAGGGCTCAGAGGCGACCTTCCAGGAGCCGAGAACAAACTTCTCACTGCACACCGTGTAACTAACGTGGTCAAGGGTCCCAGCACTGGGAGGGCACCCTTGGGGGACCATTATCGGCACGAGGCCCCCAGATTCCAATGGAGCAGAGTTTCCCAAAGTGTGTCCTCTGGAGCCCAAGCCCTCCTGACACCTGATGGTGAAGAGAGTTCTAGGATCCAGGAGCCTTCAGAGCGGCCCCGTCCTCCCCTCCTCTCTCAGAGACCCACACTGGCTCTCCGGGAAGCCCAGCCCACCAGAAACTGTCCCGCTTTGCCTACCCCAGAGCCCTCTTCTCATGTACTCGGGCGGAAGCGCAACTGCACCTTGAGCAGAATCTTTGCAGCCCAAAGGCTTTCGTCTGGCCCCATCCTCGCGACAACCGTGACTCCTCACCTCGTGTCCGATGGCGGCTTTAGCACACGGGTCCAGTACCTTCCTTGCCGATGGGCTCACCAGAGCCAGGGCCTACCTTGAGCCCTGGCTCTGAGACTCTCCGGATTTGTGGCACCGCACAGGTCCCCGGGCCTCTCTGAACCTCAATTTCTTCATCTGTAAGGCAGGAGTTATCGTTTTAATTCCTATCTCGGAGGTTCATTTCTAATTAAATTAACACGCACACACGCACACACACAAAACGCTTGGTTCATTGTATGCACGTGACAAACGTTAGCTATTATTGTCATATTTGTTTGTTAAGAACTAAAACATCTTCGCTAAGCGTCCCCAGTGCCTTTTCATCGCTGTCAACATCAGGTCCGAGGAGCCCGTGAAGCCTCTTACAGGATGGCTGTGATTTCAACTCAGGGAAAAAGCACACGGCCAGGCCCGCTGGCAAATGGTCACTGACGCTTCTCCAGAAGCTCCCAAAGATCTGCAGGACTGACTGACCCGGAAGGCTCGGGTCCGGTGCGGGGAAGTGAACACTGGACACGGCGCTCAGAGTGACCAGGAGAGCTCCACCTGCTGACGCTTCCGGTGTTTGCTGAGAGCCAACGCTCTGCAGAGAGAGCACACTCAGGCCCTGTCCCAGCCCCGAGCATTCATTCCTCAGCTGCCGCCACCCCCACCCCGGGAGAACCAAGCCACGCCGCCCATGAGCCCAGCGAGGGCCCTCCAGGCTGCACCTCCCCGGCCCCGCTCAGCCCATTAGCCAATCCTGCAGAGCAACCCGCCCGCCTCCTTTCTCTCCAGAGTTTCTCCCCTGCCAGCCCCGCCCGGAGCCCCTCACGGGGCCTCTCAGACCTTCCGCCCCGTCTCCATCCTTCCTCCTTAGGCTCCACACAGTGGCCCCCCACTCTCAGCCTGGCCCGGAGACCGATGTCCAGCTTAGGGCTTGCTCCCTTGGCCCTGACCGTGTGTAATGGCAGATAGAAACCCCGCCGGACAGGCCCTTGGCATGTGGGTGTCCCTGACGGTCGGCAGGGAGTGTGGGTACACGTGAAGACACCCCGAATGATCCAAGGGAAGGGGGTCAGCCTGGGAAGACGTCTAAGAGGCCAGGTTGACCACGAGCCATTCAGAGCTGGGCTTCGCACGTCCAGTCGGTCCGCGCACTCAGAGAGTCAAATCTGGTTTTGCTTTGTCTGTTTTACACTTGACCCACCTGCCTAAGATCCCCCCAGACCACTGAGAACAGTTAGGATGGTGAAGCTGGTGATGCTGACGACGACACCTGCTCTGGGCTGGACTGAGAGCCAGGCATCGTCTCGTGTGACTCTACCTGGAAGATACTGATCTCACTCCCCAGGTCACAGGGGACAGCAAGTGACCCAGCAGGAAACCGGCAGGGAGCAGGGCCGGGCTTCTCCCCAAAGCCAGTGGTCTTCAGTCATGCACCCTCACCCCATCTCCCGGGGTCTCCTTGGCCTGACACACAGCTGGGCACCGCCCGACAAGCAGCCCCTGGCCCTGGAAGCCCCAGAGGAAGGCTTCAAGTTGGAGGGTGCAGGAGGGCCCCCAAGGACACCCTTCCAACCAAGAGGCCCTGTGGGTCCCAACCACGGGGCTCACCACACACGGACGCTTTGGTCCCCCTTCTTTCCTGGGCCCCTCGCTAACTCAGAGGACTCAGGTACACCCTTCCCCACAGACCTTCCTCTGCGTCCCCCTCCCCCATCTCCTCGCCCTTCAACTTGGTCCAGGCTTGGTCTTTACTGCCATCTAGTGGCTTCCCAGACCTGGACCAGGAGTGTGCCAGAACAGGGGACCACGTTTCAGGTTCTCGGGATAACCAGCTCTGTGCCTTTAAAAGGATGCTGGAAAGTTTAGCTTGGTCTGGCCTCCGACCTCCACGGGCCAAACTCAGGGCCCAGCCCTCTGGGAAGCCATAGGCTGGGTGTGGCCCTGGGGTGCTGCCCAAGGGAGCCAGTGTTTGTGACTGGACATCCTTCTGTCCCGCCTGTGGAAGGTTTCTCAGCCTCAGAGGGTGGGCACAGCCTTCCTTCGGGGACCCAGACTCCAGTCTTCCGCCCACCCGAGTCTAGAGGCTGTGCCGGGCAGCGTGCGGAAGGGAGCGGACTGGCCCTGCCTGGGCCAGGGAGCGGGGCGGGAAGCCGGTACAGGAGATGGTGGGGTGGGCTTGCCTCCTGGGGTGAGAGGGGTTCTCTCTGCCCTGGGTGGGCCCCTGAGCGGTCAGGTGGCTGGGGTTCAGAGGTGCACCCTGCAGCCCACTCAGAACACTGGTTTCTTCCTCTGGAGAACGGAGCCGGCACCCACGGCCGGGTTGTTGATGGAGACGGACGTGAAGCCCTGCACACTGGGGGCCCTCCTGTTCGTGTCCTGGGACTGCAGTAACAAACGACCACACAGGGCAGCTCAAAACAACGGAAATTCTCTGTCCCAGCTCTGGAGGCCAGAAGTCCAAACTTGGGGCGTGGGAAATGCTGGCTCCCTCCGGAGGCCCCATCCCGGCGGCTCTCCCAGCTCCTGGTGGTGACCAGCCGACCTCAGTGTTCCCGGGCTGGTGGGGGCAGCCCTCCAGCCTTAACCTCTGGTGTGTGTGCGTCTGCACTCTTCCAAGGACGCCAGTCACTGGACTAGGGCCCTAACCCACCCTAGCCAGGCGTCTCTGCATTTTAGTGCGGTTCTATCTGCAATGCCTGTTTCACATTCACAGGTGTCACGGGCCAGGACTGAATGGGGGACACAACTGAGCCCCCGGTAGCCGGGGTCCCTTCTTACCTTGGGATCGAGACCAGGCCCCCGCTCGTGTCCACCGTCGCAGCCCTACCTAAGCCCCGGGCTGTCTGTTTCACCTGCCCGCCGCTCAGTAATGCCAAACAAACCGAAATGCCAAAGTCTGGAGCAGAGAAAGTTTGCTGCCAGCGCTGAGCGAGGAGAAGGGCCAGCTCACCCGCGCAAAGCCCAAACGCCTCGTGCGTTCTGAGGAAAGAGGCTTTATAGGCTCATTCCGGGAGATGGACGGCAGGTGTGCGGCCGTCCTCTGATTGGCTGGCGGGGGGTAAGAGGGCGGTGCCTGGGAAGTCGATCATCAGCCTTCCGGTCCCACCCAGCCTGGTCCACGTGCCTGTGCTCAGCCTAAAGATCCCATCCCCAACCCTCCCCCCAGAAGAACTCCGGGCTGTGTGGTTAAGGGTCCAGCTTTAATGCCGCACTATTGTTTCTTGGCGGCTCCTCCATGGCGTCTGCATTCCTTCCTGGCCTAATTACTAACTGATTGAATCTGTTCTTTGCAACTCAGGGAAGGTCTTGGAGGCTGAAGCCTTGTCCCTGCAAACCAGAAACGGGGGACACAGAAAGGCTTGGTCCTGCCTGGTTTCAATGCGCCCTTTTCTTTGATTCACCCCAGTCTTGAGGGGAACAGGTGTTGGAATCATAAACAAAGTAGAGGGACTTTGTTTTAGGGGGACTCGCTCTCACTTCGGACCCTCCACGCTGGGTTTGCGGGCTCCCACCTCAAAACGGTGGTCACGCCTGGCCTCGTTCACGCTGGAAATCACTTCCCCCCCTTAAAAGGCTATGGCGTGGCCCCTGCCCCATAAAGTGTCCCCAGATCCATCTCCAGGTTCCACCCTCCCCCAACCCCCGCCCCAGCACCTGCTGGCAACCAGGTGCCAGGTGCTGAGCATCTTCCAGGATGAGCACAGACAAGCTCTAGCCCCTCAGCCCACTTCTCATAGTCAGAAGGGGCTCAGAAGACCTTCTCACTGCCCGACGGGTCCAGGAAGGCCTCTGAGCGACAAGTGTCCAATTGATCTGAGTGTGAAGAAAAAAAAAAGGTCCAGGGGAGTTCCCACTGTGGCACAGCGGAAACAAATCTGACTAGTATCCATGAGGATGCGCACTGGACCCCTGGCCTCGATGAGTGGGTCGGGTATCTGGCGTTGCTATGAGCTATGATGTAGGTCGCAGACATGGTTTGGAACCTGCGTTGCTGTGGCGGTGGTGCAAGCCGGCAGCTACAGCTCCAATTCAACCCCCTAGCCTGGAGCTTCCACAGGTTGCAGGTGCGGCCCTAAAATGTGAAAACAAAAATGTTCCAGAAAGCCAGGCTTCCTGGGTCAAGTGGTCAGCCTTTTAGTGTGTTAAGGGAAAGTTTTACCCCCACGGGTCTGAGACCCTTGGGAAAGAGGACAGCCCAGCGGTCAGGGACGTGCTGGCTGGCGGAAGATGGCTGAGCCATCCAACACCTCTAGGGTGGCCAGAGTGGGGCCTGATGGTCCACGGGAGCTGGTGCTCAGCGAGCAGAACCAGGCAGCAGGCTCCTCGCGCCCCTCCCTGACCCCCGGGACCGGGGGGGGGGTTCCCACGTGGGGATCAGGCGGGTGAAGGTGAGTAAGGAGAGGCTTGAGAAACAGGGCTGAAGAAAGCTGACCCTGGAGTTCCTCGTGGTTAGCGGGTTAAGGACCCGGCGTTATCACTGCTACGGCTCGAGTCACTGCTACAGCGAGAGTTCGATCCCTGGCCCAGGAACTTCCACAAGCCACAGGCACACCCAGAAAAAAAAAAAGAAAAAAAAAGCCGACCCCATCCCCTAAACCAGGTGTATGCTCAGCCATGCAGAGAAACTGAGGCAGCCTCTGGTATCCCCTAGCCCCGCTTCTCCTATAATGTCAGAGTCTGTCTCTGTAACAAAGCCACCACAGCCCGGCAGCTTAAGCAGGGGAAACACTGTCGCCTGGTCCTGGAGGCCAGAAGTCTGAAAAAAACGTGTCTGCAGGACTGATTCTGAGGCCGGTGGGAGAAGCTCCTCCAGGCATCTCTCCTTGCTTTTTGGATGGCCGTCTTTCCTCTGTGCACGTCTCTGTGCCCAAATTTCCCCTTTTTATAAGGACACCGGTCATACTGGGTTATTAGGTTATGACCCCTTCCCAGGAAGGTCACAGGCTGAGGTGCTAGGGGCTACGGCTTTGATACAGG
Source organism: Catagonus wagneri (assembly GCA_004024745.2). Classification (NCBI taxonomy): domain Eukaryota; kingdom Metazoa; phylum Chordata; class Mammalia; order Artiodactyla; family Tayassuidae; genus Catagonus; species Catagonus wagneri. Next base: position 290,869 of record PVHT021183562.1, on the reverse strand, counting down.
AATCTGGGGGGCCTGGGGGCACAGGTCAACGCATAAGCACAAGTGACCCACTTCTCTGATGAAAGTCAGCCAGGAAGGCTGCCGGGCAATAGGGATGTGGCCGTCACACAGGTGCCCACGAAATGCTGTTTAAAAGCACCCGGTCTGTGGAATGTTCCAGGCAAACTAAATACATGGCATCCAGGAAGCCCAGTGGCTTGGAAAAATGCACTCACAGCTTTAACAAAAGAGGAGCGGTTGGACAAGCAAGCAAGACAGTGCTAATTGGCAGCCTCTTGTTTTCTCCCCACGGTTGCCTCATGGATTCGTTTTTTTAAAAAAGTAAATAAAAAAGGAAAGTGTGGAAGCCTTGAAATTAAACATTAAAAAAAATGGGCTAATGTTCTCAGAGGCTGGGTTTTAAAGACGGCTTTTGTTCCACATTCCGGCTCTTCTCAATCAGGAGAAAACACCGTCTCCCGCGGACATGGACACAGGAGATAAGAGAGACGCCGCCTCAAATGCTTCTAGAGCAGTTTTCTCCATCTTATCACAACCTTCAAGGCACAGGATTTTCATGTGAAGTCCGGTTCCAATTTGAGAAAGAAGAAAAAGCCTTCTTCATGTCTCCCATTCCTCTCCCCGCCGCCCTGCCCCGGGAAGCTCGGCGGAAAAATTTCCCTCCTCTCGCCACGGTTTCGGAATCCCCTAAAACATGCCAGGGCTGGCGTGCTCGGCCCGATAAACCCCCTGCCACACAGGCTGCTGCGGCCACCGTGCAGACACGGTGGGCGCGGGGAACCAAGGAGGTTTGGCAGGAAGCAGGTGGGAGGTGCAGAGGCGGGGGAGGCGCGAGGGTCCCTGGGTACCTGGCCCTCAGGTGCCCCTCCTCACAGCGGCTGCACCCGCAGAGCCAGCCTGACCACTCTGCTTCCCAAGTTCCTTTTCCTTTGAGCCCAGCTTCCCTGTCCTCCTTTATCTCTGCCCCCACCCCCAACCAGAATAAAGGAGAATTCCAGAAAGACCTGCCGGGGTCACTGGGAGGTCATTCTAAGACCATCAGTCTCAGGAGGGTCTGAGCTCGCAGGACCCCAGAGACACCCAAGGCAAAGGGACAGAGGAGGCAAAGGGGATCCGCGGGGGCCCGTCCACTGCGTCCATCTGCAGGGGCCCGCGGGGCGGGGGCTGGAAACACTGCGCCCTCCGGCGTGACTGACGGCTGGTGTGCCGCCGGAGCCTGGTCAGAAGGACAAGGGGGTGACACGTCCCCATGCTCAGGCTGTCACGGGGCCCGGGCGCTGCGGGATCGTGGAAAACCGTGTTTGCACATGAGCGCTGACATCCACCAACATCCCTGCGGCGACTTGAAAAATGAGAACCTCTACAGAGACAAAATTGGACTTTGAATTATTTTATTCTCTTGAGAGCCCCTTCCTAGCGCTTTCTCTCTTCCCCCACCCCCATCGTTCCTTCCTGCAGTCACAGGCCCTCCGGGAGCCGCAGACAAAAAGCACCGGCTACAGACACGTGGCCCCTGAGGACGGGGGCGCAGAGGCACTGAAGGGGCTCCGCGCCCCTTCACGGTTACGCTTACAAAGAAGCCCTGCCTACTGCCCAAAGCGTCCACCCCGCCAGGCTCACCGCTCTCTCCATCCTTGAAGGTAAACACCTGGAAGGCCTTTAAACCTGCTTCACCCGAAGACATGTGTACCTTGGGGTCCCCGGTCGCTTCCTCCCTCCTGTGGAATCAAAAGAAGTGGGAGGGGGAGAAAAATTAATGAGCTTATTAGCCTCTCCCGGGCACAGGGCGCCGAGCTGAGCTGCGAGCTTTACAGACGTCCTCAGCTAATCCTCACAACAGCCCTGGAGACAGGAATTATTTCTAGTTTACAAGGGCTCTTATGGGAGGGCAGTTAACCGGTCAAGGTCGCTTGGCTCGGCTATGCTGGAGGCAGGATGTCAGACCCTGATGCTCGCGCTCTTGCTTCTGCAACCAGGTCCCTGCCCCCACCGCCCAGTGCGGACGAGACCCCAGCTGTGGCTGGACCAGCTCTAGCAGGTGGGCTGTCCTTCCCGTGGTGTTTGGCCAAACCGCCCGCTACACTCACCTCCATTCTCGCCTTCCCCTCCAACCGGCCTGTTACCTCGAGGGCTCTCTTTCCTGTTCCCACTTCCTAGTCCAGGCCATGACCCTGAGTTCAGTTCTTAGCACTTGCTCCGCTCTTTCTGCTGCTTTCCTCAGAAAATGCCGCCCCTCCAAGCTATGCCACTGTCTCTGCGGGGACAGCCCCTCCCTCCACCGAGTCTGGCCCTGCTCAGTGAGTTACGGAACCAATGTTGCCGCAAGCTTCGGCACAGGCCAGCAGCTGCAGCTCCAATTGGACCCCTAGCCTGGGAACCTCCATGTGGGTGCGGCCCTAAAAAAACAAAACAACAACAAAAAAACACTAGAAGAAAAGCTGGGTGGGTATTTTTAGATTCTTTTTTTTTTTTTTTTTTTTGCTTTTTACAGTCGCACTTGCAGCATATGGAGGTTCCCAGGCTAGGAGTCTAATCAGAGCTACAGCTGCCGGCCTACACCTCAGCCACAGCAATGCCAGATCCAAGCCGTGTGTCTGCGACCTACACCACAGCTCACAGCAACGCCAGATCCTTAACCCACTGAGCAAGGCCAGGGATCGAACCTGTGTCCTCATGGATGGTAGCTGGTTTCGTTACCACTGAGCCACAACAGGAACGCCCATATTTTTAGATCCTTGAAGTTAAGAAAGCTCAGACCTCCAGTCGTTAAGGATTGTGCCTCAGGTTCTGAGTCTTTAACCGTGTTGATGAAGTTCAAACTGGGAAATTTTAAGGTGAAAAGCAGGGAGAAGACCCAGAAAGGAAGCGGACATGTGGTTCATGTGCGCTCAGAAGTGCCAACTCTTTTTTCGGCTGTGTTTCCAGGGTTTTATAACCCATGGGGATTAAAACCTGAAGCATAATTACTGAGCAGAAAGGGATCCAAGGTTTTGACTAATTCAGGGGAGTTCCGGTGAGACAGGGTGTTTGCTGTGGGCCTCGGGGTGTTCTTGAAAATACCCACCCAGCGGTGCCCCCCCAGCCCCCCGTTCCTTCCTTCCTTCAGCAAAACAGTGAAACCAGCTTGTGACATCTCCCCGCAGGCGGGGAGCTGGGAGAGAGGGACAATGTGAGGACTGTAATCAATTGTTTAGCGGGTTTATTGCGCAGTCTCAGACTCGAGGGTATAAACGTAAAGTGGTTTCATATTTTCTCTAATCGATGCTGCCAGCCGCGCTCTGTCAAATTCTGCTTTTCGTCTCCCACCGAGAGCCCAGGCAGACCCCACTGTTTCCTGATCGCCTCCAGTTATTACATGTCCTCCTGGCTTTAAGTCACTACCTCACGTGCGGGTCTGAGGTCTCGGGCGCGAGACGGGAGAAGGGGCTCGCTGCCCCTCTCTCCGGCTGGGTCTGGACCGTTTGGCTGGTGACTCCTGCTCGCAAGATGGCTTCCATGGAGACCATCCCACCCCCCACCCCCACCCCCACGTTCCCCAGGGTGCTGTTCAGACCCATGCTGGACATCATCTCCACTGCCGAGGACACCCTCTTAAAGAAACGCTCATGTGTCTCCTTGGGCCCTCAGCCAGTGGTCACTCAGCGGTGGCCTGCACAGTGCACGACTTACCCTTCTTCCTGGGTCACTGTCATTGATGCAGAACCTCGGGAGTCAATGAAGGCCTCTACGATGCCTTCTAAGGACTGTGAAGGTGTGGGCTGGGGGCTGCCCTCCCCTTTCTTCCTGGCAGCTGCAACGCGGTCCTACTTGTCCAGCGTCACCAGCCGCTCCGGCCAGATTCCTGCCCCGAGAATGCTTCTGTGCTAATGCACTCACCATACTCCGCTCATCTCCTCGGCCCCAGTCTGTCCCGAGAGCAGGAACTGAGCGCACTGCAGCTCTGCAGGAGCCCGGCTGGGTGGGGCTGCCCGTGGCCCCTCCTCGTAGGAACCCCGACTCTAAGCGGTACCCCCCGGAGCCCCACTTGTTTGGTCTTGGGAATCACTGCCTCTCCCGCCCTCTACTAGATTTATGGAGCTGTGGAAGAGAATCATAACAGATTACCCCTAATTAATAATCATTACCCATGATGGATGAAACACTTATCATCGAAGCCACCCCTATGCACCATTTCCCTCGAAAGAAATACTCTTTTTTTCTCTGCTTTTTAGAGCCGCACCCACGGCATATGGAGGTTCTCAGGCTAGGAGTCCATCACAGCTGCAGCCACCGGCCTACACCACAGCCACAGCAACACGGGATCCCAGCCACGTCTGCAATCTACACCACAGCTCACGGCCACGCCAGATCCTTAACCTACTGAGCGAGGCCAGGGATCGAACCCGCAACCTCTTGGTTCCTAGCTGGATTCGTTTCTGCTGCACCATGATGGGAACTCCCCCTTGAGACGAATATTCCGTTGTAACCTGTATCTTATGATGAAAAAGTTGAGATTTAGGGGAGAGATCAACCCACAGTCAGGTGGCAAACCTAGCCCGCTGCCCATCTTTCTACAGCCCACAGCTAAGAATGCTTTTCCGATTTTTAATTCTTTTATTTTTATCATTTTTGACCGTGCCGACAGCATGCAGAAGTTCCTGGGTCGGGGACTGAACCAGAGCCGCAGCCATGACTCCACCAGATCCCTGATCTGCAGAACCGCCAGGGAACTCCAGTTTCCGTAGTTTTAAACGGTTTAAAAAAAAAAAAAAAACACCTCAAAAGAGGACTACACTGTGACATGAGAGAATTATGTGGAATTCAAATTTCAGGGGCCACAAAGGGTTATTAGACACAGCCTCCCTCATTTGTTTACATGTTGTCTGTGGCTGCTTTTCAATCACCACAGCGGGGTTGAGGAGCTGCATCAGAGACTGTTGGCCCAAAATATTTATTTTTTTTTTTGTCTTTTGTCATTTTAGGGCCGCACCCACAGCACATGGAGGTTCCCAGGCTAGGGGTCTAACCGGAGCTACAGCTGCTGGCCTACACCACAGCCACAGCAATGCGGGATCCGAGCTATGTCTGCAACCTACACCACAGCTCACGGCAATGCTGGAACCCTGAGCAAGGCCAGGGTTCCTAGTCGGATTCTAACCACTGAGCCACGACGGGAACTCTCCTGGCCCCAAATATTTTTTATCTGGTTCTTTCAAGAAAAGCGAGCCCACGCTGCCAAGGTTCATTTTTCTCACTCAGTTTCCTCGACGGGCTGGGACTGTCTCCAGGCTGCAGGGTGGGTTCAAGAGGCTCCACCCGTCTTTCTGGGGGTGCTCTTCTCCCAGATGGAGGCCGTGCAGGCAAAGACATAGCGGCTCTGAAGCCCTTGGCTGGGCCAGGCTCCCATGTCCCACATCCTCTGCCCGCTGGAGTGGGAGGGACCACAATGTCACACGCTCTAGGGCAGCAGCTTCTAATCCTGACACTGGGGGTCAGTAAAGGATTAGAAGCAGAGATTTCATTGACCACAGATGGAGATCCAGGACTTAAACTCAGGGCTGTCTGACTCAAGAGTCTCTGGGCTCAGCCCTTTGTGACACAGACTTTGTCCCAGGCAAACAATCATAAGTGCAATAAAGACAAAAGAATGGGAGGAGCTCCCACCGTGGCTCAGCGGTTAGCAAACCCGGCTAGCATCCATGAGGACGCAAGTTCAATCCCTGGCCCGCTCAGTGGGTGAAGGATCCAGCGTTGCCGTGAGCTGTGGTGTAGGTCGCAAACGTGGTTTGGGTCCCATGTTGCTATGGCTCTGGTGTAGGCCGGTGGCTACAGTTCCGATTGGACCCCTAGCCTGGGAATCTCCATATGCGGCCCTAAAAAAAGGCAATAAGACCAAAAAGAAAAAAAAAAGAATAAAGAATGGGAAAACCACGAAGAAAGATATGCAGAAAGACGCTGGTATCGAGTCCAAGCTCATGCTGCTCACTGCACGACAGGCCAGTACACTGAGAGAGTCGTGGGGGCGAGGGACAGGGAATTTATTCATAAAGCCGCAGACCCAGATGATAGTGGACTTGTGTCCCAAAGAACCATCTTACCTGCGTAAAGGTCAGGCGTCTTTTACACTAAAAGGGGCGGAAGCAAAGTCCCACATTTCCTGGTTCAGGTCAGCCTCCCCCCGAGGGGATGTGTTCATTTCTTCCGCCTGCAGCAGACACACCGGTGGGCCTGGTCGGGATGTTTCCTGCGAGGTTAACAAAGGTATTTTAGCTTAATGCTCATTCTCTGGGAGGCTGGGCTCCCAGAGATGGGCCGTTATGGATAACCGAAGCTTACAGGCAACGTCCGGTTAGTGATTCACCTGAAAGGGAACATGAAGTCCCTCCCCCGGCACCATGTTCCCATCATTCTCCATCCGCAAAGGCTCCTCCTCAGGGCCCTGGGTACCACCCGGCCCGTCACCGTGTCAAGGAACCAGGAGAGCCAGCCACTGTAAACCAAGTCAAACGGCTTCTGAAAACCCTTGGAAAGTGTGCAGAAAAGCAGTCTAGCTTTCAGGCCTGCCATGGTGGATAACTGAATTCATACTGACAGCAAATGGAAAAATTCTGAAAACCATCATTTCAATTACCCAGCAGGCGTTCGTGGAGCAAGGTTCTTTCAGAGTTGGAATATAAATAAGTCACGTGTGTCCGAAGCCCTTCCAGATGAGACGGAGGAGCCGGGAGAATAAAACTTCACGATCACCCCTCTGCCAGCTCTTCCCGAAGTAGGAAGGAGCAGACCCACTACCGAGCCTCCCGGGTGTAAAATATGAAGCCTCGAGGGAGTCAGGATCCATTAAGTATTTGTTGTGCTGAGCGACAAGCCTGGAAGCAGCGTGGGAGAGAATGACAAATAAGCGTCCCGGCGTTACGGAGATTCGATGAGCCTCCCGGGGCCCAGGTGGATTCTCCAGGTCACAATGGAACCAGATGCTCGCCAAGAAATCGGCAGGAGGGAGAGAGAATTTATAAAACATGTACATACTACTCGTCCTGTGGCTGCCGTTTTGAAAGACACGAGGAGAAAAGAAACCCAGCAAATCATGCGGTGACCCTGATGGGTCGCAGACCCCGGTGAGGTGGCGGAGGCTTCGGTTCCCAGCCCCACTGAGAACCCAAGAGGCGAAGGAACGGTGGGCACGGAGGGTCTCTGAATAGCCACGTGTCAGAAATACTGTCCCTGATGAGATGTCTTCTCGGTTCAAATCCCCATGATTAGTGTCCTTCTGAACTGGGCTCCCGATGACATCCAGTACCTCCGGGCAACTGTCTTTACTCACGTATGGAGAGGAATGAAAACTACTGTGTACTGAGAACTTTTTTTGTACCAGGCACAAAATATTTTATGGACAGGATTCCGTTTAACCCCACGTACGAGATGGGCGTACCACAGTCTGCGTGAAGAGCCGAGACTGAAACAGAAAGGTTCAGTGACTTGCCTGAGGCAGCCCAGCTCCTAAGTAAGAGAGCTGAAGCTAAAAATTGGCTTTGTCTGAGTCTGGATCAGGGTTCTTCATTCCTTACACAGCCTCCCCGATGAGTAGGTTAAAATTCTACCTCCAGGAGTTCCCTGGTAGCCTAGCAGGTTAAAGATCCAGTGTTGTCACTGCTGTGGCTCTGGTCACTGTTGTGGCGTGGGTTCAATCCCTGGCCCGGGAACTTTCACAGGCCGTAGGAGTGGCCAAAAGCAAACGCCCCCCCAAAAAATAACAAAACACTTGACCTCCAAATGGACAATTTAGGCAGTGCATGTTGCTGCAAAACAATCTTTCTGTAAGATTAAGAAGTCCGTGTAGCCCTGTCTCACCTATGCCTCAAACCCGAGAAGAATCAGAACCAGCCCCAGCCAGTCCCCAATGTGTCCTGCCCCGTGTCACGGCAATGGCCACTGGGTGAGAGCCAACACACACTGGGTCCTCCTCAGGCTAGATATTTAGGTATTTCCCACCCTTTTCTCCCAACATTTTGATAGCAGCATTCTACAATATACAGCAGAGGACATTATACAGTGAGTACTCACATATCACCAAGGTTTACCATTAGCATTTTACTCGTTTTACTACTCTTGCTTGATCTGCCCATCCCCAAACTCATCCATCCATGCACTTTTTTTTTCTTTCTTTTCTTTTAGGGCCGCATTTGCGGCATATGGAGGTTCCAAGGCTAGGGGCTGAATCGGAGCTGTAGCTGCCGACCTACACCATAGCCACAGCCACGGGCGATCTGAGCCGTGTCTTCAACCTACACCACAGCTCACAGCAACGCTGGATCCTTAACCCACTGAGCGAGGCCAGGGATTGAACCCTCAGCCTCACGGCTACTAGTCAGATTCATTTCCGCTGTGCCACAACAGGAATTCCCATGCACCTTATTTTTGATGCATTCATTTCAAATGAACTTGCTGTCATTCATTCACTTCCCCTAAATAACTCCACATGCCTCTCATTAGCCAGAGCTCGCTATTTATTTACACTTTTTCACTTCTGAGGTAAAATTGACACACAACGAAATGCCCAGGTCTGAGGGGTACACTGAAGGCGTTTTGCCAAATTCACACACCGTGAACCCCAAGCCTCTAATCACTACATAGAGCGTTACTAACCCCTCAGAAAGTTCCCTTCTTTCCCAGCCAATCCCCACTCCCAACTCCCAGAGGCAAAGGAGAAGCGAGCGCGTGGAGAGGACCCTTACCCGGGTCTCTGGGTCTCACCGTGTGCAGCGCTCTCTGCGAGCACCTGGCCTGAGAGACCAGAGCTCATCGACGACGCCCGCTCCTGCCGAGAGGTAACATCCAGGGCGACGGCGCAGCCGCGCTGTGACCCCGGAGTAAGCGCAGGCTCTGCACGGGGCGCTGGATACAGGACAAGCATCACTAGGAGCCATCCTGGATTACGTCCCAAATAAACACAACTGTCTCTGCATCTGATGTGTGTGGGGGGGAACTAAGGCTAACACAACTATGTGGTACCACTGCCTACTGATTTCCTTATTAAGCTTTAATTACACAGAGTAAAATGCACAGCTCTTCAGTGTCCAGTTTGATGAGTCCTGACAAACGTATATGCACCCCCGTAACCAACAGCCCCCCCATCACTAGAGTCTAGTCAGCACCCTGGGAAAGCCCCTTGCCTCACTGTTTAGTCCAAGCCCAGCCCCGACCCCCGGAAGCAACCACTATCCAGATATTTATTCCTGTAGATTCCCTCTGTCTGTTTTGAGCTTTACACAGACGGACCGACGAGGCAGTATTTCCACGGTCGTGATGAATGGTAGGTGACAGGAAATTCTCTGTCACTCTCTGATGAGATGTCGCGTCTAGTTCCCTTTTTCTTGAATCTGGGCTGGCCCTGTTAATCGCTTCGACAGCAGATGCTGCAGAGTGATGCTGCGATCTCCAAAGCTGTGCCTTACGAAGTCTGCCGCCCTTACACTCTCGACGGGGTGGTCCCCTCTGGGGCAGGGGCACGAGCAGAAATGCTGCCAGCGGCACAGCAGGAAGAGGGGCTGTGACAGTCTGCAGGAGCCTAGGAAGTGTCCAAAAGGGCACCCGGAACCCCGGGTGATAAGAAAGGTAGAGGGAGTTCTCTTGTGGCGCAGTGGGTTAAGGATCTGGTGTTGTCACTGCAGTGGTCACTGTTATGGCTCAGGTTCGATCCCTGGCCTGGAAATTTCCACATGTCACAGGGCAGCCAAAAAAAAAAAAACAGGTGGAAAATATGAGTTGAGCAGGCAATTCAAGAAGATAGAGGAAAAAAAAAAAAGACAGGAGTTCCCTGGTGGCTTGGTGGGTTAAGGATCTGGTGTTGTCACTGCAGTAGTCATTGCTGTGGCTCAGGTTCAATCCCTGGCCTGGAAATTTACACATGTCACAGGTCAGCCAAAAAAAAAAAAAAAAGGTGGAAAATATGAGTCAAGCAGGCAATTCAAGATAAGTGGGAAAAAAGAAAGGACAGGAGTTCCCTGGTGGCTTGGTGGGTTAAGGACCTGGTGGTGTCACCGCTGTGACTCAGGTTGCTGCTGTGGCACAAGTTCCATCCCTAGCCCTGGAACTTTCGGTGCTGTGGGATGTGGCAAAAAAAAAAAAAAAAGAGAGACAGCAGAGTAAAGCTGAAGTAAGATAAAAGAAATAATAAGGGTGCAAACAATAATTCATGAAACAGAAAACAGACAGCAACAACAAAACCTAGTTTTTTTCTTTGAAAAACTTCAGCCAAGAAAAAAAGATAAAAGATAATATCGGGAATGGAAAAGGGGGTCTAACTCCAGATGCAGGAGTTTTAAAACTATATATAAATACTATGAGCAACTGACATCAGCACATTTGAGCATAGCTGGGGAGACAGGCAGGTGCAGACAGCACCAGGGGATGGGGCGGCCGGGCAGGCAGCCTGCAGGGGCTGAGGGAGCAGGAAGGAGGAGCACCTGCTCGCCTCGTGGGGGGCTAAACTATAATTTTCTAAATGTTGAAAACATGACTTTTACATTTAAAATGGACATATGTAAGTAATTGTTTCCAACTCATTAATTAATGAGGGAACCAATAAGATACTAAGACCAGTTGAAAGGAACATCTGAAAGTCAGCCATGCATACAGGCAATCAGGGACGCTAGAACGGGTTTGCTAATAGAAGCAAAACTGGCCATCGGGGCAGTAAAACGTAATGGCTGAGGTCATCTTTTCCAGGGGGCAGAAACCAGCTGTATCTCTGTGGGACAAAATCTGTTCGCATCGTGGACAATAATCGTTTCAATTTTCTACAGCCCAACTTCTCTCCCATCCGAGCTGTAAAAGAGCCCAGTGAAGAGACAGGCAGACAACCCAGGCGAGGCCAGAACCAGGCAAGACCTGGGCAGGAACCGCACGCGCACACCCAGCAGCTCTTCGCTCATTGTCCAGGCTTAGACTGTTTCTCGAGATCTACGTTTTCTTTTTCTTTTTTGTCTTTTTTAGGGCAGCACTTGCGGCATACGGAGGTTCCCAGTCTAGGGGTCCAATTGGAGCTCCTGCCACCGGCCTATGCCACAGCCACACAGGATCCGAGCTGCGTCTGCAACCTACACAGCTCAGGGAAGTGCTGGATCCTTAACCCACTGAGCGAGGCCAGGGATGGAACCCGAAACCCCATGGTTCCCAGTCAGATTCGTTGCCCCTGCGCCAAGACGGGAACCCCCTAGATGTACTCTTAGTCTGCTCACACCCACAGGCAGAGCGACACAGTCAGTGCATTAGGCTGACCAGGGGACGGCTAAACATCCGGATCCCAGGCCACACCCTGGACTCTAAAAATCAGTACTTCCGTGGGTGGTTCCTGGTGTCAGGATCTTTACAGCGCCCAGATGATTCTGACGTGCACCCAAAGCTGACAGCCTCCAAGCAGGAGCTCTGAGGGCCACCTGCCCATTTCCCATTCCTGACCCCGCCCACGCCCCCTCCCCCTCCCACATCCCCACCCCGCCAGGCTTCCTTCGTGCCTCAGGGGACAGCCAGCCCCACCACGGTGCAGAAGGGGCCACGTGCTGGCTGCCCGGGACTCGCCTTCCAAAGCCCCCTCCCCTGGGGTCAGTCCTAAACCAGAAGTGCAGCTTGAGAGCAGCAAATGAGAAGGAATCCATCATCCTCAGGAAATTGGTGCCGGGGACCCCGCAGAGCGACAGCGACCACACAGGCCTTTCAAGCGCCCGGCGAAATGAAGAGGTTTAATCGGGAAAGCACCAGCTGTCCCCCAGCGCTTGTGACCGCGAGGTGGGTGGGCCAAGGGGCCAATGTTATCAGCTCCGGCAAGGGTCTGAATCTGGGACCAGGGAGGCCCTGGCCCCCAGCGTCTCCTCGCACAAAAAGCAGTGTGGACAGGGTCTGCTTTCGGCCTCCACATAGGTTTGCAGCCTGGGGACAGCCCAGCGCTGAGCTCCCCAAGCCCACGGCCCACCCTGGAGAGTGGCCTGGGGAGCTGGTCTGGGAGGACAGCACTGGCCTTGACCAGAACTGGCCAGCTGTCCTGGCAGCCAAAACCCTGACCCTGCTGACCGGCCTTCTAGCCAGAGGGAGAGTGGTGGATGATGCGGTGCCCATACAGCCCAGGGACGACCTTGAGAATGTCACGGATTCTGCAGTCAGGCAGTGGGAGGCAGCCCACCAGGATTTGCCCAGCGACCTCAGGCAAGTCTGAGCCTCTAAAAACAAGCACAGTGATAGCTACTTCCTGAGGTTGCTCCAAAGGTTAAATGACACTGTGGACAGGAAAGAAACTAGCGCAAAGCCAGCCTCCACAGTGCAGTGTCACGCCCTCCCTCTCTGCACATCTCCAAGAATCAGGGCGTGGGCTGGGCTGGGCTGGCCTGCGGGTCTGGGACAGGCACTTTCCACAGGGGTAGGAGCCACCAGCCATGTGACCACTGAGCGCTTGGAATGGGGCTGGTGCAAACCTAGACGAGCGGTAAGTGTAAAATACATGCTGGATTCTAAAGACCCAGTTAAAAAAAAAAAAAGTGAAATCCCTCATTAATAATTTGCAGGGCACTCCCGCCATGGCTCAGTGGTTAACAAACCTGACTAGTGTCCATGAGGACATGGGTTCAATCCCTGACCTTGCTCAGAGGGTTAAGAATCCAGTGTTGCTGAGCTGTGGTGTAGGTGGCAGAGGAGGCTCGGGTCCAGCATCTCTGTGGTCGTGGTGTAGGCCAGTAGCTACAGCTCTGATCCGACCCTTAGCCTGGGAGCTTTCATATGCTGCGGATGTGGCTCTAAAAAGGCCAAATAATAATAACAATTGCTATATGATTATATATTGAAACAGTATTTTTAGTATATTATTATACAATTAATTTCACCTGTTTCTTTTTACTTTTTTTAAAAAATGTTATTAAAAATCAAAAATTACATGTGGTTCATATTATATCCATACTGGCCAAGGCTGCCCCAGATGGAATCAAAAGGAATCCACCCAAGAAGCTTGAGGTGGCCTCCTGCAGGCTGAAGGGGGGGTGGACGGGGTTGTGTGAGCCCCTGGTGATGGTGACCAGGGCTTTTCTCAACTAGAAAAGGCAACAACCAGCCCAAGTCTGTCAACCTCCCCCGGAGAGCGGGCACTTCCTGTGCCTTCCACAGGCAGCACTCATCAATCCTCACTTCTCATCGGAGAAAGAGCAGACCCGGGACTCGAACTGGGAGCTCAGTTCAGCACACATGCACCGGCACACTGTCACACTGCCTACCCCAAGCGGCAAGGGGTCGAATCAGGGCTACAGCTGCTGGCCTACACCACAGCCACAGCCATGCCAGGTCTGAGCCGTGTGTCTGCGACCTACACCACAGCTCACAGCAACGCCAGATCCTTAACCCACTGAGCAAGGCCAGGGATCGAACCGGTGTCCTTAAGGATACCAGTCAGGTTTGTTACTGCTGAGCCACAATGGGAACTCCCGAGGCATTTTTCTTTATTTTTAACATGGACACTCTTTACTTCTGGTCGCTGCACCCTTTTAATGATTAAAGCAGACGTACAATGTACATTTTATAGGCCACAAACAGACTAGTATAGTTAGCCTAATATTCAAGTTAAATCATGCATAAACCACAGTAATTTTCCCCTAACTCAATAAGTGAGAATTTCTTCCATGAGTTGAATACTGCAGAATCTATGAAAGTTAAAAATATTTCCTGCTGAATTAGGTATGAATGGGACAACTCTGGACGACTGGGGAGAGGTCATAAAAATCTACATGGATTTGCTCTGATTACCCTGCAAGCACATTTAAAACTCCCTTGAAAGAGAGACGCCCATGAAAAACGAACAGCTTTTAGGTTCCTATCAAAAGATGAGTGAAGAGATGTTGTGTTCCCCCATCTCGCACTAAGATAAAGTGTAGGTAACAAGTCTGTTTTTGTAGTTTTTCCTTCTCCCCTTTTTTCTTTGGCCGTGCCCATGGGATGTGGAAGTTCCTTGGCCAGGGAATGAACCTGCACCACAGCAGTGGCAATGCCAGATCCTTAAACCCACTTAACCACCAAGGAACTCCAACATGTCTGCTTTTTCAATCCCCACTTAATTTGACATTTTTGATAAACCTGATTCCAATCAGATTGCATTGCTTAAGGAGGTTAAGAAGGTCTTGTCGGAGCTCCCTTCTGTGGCTCAGGGGTTAATAAACCCGACTAGGATCCATGAGGATGCGGGTTCGATCCCTGGCCTCGCTCAGTGGGTTAAGGATCTGGAGTTGCCATGAGCTGTGGTGTAAGGTCCAGACATGGCTTGGACCCTGCATTATTGCTGTGGCTGTGGTGTAGACTGGCAGCTACAGCTCAGATTTGCCCCCTAGCCTGGGAACCTCCATTCGCCATGGGTGCAGCCATAAAAAGAAATTTTAAAAAGTCTTGTCTCCAATACACCCCCTGCTGGCTGGGAGAAGTGGGGCAGGGGCTAGTCCACCCACATAGCACATAGCTGGACCCTGGATGACGTAAGGATGGAGCTGTGTGGGTCCTGTGCCCCCGCTCTCCACTCTGCCCTACCCCCATCTCCATCCCCCAGAGAAAGGAGGACAGGGAACCAAAGGTCCAGAGATGGGACTCCATTCTGTGGTTATTTGGGCTCCTGCAGCTGGTCCACCTCTGGATTCAGTGGGGTTTTTTTTTGGCCCCACCCACAGCATATGGAAGTGCCGGACTAGGGATGGAACCTGTGCCAGAGCAGTGACTGGAGTCACAGCGGTGACAAGGCTGGTTCCTTAACTCCTAGGCTACCAGGGAACTCCTACTTTTCAACATAACTTGAATTGGGTTTCCTTCGCCTGCACCAGCAAGACCCGGAGGAAGCCGAGGGCTGCAGGAACGTCCTGAAGGAGAGCAGATGTCAGGGGGTGGGCAAAAGACGGAGGTGCGGCCAGGGCAGGAGGCGGCAGATGCGTTGCTGAGGGGGCTTCTCTCCCTCGGAGACCGTCCTAGGAGCTGCTGGGGGCCAGGAGGCTCCGCTTTAAGGACAGCCGAGTGGGCATCAAGGAAGGGCCCCAGCTGAGGGGCAGGAAACCAGTGAGGGACGAAGGCTGCCCCTGACCTGCTTCTCTGACCGCTCTCCCTGCTGGAGGGGCCAGTGAGGAAGCAGAATCAGATAAGCCATCAACTCCAAGCAGGACACTTGGCACTTCCAGTCCCCCTGATTAGGATGTAACCTAGCAGCCCTGCCTGTCAGGTGGAATAGCACTCAGCCGTAAACAGAAGCAGCACCGACATGCACACAATGAAAGAACCTGAGTGAAATAAGCCAGGCACAAGGCCACAGAGGGCATAATTTCATTCCTACAAAGTGTCCAGAATCGGCAAATTGGAAGAGACAGAACACAGATTAGAGGTTCCCAGGGCCGGGAGGAGGAGCTGTCCTTTAGGAGTGATGAAAATGTCCTGGAGCTGCTCAGGGCTGATGACTACACAACACTGCATGTGCTGAAAGAAAAAACAGCAGCCACTCCTCTTGTGGCACAATCTGGCCTTGTCCCTGTGGTGGCGTGGGTTCAAGCCCGAGCCCAGCACAGTGCATAAAGGTTCCAGTGTGAAGACAGCTGATGTGATCCCTGGCCCAGGGACTCATGCTGCTGGGCAGGCAAAAAAAAAAGGGGGAAAGGAATCCTACTGCAGCGGCCCGGGTCCAGCAGCCCGGGTTAAGGACCCGGTGTCTGCCTGGCGGTGTGCAGCCACAGCTGCAGTTTGAATTCAGTCCCTGGCCTGGGAACTTCCTTATGCTTCGGGGCGGCCATTAAAAAAAAAAATCAAAAAACAAACTGAACTGTACACTTTAAAAAAATTTATCTTGGCCGCACCCACTGCATGAGGCAGTTCCCGGGCCGGGGATCAGACCCTGCCACAGGAGCAACAGCACTGGATCCTTAACTACCAGGCCACCACGGAACCCTAAACGGCACACTTCAAAAATGGTTAATAGTAGAGGTGAACGTTCTGGAGTTTTTACAGGAAAAGTCCTGTCTGCTGCCCCCGCACACCTTGGCTTGCTCTCAGCCCTGGTTTCAGGGATTTGATTAGCGCTTCTGATTTCTCCTCTCAACACACCCCCCCTTTCCATGTTTTGTGAAATACACTGAAATTTCGAGAAAAAATGTCAACAGGCATGACGGGACGGCTGTGATGCCTGCCGTGCTCCGGGGCTTCTCGGGATGGGCTGAGCAGACCCGCGCAGCGCCCTCCGGCGGGGAGCATCGTCCTCAAGGCCATCGTCCCTGTTTTACTGAAACTGAGGTACCAGCAGGGGAGCGGCCTGCCCGAGGTCACGCCGCGGGGGGCGGTGGAGCCTCTGGCTACCTCTGCCAGTGGGGGCTGCTCGGCCTGGGTCATCCGAGCTGACGGCTGCCACCCCCAGAACTGCCCGTGGTGGCCGTGCCCCCCTCCCGGCACCTGCGTGAAGGCCCAGCGGAGACTTGCCCCACGTACCGCACTCCCAGCCTGGCCTCGGCAGGCACCACGGGCCGGGCCTTCCCGGAGCTGAGCTGCATGGACAAGGGCAGGGTGACAGGCTGTGAGGTCCAGAGGGTCACCGGGTACACCGGGCAGATACCTGGGTCTGGAGCGAGGAGATCCAAGTCCAAGCTGAGCTCTGTCCTGCAGAGAAGACGCCGCCCCGCAACACCCTGACCACAGCGCACACGCGGCAGGAAACAGCAGGTGGTGCGCGCCCCGTGTACAACCGCCACCCTCACGGCTCGGAGCACAGGCTGGCTTCTCCTTTCCCCGTTTATCCACAGAAACACTGGCAGACGAGGGGGCTCGGGAGAACTCTCGGCTGGGAAGCAGCCCGCAGAGCCCCCGCCCCTCGGTGTGCACACGCTGGGCGTGCAGTGCTTCCGCTGGCACCCGGGAGCTGGGGGGTGGGTTCCAAGGGACTAGGTGATGGGTCCCGGCACTGGCAGCCCAGAGCGTGTGACCCGGGGGCAGCCCTGGGACCGAGCCCCAAGGCCAGGAGCCACTCAGCCCAGCAGGTGGCCAGCAGTGCTCTTGGTGAAGCGGGGACCAGGTCTGCACCCGGAGAGAGATCAGCACGGGGTGAGCAGCGCACGTGGGGACCCAGGGACTGCGGTGCTGGCCCCCGGGGGGACCCGCTGCAACTCAGGGGTCACTCCTGGGAAATTCCACCTTGGGTGAAGTGCTTCTTCCTCGATCAAACTGCACACCGCCCTGGAACACGGCGGGCCCCTCTCCCCTGCAGCCCCCACCCCACCCCGTCACGACAGAGATGACTGTCACCTCCTTCCACCCATCACCATTTCCTGACCGTTCACACGCCCACAGAGAAGCGCGAGGGGCTCTGGAAGTTGCTCTCTGGTCAAGTCTGCACCTGGGGGCCAGAGGCGACGTGGTCACCGGGCGTGGAACCATAAGGCGTACAAAGTCTCCCTGGGGTCTGTCTCCTTTTACTCGTGTTCATACAAAACAGGGTCTCAGGACAGGCCAGCGTTCAAAAATCAGGTAGGTAAGAATTATATCAAACCAACCCGGCAGGTCCTACAGCAAAGCAATTCCGCTTCAGCACAGACAACGGGTCAGAAACAAGATCAGCGATTTCCACCCCGCATGTGCGCGCGCACCTCTTCCCAGAAACTCACCTGCAAAGAAAGGACACTTGATCAGTTTTCATTCTACTTCCTCAAGTCTGAATATTCAGAGGATTTAAAACTGTCAACACAAGAAAATACCCTCCACGATCTAAAATCCACCTTCCCCAGAATATGAAGCGGACGGCGCCCCGCAGTGACCCATCAGCCCCCTGTCCTTCCAAGTCTACAGGCTGCACCCAGGGGCTCCCTCACCAGTGCCCCAGGCACAGCCAGACCCTCGCGGCCCTGCACGGCAGCACCTGGGCCTTCCCAGAAACCCGAGCACGGCAGGTGGAACAAACCTCCACTCCAACAAAGCCTCCAAACTCAATACCAGCCCATCTTTTCTGACATTTGCCCCCCTTACTCCGGCTGTGTAGCTCCCCAGTTTGCCCCCAACTCTTGAGCTCCCTGCATCCTCCCGAGTACTTTCACGCCTCGGCTGCAAACGGTCTTTAAGTCTCCGCAGGGTCGCATCCTGCGGGCCCCCCCGGGAACGCTCCCTCCTGTCATCCGGGCACTTTCTGACGTCTCCCCCTCTGCATCTCCACCCCGACCACCGGGGACGCCCTTTGCTTGACACGCCCCCCTCTCAAAACACAGACAAAATGCTCTGACCACTGCTGCTACGTCAAGAATGGCTTCTCCACCTGCGTGCTGACAACAGGCAAGGACAGGAGGGGGACGCTCCTCGCCAAGGAGCAGGCTGAACACACAGAGCAAGGAGTTCCACGAGCCGTTACGGGGTTTGCTCCCAGGAAGTGTCCACATGAAGACTCTCCCCGGAGTTGCCGTGGTGGCTCAAGTGGTTAACAAACTCGACCATAAGGATGTGGGTTTGATCCCTGGCCTCGCTCAGTAGGTTAAGGATCTGGTGTTGCCATGAGCTGTGGTGTAGGTCGCAGATGGGGCTCGGATCTTGCACTGCTGTGGCTGTGGTGTAGGCCGGCGGCTACAGCTCCAATTAGACCCCTAACCTGGGAACCTCCATAGGCCATGGGTGCGGCCCTGAAAAAAACAAAACAAAGCAAAACAAAAAACAGGAAGGATGAGGCGCAGGCGATACACAAATGGCATCTGTGCGCCACAGTTCCAGGAAGGGTATCACGGCGCCCTCTGATAAGTTCTGGACCTGCGCCATCCCACCTGGCGGCCACTAGGCGCACACGGCCATTTACACTTAGGATAACACTGAAAAGCCAATTCCTCAGTCACACCAGCCACACTGCGAGTGATCAACAGCTGCCCGAGGCCTGTGGCTGTTCCACTGGGCCGCACAGATGGAGTAGAGACTGGCCCTTCCCTGCCTTCTCAGCTTCGTTTCACACCATTTTCTACTTTGCTTTCCAGGTTACATGACCTTCCTTCGGTTCCTCCACTAGCCCCACTCACTAGGCTAGGCTATAGTAGGACCTTTACGCATGCTGTCCCCGGCCTTCCCACCAAACTCCTACTCATCCTTCAGAGTCCAGCTCAAAAGTCCCAAACTCAGGAAAGCCTTCCAGCCTCAACCAGACTCTGAAATACGTACCCCCCACCTTTTCTCCTTTTTACGGCTACACCTATGGGACATGGAAGTTCCCAGGCTAGGGATCGAATCAGAGCTGCAGCTAGCTGGGGCCTATGCCAGATCTGAGCCCCATCAGTGACCTAAGCCACAACTTAGGGCAACACAGGATCCTTAGACCATTAATGGAGGCCAGGGATCGAACGTGCATTCTCAGAGACAATGTCAGGTCCTTAACCTGCTGAGCCACAACAGGAACTCCCGAGACATGTATTCTCCTAAGACTGTGCTTTCCTCCAGAACACTCCCCTCAGCTTTTATTATACCCTCTTTAAGGTGATCATTTAATTTTGTGTCCACAACTGGGCTATAACTCCCTGAGAACAAGGGCCACAAGTGCTCTGTTCATCTCTGCATCCCTAACCTTTAGCATGGTGCCTTGCCAAAGTAACAGAAAGCATTTATTGAATAAAACAAATTACATCAACACTGTTTATAGGTTTTTGGAAACTACCCGAGTTATGATCCTAACTACAACACTTTTCTTCTTTTAGCGCATATCTTGTTTGCAGTATCATACATGATCATCAAACTGCTGCTAGAATGTTCACACCTGTTACTGCAAATTCAAAACCCAGGAATCGACTCTCCTGGAAATTTACTTTAGGTCAGGGTCGGGCTACCCGGTACAAGGTTGCACCCACAGCGGGGCAGGTTCAACAACACAGGAGCCTCTCCCCAAGACCATCGGCCTCAGGACACTACGTCTCCGTGCTTGACGTACCTCGGTCCCCCACACTAAGGTCGCTCCGAAAACTCTCACAGTCCGCGAGGAGGTAACAAAGGTAGCTCGCCTTCATCCAAACGCCAGCGCCTGGCGTTTCTGAGGAAACCCTGGGGAAAGAGGGATACCACTTGTTCTAAGAGAACGAGTCTCACTAGATGTTTACACACCCCCACAAACTCTCACTGGGCCCCAGCCGGCAGATCCGGGCCTTTCCGTGGGGGTGCAGCGCCTCCTACAGCCCCTCACCCCGATTCCGAGGCCTGCGTTCGGCCTCCTCCGTCCAAGCCTCCGCTTCAAAGCAGGGAGGGGTCCCCGAAGTCTCGGTCCCCGGAGCTTCGTTACCGCCCCATGGCGGGGCCGGACGCCGCGAGCCAACGTCACCCCGGGGGGCCTGAGACCCGCCACGCGTTCGCCACGGGGCCCATCCTCTCGTACGAAGCAGCACGCGGCCCCGGCCGCCTTAGGAATCCCGAGCCTACGCCGCGGCGCACACGCACTTCCGGCCGGAAGTGACGTCTTACCACAGAGGCGGCCGCTAGAGGGTCGCCCTCAGCTTTGAAACCGGGTCCTCCAAGGCCGCCTTAAAGGGGCCACAGCCGCTAGACGTTGATTAATGGACGCGAGCGCCCCGGAGGAAGGGGTGGGCTCTGGAGCAAGGGAAGCGGAAAGCCGGATAGGTGCCCAGAGCCCAGCCCGAGTTATCCGTTTGGTCCTAACGCAACCCAAGGCAGGGGCTAGGTGCAGGGATCACTCCTGTTTTCCAGGTGAGAAAAGGGCGGCTCCAGCGAAGATGAGTTAACTTTCCCAAGCTTGGCGGGCCAGGGAGCCATCGGCCCTCTATGTGTTAGGAATCATGGCAAAGCAGCAGTGTGGCACCCTGCCTTTAGGAAGGGCAGACACTCAGGTTAGCCACAGGCCCTCTCCACTCGCTATTGCTCTGCACCCACTGTTCATCTGCGGCCCCAGGAAGAGGTTTGAATTTGTGATTTGGGGAATCCAGGCTAAAATTCCCAGCTTACTGGTGTTCAGGTCCTTCAGAATCTAGCCTCTTTGGCCACCACTCTCAGTTACAGGGAACTTCTTACCACGCGTCCTGAACACCCAACCCCGCCAGCCTCATCGCCCCACTTTGTCCTTTCAAAGTCTTGAAGGACAGGATTTGTCTTTGCACGTGAAGTGCCCCTGGCCAGGAAAGCACACCTCACAGAGCCCGCCTGGGTCCCCCTCATCCAGATGCTGAGCAACCTCCCAGACTGCAAGGCCGTCTGTCTGACAGGCTCTGTTTGGCTACTTCCCATGTGGTTTGACCTCATGGCCTCGGTTTCACTGCTTCTGAGATAAAAGACTGGACTGGGTCCCAGCCTTCATTTGCCGGTAAATCTCTTTTTTTTTTTAGATGCAATATTTTTCAGAAATCCAGTAGTTAAAATAGATAAACTTTCTAAAACCCGACAACAAAAAGACAAGAAACCCCATATATATAGTTTTATTTATATATATATGACCGAATCACTGTGTTGTATACCTGAAATTAATGTGATATTGTAAATCAAATTTACCTCAGTAAAAAGATAAAGCAAAAAAGAAAAATTGGCAAACAATAATAAAAATTAAAAATGGGCGGGAGTTCCCATCGTGGCGCAGTGGTTAACGAATCCGACTAGGAACCATGAGGTTACAGGTTCGATCCCTGGCCTTGCTCAGTGGGTTAACGATCCGGCGTTGCCGTGAGCTGTGGTGTAGGTTGCAGACGCGGCTCGGATCCTGCGTTGCTGTGGCTGTGGCGCAGGCCAGTGGCTACAGCTCCGATTAGACCCCTAGCCTGGGAACCTCCACATGCTGCAGGTGCGGCCATAAAATGACAAAAGGCAAAAAAGGGGGGCAGAGTTCCCTTCGTGGCTCAGTGGTTAACGAATCCGACTAAGAACCATGAGGTTGCGAGTTCGATCCCTGGCCTTGCTCAGTGGTTAAGGATCCGGCATTGCCGTGAGCTGTGGTGAAGGTTGCAGACGCGGCTCGGATCACACGTTGCTGTGGCTGTGGCGAAGGCCGGCAGCTCCAGCTCCTGTTAGACCCCTAGCCTGGGAACCTCCATATGCCGCGGGTGCGGCTCTACATAAAAAAGGCAAAAAGACAAATAAATAAATAAATAAATAAAAATTAAAAATGGGCAAAGGAATTGAACGAGCATGTCTCCAAAGTAGACATACCAATGGCTGATAATAGCAGGAAAATATGCTCGATGTCATTAGTCATGAGCGGAATTCACATCAAAACCACAATAGGGAGTTCCCACTGTGGTGCAGTAGGTTAAGAACCTGCAGCAACTCGAGTCTCTGTGGAGGCATGGATTAAAGGAGCCCAGTGTTGCCTTAGCTGCAGCTCGGATTCAATCCCTGGCCAGGAACTTCCATATGTTGCAGGTGCTGCCATTAAAAACAAAGAAACAAACAAGTGAAACCACACTGACATACAACTCAGACCCACTAGGCTGATTAGGATCAAAAACTCTCAAAATAAGGACTATTGGGGGAGTTCCCATTGTGGCTCAGGGGGTTAGGGACCGACGTTGTCTCCCTGAGGATGCAGGTATTGTCAATCCCTGGCCTCACTCAATGCGTTAAGCATCTGGCATTGCTGCAAGCTGTGGCATAGGTCACAGATGTGGCTTGCATCTGGCGTTGCTGTGACTGTGGCTGTGGCCTTAGCTGCAGCCCCAATTCGACCCCTACCCTGGGAACTTCTATATGCTTTGGTGTGACCGTAAAAAGGAAACAAAAAAACTGTTGGGAGGAATTCCCATCGTGGCACAGTGGAAATGAATCTGACTAGTCACCATGAGGTTGCAGTTTCAATCCCTGGCCTCGCTCAGTGGGTTAAGGATCCGGCGTTGCCGTGAGCTGTGGTGTAGGTCGCAGACACGGCTCAGATCCCGCGTTGCTGTGGCTGTGGCATAGGCCAGTGGCTACAGCTCCAATTCGACCCCTAGCCTGGGAACCTCCATATGCCGCGGGTGCAGCCCTAAAAAGACAAAAAGACAAAAAAAACTATTGGGGAGGATGCAGAGAAATTGGAACCCCTGTGCTTCACTGGTGGGAATGTAAAATGATGCTGCAGTGGCAAATAGTTTGGAAGTTCCTCAAAAAGAATCACAGAGTGTAAACATAGAATTATCACATGACCCAGCAATTCCGCTCTTAGGTATACGTCCCAAAGAACTGAGAACAGAATCTCATATAGTTGTACGCCCATGTCCACAGCAGCTTCAGTCACAAAAACTAAAAGGTGGAAACAACCCAGGTGTCCATCAGCAGATGAATGGATAAAGGACATGGGGTCGCCACATACAGCGGCTATTACTCAGCAGTGAAAAGAACAAAGTTTTGACACATGCTCTAGCGTGGCTGAACCTTGAAAGCAGTGAAAGAAACCAGACAGGAAAAGCCACATATTGTATGACTCTGTTCATATGAAACATCTAACGTAGGTTATTCTTAGAGACAAAGTAGATTCGAGGTTATAGGGCTGGGGGAGGGGACAATGAGGAGTTACTGCTTAAGGTCACGGAGTTCCTGATGGGGATGAGCAAAAGTTTTGACAGGAGGTGGCGGTGGTGAATTGCACAACATTGTGAGTGCGCTTAATGCCACAGACTGTACGTTTAAAAATGGTTAAAATGGCAAGCTTTATGTAGTATAGATTTTACCACCATAAATTTTTTTCCTAATTAAAAAGTGGTTGGGGACACACAGCTTTTGAAAGCATCATCTCACTGTGGCCCCCTTTGCCTGCGAAGCAATAATGCTCTCATTTTCTCCTTCAAAAAAAAAAAGTGGTTAAAGTAGCAACTGTTAATTATATCTTAGTACAATGTTTAAAAAAAGAGAGAAAATGGACAGAAGGCCTTCCAAGGTCCACTTTTTTTTTTTTGGCCACGGCTGTGGCATTCAGGAGTTCCCGAGGCAGGGATCCAACCTGCGCCACAGCTGCAACCTGAGCCACAGCAGCGGCGATGCCGGGTCCTAAACTGCTAGGCCACCAGGGAACTCGGCGATCCACCTTTTCTCCTTTTCTTTTCTTGGCCACACGCATGGCGTAGGGAAGTTCCTGGGTCAGGGATCAAATCCAAGCCACAGCTACAGCAACACTGGATCCTTAACACCCTGTGGCACAAAGGGAATTCCCAAGATCCACTTTTTTTTTTTTAGGGCCACACCCTTGGCATATGAAAGTTCCCAGGCTAGGGGTCGAATCCGAACTACAGCTGCCGGCCTATACCACAGCCACAGCAACACAGGATCTGAGCCGCATCTGCGACCTACACCACAGCTCACGGCAACTCCAGATCCTTAACCCACTGAGCGAGGCCAGAGATCGAACCCACATCCTCATGAATACTAGTTGGGTTCGTTACCATTGAGCCACAGTGGGAACTCCCCAAGATCCACTTCTGAGTGAACAAAATAAGCAGGGCAGAGAACAATATATTTTTTTAGAAAAACATCTTTGCCATGCTACTAATTACTGTAAAAATAATAAAGAAAATTACATGTGGGGGTGAGGCGAGAGAGAGATGGGCTCCAGTACAGACGACTGCAACCAGCCTCCCGTTACACCTGCTGCGGCAGGAGCTGGGTGGGCTCTAGGATGGACGCTTACAACCAGCTGCCCATCTGTCCTGCAAGGCAGAAATGACAGCAGGCACAAGGGAAATAACTGGTACAGCAGTGGTGACGACAGGCCCGGAAGAGGGGCTGAGCCCTGCGTGGGCGGAACGAAGAGGTCACGGACTCCCCATCCTCAGGGGCGGGGAGACCCCTCCCGGTCAAAAAGCCAGGCGGTGCCAGGCCATAATCAGCCTGGGTAACCTTCCCGCCTTGCTCTGCTTGGAAATCCATCTTGGCCAAATGATGCGCACGCAGGTCAGGGGAGGGCCCTGGGTCCGCCCGGGTGCAAAAGATAAAACCAGTTAATTGGCCCAAGGAAGACAAAAGATCCAGAAGAACTGTGCTATATGTTATTAATTAATTAATTTATTTATTTTTGCTTTTTAGGGCCACACCCGCAGCATATGGAGGTTCCCAGGCTAGGGGTCAAATCAAAGTTGTAGCTGCCGGTCTACACCACAGCCACAGCAACACAGGATCTGAGCTGCGTCTGTGACCTACACCACAGTCATGGCCACACCAGATCCTTAACCCACTGAGCGAGGCCAGGGATTGAACCTGTGTCCTCGTGGCTGCTAGTCGGACTTGTTAACTGCTGAGCTGTGGTGGGAGCTCCTGTAAAAGTAGTTTAAATCCCCTCTCTGGCACGCTGGTCCTTCAGGGGGACGCCCACCCCCTCGCTTCTCCTTTGGGTGTGTGTTACTGCTTTCCTTCTGCCTTGGATAAAGAGACTAATATTCTGAATTTCTGGGCTCTCCCACATGTTGTACTGTGTTTCTAACCATAAACTTTATACCTGTTTTTACAGCCTTTGCCTCCTTGACACATTCTTGCTTTCTAAGGGGCCAAGAATCAGGGCACTTCTGCTTCTAGCCTCCAGCTGGTCTAGTGGCAGGGACTCCTGATTTTCATCCAGGCTGCCCGGGTTCAGTTCCTGAACAGAAAATTAGCATCTCGCTTCAAGCCGTCACCCGCTGCTGCCTCTCCAAGATCGGGGGAGTGGGGGGGAGACTGGGTAAACTAGGAGATGCTCCGGTGGAAACGGGACAGCCTCCTGAGGCCTTGAGCCGGCCTGGTTCCAGCAGCCGCCCATAAATAATTACCTGACGCCTCAGCCCACAGATCAGAGGACGGCAGCCAGGCAACGCCCTCAGAGCCCTCCCCAGCTCTCAGGTCCTTGAGTTCAGACTGAAATGGCCTGAAAGGGAGCCCTGGGTTGTCAGACACACGTCACAGCCATGGGGAAGTAGAGATGGGGCAGGGAGATTGGCGCGAACCCCCCACCGCTAGAAGCTTCCAGGGAGCACCGCTCTCCAGAGCTACCAGTGACGTGTAACTGTCCAGATCATTCTGAGCTATTCCCAGTGCGAAACGACGCGAGGTCTCCAGGGCAACATTTTCTAGAGAGATGGACATTGAGCAAAGGTGTCTTTGCCTCCTGACCTGTTTCTTCTGCTGAAATGCTGCCCGGAGGAGGGCTCTTAGCACTGAACCTCACTCAGCCTTTGTCTGTGACTGCAGCTCGGGACAGCAGTCTTCATTTCACGTAAGCATGCTGAGCGCCTGAGTGGGTGACAGGGAACACTCGAACCCACAGGAGGAGACTCGTGAGAACCTTTCATGTGGCCAACGTCGTACCTGAGCTTGGCTTCTAGAATGTTCCCCAGCTGTCTCCAGCTCATTCGGCACCAGCCCCTCAGTGGAGTCCGCCCCAGCTGGTGGAGGTGTAGTGATGGTTTGCTTGTTTTCCCCAAAGGATATGTGTGTTTGTGTGTGTGTTTGTGTGTGTGTGTGAGAGAGAGACAGGCTGCTGTGTACTGTGGATGGGCCTTAGCATTTATGACTTGTGTTCCTCTGGATTATTCAAGAGACAGTTGAAGCAGGCAGAGATCTAGTCTTTCAAAAAGATGATACTTTGCAGTTCCCTGGAGGCCCAGTGAGCTAAGGACCTGGTGTCACCCTGCTATGGCTGTGGTGACTGCTATGGTGTAGGTTTGATTCCTGTTCCTGGAACTTCTATATGCCTTGGGCGCAGCCAAAAAAAAAAAAAAAGGTTCTTTAATAGTAGCAATAGGTCAGTTAATGTGTAGTCTCTAAGTTTAATGTTGAAAATGACTGTGAGATACAAAAGGCCTATAGCAGAAAACTTAATAAAAATTGAGTTAAAGAGGGCGTTCCCAGAGTTCCCATAACGACTTAGCAGTAACGAACCCAACTAGTATCCATGAGGATGTGGATTCAATCCCTGGCCTCGCTAGTGGGTTAGGGATCCTGCGTTGCTGTGGCTGCGGTGTAGGCTGGCAGCTGTAGCTCCGATTAGCCCCATAGCCTGGGAATCTCCAGGCCTTTTGCAGCCCTCAAAAGCAAAAAAGGGGGGGGGGGAGTTCCCACTGTGTTGTGGGGGTTAAGGACCTGATGCTGTCTCTGGGAGGATGTAGGTTTGATCCCTGACCTCTCTCAGCGGGTTAAGGATCCGGGGCTGCAGTAAGCTGGAGCCTAGGTCACAGAATAGCCTCGGGCCCGGTGTTGCCACGGCTGCGGCATAGGCCTGCAGCTGCAGCTCCGACTCGACCCCTGACCAGATGAATGTCCCTATGCAGCCAGAAAAAAATAAAAATCTGAAGAGTAGGTCTATTAAGTCAAAAATTTGAACTTCTCTCTTTGTCCACCAGAGGGTGGACTCCTCCACCATTTACCTTTTGTAACTCAGTAGAAAGTTTTTTGGGTTGGTTTTTGTTTTCTTGTGATTTATCCAAAACTTTATTTCACCAGAAAGTTATGCAGAAGCTTTATCTGCAGGGTTGGTCTCGCTCTTTCTTAGAAGCTGCCAGGGTGTCCCACCTATACCTAGTTCCTGAGAAGTATTTATCATGTCATGGGTCAGCTGAACCAAAGTCCATCCTAGGACATGGCTGGGACCTTAGCACTTGGCATTTGAGGATCAGAGCGAGTTCTAAAACAGCGTTCCGTCCAGAGTCACTCCTGACAGCTGGTGGTTCTACGCCGCATGAAAGACGTTCTTCTTTTTTGTTGTTGTTGCCCTTTTTTTTTATTGCCGCACCCACGGCATGTGGAGGTTCCCAGGCTAGGGGTCTAATCGGAGTGATAGCCGCCAGCCTACACCACAGCCACAGCAACGTCAGATCTGAGCCGCATCTACGACCTACACCACAGCTCACGGCAATGCTGGATCCTTAACCCACTGAGCGACACCAGAGATCAAACCCGCAACTTCACGTTCCTAGTCGGATTCATTTTGGCTGCGCCACGACAGGAACACCACGACAGATATTCTTTGGTGAGGAATCCAGTGCAGCACACGACCAGTATCTGAAAGTCCCGGGCGGTGTGTGAAGGGAGTAGAAGCATCTTGGCCAGAATAACTCAAACTTGAAACTGAAAGGTAGAAATCAAGACTAAAAAAAGCTTGTACACAGCCAGCGTGGCTCAGCTTACTGATTGCTGTCTGTTAGAGAAGTGCTGTGAATTTGGGGCGGGGAGAGAATCAAAGCTCTGGAAGTGTACATTTAATTAGAGCACTGCACGTTCTCTGGTTTAGGTAACCTGGTTGATGCTCCTGGTTGACAGCTTTCTGATGGACTGAACAAAGGCTGAACGCTCACGGCTGGCCGAGTTAGACACTGTGGTTGTTTGCTCACCTTTTTCCACCTTCTAGGAACCATAGGCCCGTCTCTCTGACAAAGAGCTGGTGCGTGCCATTTGCATCATTAAATCACCACCAAGAAGATAACCAAAAGTACATCCGCCTGTCACAGGCTTTGAAAAACTTACGGTTACCAAGGGGTATAGGTTGCAGGGCTTGGGGTGGACTGGGGACATGGACTGGGGGTTTGGGACTGGCATATGCACACTGAGGGGGCATGCGGTGAAGCGCAGAGAACTCCACCCAATATTCTGTGATGATCTGTGTGGAAGGGCATCTGAAAGAGAATGGATGTGTGTATATGTGTGGCTGGGTCACTTTATTGTACAGCAGGTTGTCAGCGCCTTGTAAATCAGCTATACTTCGATAAAACCTAAAAAAAAATGTACATCAGTCTATAATCCCAACAACGTACAGGCCTGTTTGGGTTGGACGTGGATACACATAATGAATGCATTTAAAACAATTAGCCATTCTGGTATTTTTTTTCCAATTCGTTTTGCAGCTACAGCAGAAAATGAGGTCTTTGTTGCCAACGTAATGACGGTGGAGCTGAGTAAGTCTTTGGAGGCTCCTTTGGCTTGTCAGCTGTGCAGCTGATGGTGACACAACGCTGCTTGGGAACTGCAGCCGCTGTCAGCAGGCCACTTAGATTATTGTATGGAGTTAAAAGAAGGCTCCTGTTTTCTTTCAACAACAAATCCCTTATTAACAAAGCCAAGACTTGAGCTCTCTTTTTAGGGCTGCATATGGAAGATCCGAGGCTAGGGGTCAAACTGGAGCTGCCACTGCCAGCTTACACACAGCTCACGGCAATGCTGGATCTTTAACCCACTGAGCGAGGCCAGGGATAGAACCTGCGTCCTCATGGATGCTAGTGGGGTTCATTACCGCTGAGCCATGACGGGAACTCCGGGACCTTGTTTTTTATCCCCTCCGTGTATAAGAGGTCACATCTGCTAACCCCAGCCTCCCAGTCCATCCCTCTCCCAACCTCCTCACCCTTGGCAACCACAGGTCTGCTCTCCATGCCTGTGAACTTGCTTCTGTTTCATGGATGAGTTCACTGGTGTCGTATTTTAGATTCCACATGCAAGTGGTATCTGTCTTTCTCCTTCTGACTTACTTCACTTGGTATCATAATCTCTAGATCCATCCACGTTGCTGCAAATGGCATTATTTTGTTCTTTTATTTTTTATTTTATTTTTAATAGGATTTTTTTTTTTGCCTTTTGTCTTTTTATGGCTGCACCCGTGGCATGTGGAGGTTCCCAGGCTAGAGATCTAATCGGAGCTGTAGCCACTGGCCTGCGCCGCAGCCACAGCAACGCAGGATCCGAACCACGTCTGCAACCTATACCACAGCTCACGGCAACGCCGGATCGTTAACCCACTGAGCAAGGGCAGGGATCGAACCCACAACCTCAGGGTTCCTAGTCGGATTCGTTAACCACTGCGCCACGATGGGAACTCCTTAATAGGATTTTAATTCTTAGTTACATTAATAGTTGTACAACAATCATCACAACCAAACTTTATAGCATTTCCATCCCAAACCCTCAGTGCCTTCCCCCCACCCCCCAACCTGTCTCATTTGGAAACCATAAGTTTTTCAAAGTCTGTGAGTCAGTATCTGTTCTGCAAAGAAGTTCATTGCGTCTTTTTAGATTCCACATGTAAGTGATAGCATCTGATGTTGGTGTCTCGCTGTCTGACTGACTTCACTTAATATGAAAATTTTAGGTCCACCCATGTTGCTGCAAATGCTGTTATTTCTTTCCTTTTAATGGCTGAGTAATATTCCATTGTGTACATGTACCACATCTTCTGTATCCACTCCTCCGTCGATGGGCATTTGGGTCGTTTCCACATTTTGACTCACCATCGTGTCCTGACCTGTCACCTTCCTTCCTGGTAGATTGGGGCTGAACTCTCACCGCCCCCCTGTTTCCCAGTGCTCATCTTCCCGGTGCAAGAACCCTATATCACTTCTGTTTTCACCACTCAGGTCACACGATTTTTTTTTTTTTTTTTGGCTGTGCCCCCAGCATGTGGAAGTTCCCGGGCCGGGGATGGAATCTCCCATATTTTAAAGAACATTTAATTAACTTCAAAAGGACTCAATGAGGGTAAGTTTATGACGAAGAGTCTTTGCTTGACCAAACTTTACTCAGGCTCCTAGACTTCGTCCTAGGGCCCATCTGTGCATTTCCCTGTAAAATCTAGTTTTAGCAAGAACCCTGCTCAGCCTGTTTAACCAGAACCCCCCCTCGATATCTGATCAGGTTCCTCATCCTCCACGCCCACCCCCAGGTGATGTCAGAGCCCCCTGGCCTGCCTTCAGCCAGAATCCTGTTAGGTTGGTTTAGCCAGAACCTGCCTTACTCTGCCAGGGGCCGCACGGAGCTGCAGCTGCCGGCCTGCATCACAGCCACAGCCACGCCAGATCTGAGCCACACCTGCACCTGCACCACAGCTCATGGCAACACCAGATCTTTAACCCACTGAGCCAGGCCAGGGATCAAACCCACATCCTCATGAATACTGATCGGGTTCTTAACCCGCTGAGCCGCAATGGGAACTCCTAACCTCCCTTATTCCTGATGTTTCTGCTTAGTAATTTTCCGTCCTCTGCCCCCAACCCAGCTTCTGGGCTATAAATTCCCACTTGCCCGCCTGCGCTGTCATCCGAGCTGAGCCCCCTCTTTCTCTCCCACTGTGAAGTCTCCTTGCAGTGGCCCCCTACCCGCCGTGATAGCCCAGAATCAGTTCTTACTGTCTCTATCAAGGGTTGTTGATTATCTTTTCTTTTTGCCTTATCTAGGGCTGCACCCGCGGCATATGGAGGTTCCCAGGCTAGGGGTCCAACAGGAGCTGGAGCTGCCGGCCTTCGCCACAGCCACAGCAACGCGGGATCCAAGCTGCGCCTGTGACCTACACCACAGCTCACGGCAACACCGGATCCTTAACCCACTGAGCAAGGCCAGGGATCGAACCCGCAACCTCATGGTTCTTAGTCGGATTCGTTAACCACTGAGCCACGACGGGAACTCCTGATTATCTTTTCTTTAACAGTTAACAGTAAAGACCTGGGAACTCCAGTATCACAGGAGAAAAATGTTTCTTCTACCCTCTTAGGTTTGTTGACGGGGAGGGGGCTACAAACAAACTTAAAAAAAAACATTTAGCGAGAGAAATGACAGGTTTTTTTTTTTTTTAAATCCACATAGGTACGCAGGAAAAATAGAAATATAGAAAAATGTGACTCAAGGAGGTATGTAGAATTAGGGGCCTATAAACCGTCTGAATAAGCGCTGGGGCAGGGCTGGGAAAAGAGAATGATGGGAAAACAGAGGACTTTCAGGGAAGGTAAACGGGCCTCCAGTTTTATGTCTTCGGGGGAATTTTCACGTCTTCCCTGGAGCTAGGAGGAGGGACTCCCGAGTTGTGGCCCTAGCCTGGGGAGGGAATTTGTGACAGCTGACTTCTTTTGGGACGTTGTACTTGGCTGCGTATGGGCGGAAGGGGGCTCTGAAAATAAAACAAAATGACATCTTATTCTAGATCCGTTCACATGCCTTTGTCTTCTTGAATTTTGGTGCAAATCAAGGAAATCACCCTCCACAACCGACAAGCCTCCTCCCAAGTAAGAGGAAATTGAAATGACTCAGATCCTCTGCCAGGCTCTGCGCGGCCCCCTCCGCCCCCGCTGGGCCTCCCCGGCCGTGCCCTCAGCTGACTCCCCCGTGTGTCCTTGAGTGGCGACAGACTTCCACTCGGCGCCAGGCCAGCGACGTGCGTGCGTCCCCTAAAGCGTTCGTTTGTCCCCCTGGGCGTGCGATTTACCATCAAGGAATCGCTTACGAAGTAGGGGGAAACGGCTGCTCTGCGTGGGGTTTAGTGACTGCAGATTTGGGGCCGGGATGAAGAAACATTTTTTTTTTCATCTTTCAGGGCCGCACCTGCAACATATGGAGGTTCCCAGGCTAGGGGGCCTCCAGCCTACGCTACAGCCACGGCCACGGCCATGGCCACACCAGATCTATCGAACCGCGTCCTTACGGATGCTAGCGGGATCCTTTCACCGCTGAGCCATGATGGGAACTCCTGTCTAATGTGTTTCTGAAAGTTCTGCACGTGCCAGTGGTTGGGCTTTTTTTCAGGCTTTATCCTGGAGCCGTCCAGCTCTGTCAGCAGCTCCTGGAAGTCCCTTGGACAACAGGCCTTTGCAGCTGGGTCTCATCCTCTCTCTCCGCACAGGACAACTTGGGGTTGACATTTCCGCCGCGGCCTTCGGCCCCTCCCCCACACACTCCCACAGGTAAACGAAACGAAATAGAGCCCAGAGGGAGTGGACCGCTGTTTTATAAGATGATCCCAGAAACGCGTCATTTCTCGTTCTGCCCGATGTTTCAGCCCCGTCCTGCTAAACGTGTGGTCGCCTCCGGAGAGAATCCCTCAGGCGCCGGAGGAAAGAGCGTTTAGTCGGATTTTCTAACTGCCTCCCTCTGAAAGGAATGAACTCAAACTCGCTGTTAAAGGTCTACTTTTTTCCTTTTATTCAATTCTTTGTTCATTTTTAAGTTTCTTAAATCGAAATATCGGCGATTTACAGCATTGCGTTCATTTCTGCTGTCCAGCAAAGTGATTCGCGAATACATATTCCTTTTAAAATATTCTCTTCCAGCAGTTCCCACTGTAGCTCAGTGGGTTAAGAACCTGACATGGTACCTGTGAGGACTCAGGTTCGATCCCTGGCCTCACTCAGTGCGTTAAAGGATCTGGTATTGCTGTGAGCTGCGGTGCAGGTCACAGACGTGGCTCAGACCTGGCGTTGCTGTGGCTGTGGTGCAGGCCGGCAGGTGCAGCTCTGATTTGACTCCCAGCCTGAGGACTTCCACACGCTGCAGGTGCAGCAGCCCGAAAAAGAAAAAGAAAATAGTCTTTCCGCTATGGTTTATCATAGAATATTGAATGTAGTTTCCTTTCATGCCTGGCATTGGAAGCATAGACAGCTCCATGGATTCAAAAAGGAGTAAAATGGCCCACAAGGGCGCAGTGCCTACTGATCTCCAGCCATCAGAGACCCCAGTTTCACTCCAGTTTAACAGACTGCTATCCATTCCATTAACTAAATTCATAAAATGCCAATATTCTGGCATGTACATTTTTGGAAAGTGATGTCATAATTTGTCAGCCTGCAGACAGTTTCCTTGGAATTCTCTGGGCTCCTCTGTACTTTTTGTGCAAACAACACAATAGCTGAAAACAACTGCAGGCCGACTGCTTGGGTTTTCACTTCTGTCGTGTTACCCACAACAGAGGCGCAGACTTGTTGACTGGGATCCCGCTGAGGAACATTCTTTGCCTTCCGAGGGACACACGGAACAGAGCTCTGAACAGCGGCTTGTCAGCCGGAGACTTCCGCGGATGGGGCTCCAAGCGGAGACAGCTCCTTGGTTACCAGGCTACGGGAGAGGAAGTGGCTGTGGGACTGCAGGATGACAACTGTGTCAGCGGGGGCAGTCCTCGGTGTCCCCCGGGGAGCCCGGCTCTTGCAGGGCTCCCTTAGGAGAGCGGCTGCAGGAAGGGGGTGATGCCACGAGGACCCAGCCCGAGGTCCATGTGCGCCAGGACTTTCAGCCCAGCCCACCTCCTCTGCGAGTAATAGAAGGAGCCTCCTGTGTCTTTGATACTTAATTGTCAAAATGATCCCCAGACTGGAAACCACCAGAGACAAAAGGGGGAAATGGATTAAACAAATGAGAATACTGCCATACAGTGGAAAGTTGCTGCTGGTATCCTGACGAGGGAGGGCAGAAACAGGTTTTGGAGAACTGTGGTCCCGTTTACAGCCACGAAGCCGCCAATCAGGCAAAAGTATTGCTAGGGCGTTAGAGGTCAGAAAACTGGTTATTTGGGGGAGCGGAGATACGTGCTGGGCAGAGGAAAGGGAGCTCAGGGGGCAGGAAGTGCTCCTTCTCTCAGTCCCCAGGGCTAATGAGTGACCGTATGTGAAAGCAGACCTAAAATTTGTGCTTTTCACTATGTGTAAGTCTATACCCTCAATATAAAAGGAAACGGGGTGTACCTACTGTGTGGTTTCGTTTATAAAGCTCCTGAACAGGAGAACTCGGCGGTGTGTGGAAGTCAGGAAGGGGTTGCCTTTGGGGAGGGGGTGACTGGGAAGAGGACAAGGGGCTCCCTGGGGGTGGCCACACAGGCGTATTCTCTTTGTGGCTGTGCTGCTGCGTGCTGGGGATTTCGGACTCTCCGGATGCCATACTTCAATAAAAGATTATTCAAAAATATGTGCAGGAGTTCCCGTCGTGGCGCAGTGGAAACGGATCTGACTAGCATCCATGAGGACGCAGGTTCGAACACTGGCCTCGCTCAGTGGGTTAAGGATCTGGCATTGCCGTGAGCTGTGGTGTATGGATCATGGATACGGCTTGGATCTGGCGTTGCTGTGGCTGTGGCGCAGGCCAGCGGCTACAGCTCCAATTGGACCCCTAGCCTGGGAACCTCCATATGCCGCAGGTGTGGCCCTAAAAAAAGGCAAAAAAATATGTGCAGCGTGTTTTTTTTTTTTTTTCCTTTGAAAATATGCAAAGAAAAAACGTTGGAGGAGGGAGCTGTATTCACTTCCTGTGGCTGCTGTGACAAGTGACCACAAACGTAGTGGCCTAAAACAACACAAATGTATTGTCTTACAGTTTGCGGGTGAGAAGAGTGACTGGGGTCTCCCTGAGCTGAAATCGAGGCGAGGGCAGGACGTTTGTGATCCCACTGGGTACTTGGATAATCCAGGCATCTCCGTTTTTTAAGGTCCTCTGATCGGCACCCTCAGTTCCATCTGCAGCTTCCGTCCCCCTTTGCCATGTCACTTAACACCTTCCCAGGCTCTGGTTTGGGACATGGACGTCTTTGGGACTGTCCTTCTGCCAACCACAGGCATACAATAAAGAGTTAAGAATGCTCATTTGGGAGTTCCCCGATGGCCTGGCGGTTAAAGATCCGGCATTGTCACTGCAGTGGCTCTGGTGGCCGCTGTGGCGTGGGTTCAGTCCCGAGCCCAGGAGCCTCCGCATGCCACGGGTGCAGCCAAAAATATGTAAATAAATGAAGATAAAATTTGAAATTAAAGGATGCTTTGCTACAGAATTTGGAAAGTCCCTGAGACAAGAGAATTACATTTGGAGAATGGAGTGTAACTTGCCCGAGGCACCTGAACAGCCCTTCTCCCCCGGTGGTTACCAGGTTATCCCCCACCCCACCCCGTGTCTCCGAGAGGCAGCGCCACCTCTGCCCACAGGACCGCAGACAGCGTGAGGTCCATCTCAGCCTCTGCCTCCCTTGGCAACTCCTCCTCTCCCGGGTCACAGGCTGAACGCATCCCCAAAATGCACCTGCAGCCACGGACCAAGAAATACCAGCCGAGGCGCGTTTGTCTCTCGACCCACCTGGCCCTGAGATACTGATGGTGGGTTATCGGCAGTATAAAGGAGGTTATCACTGCCTTTGGGACAAGCAGCAGTTCACAAGCGAAGCTCCCTAAGGCCTCATACGTCCCAAGGCCGGCCACACCTACGACACCAGCTGTTATTGGTCGCACCTTCTGCCATAGTTGCTCCTGACTCTGCTGGACAAACACAACCTCTTATGCTCTCAGAGCCCTAAATACTTTTCAGGCACGTATGCCTTCTGGTCTCAGGAGAGAGATCCCTGCTGCTAGATGTGGAAGCTCAGGCCACGTGATGCACCTGGTTTTCAGCCCGTGGTTCCTGGGGCCCAGCAAAACTAAATTTT
The DNA here is from genome assembly GCA_004024745.2 of Catagonus wagneri. Taxonomy (NCBI): domain Eukaryota; kingdom Metazoa; phylum Chordata; class Mammalia; order Artiodactyla; family Tayassuidae; genus Catagonus; species Catagonus wagneri. The sequence goes on along the minus strand of PVHT021183562.1, from coordinate 254,817 downwards.
TTTTTTCTTTTTAGGGCTGCACCTACAGCATATGGAAGTTCCCAGGCTCGGGTCAATAAGACCCGCAGCTGCCGGCCGCCACCACAGCCACAGCAACGCCTGATGTGAGCCACATCTGCAACCTAAGCTGCAGCTTGTGGCAACACCGGATCCTTAACCCACAGAGCCAGGGACCGGACCACAACCTCATGGATACTGGTCGGGTTCCTAACCTGCTGAGCCACAACAGGAACTCCTAGAATTTCGTATTTTTGTCTTGGTTTCCACATTGTGCTTAAGGAGTCTGAGAACCAGCCCAAGCATAAATTTGCTTAAAAGTCAGGGGTTTTGGAGTTACCTTCGTGGCTCAGTGGTTAACGAATCCGACTAAGAACCATGAGGTTGCGGGTTCGATCCCTGGCCTTGCTCAGTGGGTTAAGGATCCGGCGTTGCCGTGAGCTGTGGTGTAGGTTGCAGACGCGGCTTGGATCCCGCGTTGCTGTGGCTGTGGCGAAGGCCGGCGACTACAGCTCCTGTTAGACCCCTAGCCTGGGAACCTCCATATGCCGTGGGTGCGGCTCTACATAAAAAGGCAAAAAGACAAAAAAAAAAAAAAAAGTCAGGGGTTTTGATTGGGCATTCAAAAGGACATTGGAATTCCACAGACTTTTCTGCAACCTTCTCCCACGCCTCTGAGGATTGCTCCTTGCTGGATGCTCAGTAGCTGATGGTAGAATCCCTCAGCCCACTTTGTCGGAAGCTGTGGGTGGGACGCGGACTGGTGTGCAGGTGGGAGGGACTCTTGGACCGTGATTCCAGGCCCACACGCCAGCTTTGCAAAACTGAATCTTGGGTCTGCTTTTCCTTTGCCATAATCCCTTAACTCCGGGTCTGACTGCCTCCTACTCAACGGTTTCCAGTCTTTATTCTCTGCAATAAATGCTTCCAAAGCAGCCTGTATGCAAAGGGACTTGTGGGAGGTACATGCAGAAACCCCATCAACGTCTTGCAAAAGATGGGCGTTTTTAAAAGCCCTCACAAGCTATTTTCATCGGCGGAATGACTGTTTTGACAGCCTAATGGTAATGGATGGATTCTACAGCTTTTAGACAGAGCCGATGAGTTACAGAGTAGCTTCAGAGATCAAGTCCGAGATGAGCATTTTCCCTGAGGAGTGGGCCTGTCACCAACAGACCGCTCAGGAAAACCCAGCCCCCTCTTGGCCCTGGCCACGTCCTGCAGGAAGAAACATTCAGAAGGGCAGAGGGATTAGAAAGTCCCTCATTACAGCGGAGTTGAGGGGAAAGGGTTTAGTTTGGGGGCATCAGAACTTCAAGACTCCCATGCTTCCCCTTCATTCTCATCAGTCTAGGTGAGAATCGATGCAGAAGGTGGGCCTGGAAATGGTCCAGCCCGGGGAGAAGACCTTGCCAACAGCATCAGCCCGGCCGACAGCCGGCACCCTCTGCACAAGCCTGGTTCCGACGTCCTCGGGACCCTGAAGGCCTGAGTCCTAGAGGCCAGGAGCAAGGTGCCCATTTCATCTTGGTCGGCTCCAGAGTCAACTGGATGGCAGGAACCATTTGATTTTCCAGTCTGGCCGTACTTCGAAGGCCAACAGGTCCCCCCAGCTTAGTCTGATCACCTGAGTGCCCTTGAAGCTGAGGGTATGTGGCTTCTCAGAGCCACTGAGGGGGAGGGCAGCAGAAAACCTCTTCAGAAGGGAATGGAAAAGCTGCCTCTCCCTAATCGTTCTTCAACCTGAAACCCTCTTACTCCGGCTGGCTCTGGGTGGTCCACACCTACAAAGGGGCGTCATCTCCCTCCTCCTTGAGGACGGCAAATCAGTGACCTTAAAAGTTATCACCCATAGGGCTTCCTGCCGTAGCTCAGCAGTGGCGAACCTGACTAGTATCCACGGGGACTTGGGTTTGATCCCTGGCCTCTTAATGCCGGCATTGCCGTGAGCTGTGGTGTAGGGCACAGCTATCTGGCAGTATCTGGTTGTATCTGGCGTCGCTGTAGCTGGCAGCTGTAGCTCCAATTCAACCCTAGCCTGGGAACTTCCCTATGTCGCAGGTGCAGCCCTAAAAGCAAAGAAAAAAAGAAAAAAAATATCACCCATAGATAAACACCGAGATACTAGATAGCACAGGGAACTAGACCCAATATCTTGTAATAATGGAAAAGAATGTGAAAAAGAATATACACACATATAACCAAATCACTCTGCTGTACACTTGAAACTAACCCAACACTGTAAATCAACTGCACTTCAATAAAAAAATAAAATAAAAATGTAGCACTTCTGAGAGTGAAAGGGGGACCTCGTTAATAATTCCCCGGACTCCTTAGGCATAAACTAAGACTCTCAGGCCAGCAGGGATGTCTGCCGCCCTAATTACACGGGATGGAGGAGGGAAGGAATGTGACTTGTTAATGAGGCCTATTAATCTCCACCCACTAGGAATGTCCTTTGAGCCCCACACAATCCGAGCGACAATGGACACTTCTCTGTTATGTGATACCATCCCGGGTGCCACAGAGTCCAAACGTAACAAAGGACAGAGCATGTCCAGCTGCTAGGGCAGAAATGCCATTTAACAGAAGAAGCGCCCTGGTCTTTGCCGGAAAAGTTCCGGCTTTCCAAAGTCAAGGTTATAATTAGGCAGCACGGAAGGCTTCTTCCCGTAATTGTTCTAATGAGCACGCAAGTGCCCAGGCAGGCGGGTCTAGAAGCTGCCATCTATATTTAGCCGCTATTAGCATCGCCTCTGCTCAGCATTCCTATCTCATTATTCAGGGAGCACAGGCTTTGACTGGCAATGTAATCCCAGGGGGTTTAGCATGAGAAAGAAATAACTAGTACCTTCCAGTAACCGTCTTCAGCAAGATGAAGGCCGCCCTGGCTTTGTTGCCTTCCTAAGCAGGATCCCAGGAGCTACTTACTCCGCGTGCAGCCACGGGGTGGGGGGAAATAGTCTAGAAGACCACCCATAGCCCTAAAGAAAGGTCTTTTCCTTCAATCTCTTAGGGTCCTTGGCTGGGTCTGAACATTAAACTGACAAAGATGGAGTCACAGGAGAAAGACACACAAACGCATGTGATGTAAATTTTACGTGACTGGGAGGCTGAGTATTGACTGGGAGGCTGAGTATTCTTTGGGAGTTCCCATCGTGGCGCAGCACCAACGAATCTGACTAGGAACCGTAAGGTTGTGGGTTCGATCCCTGGCTTGGCTTGGTGGGTTAAGGATCAGCTGTTGCCATGAGCTGTGGTGTATGTAGGTCTCAGTCATGGCTCGCATCTGGTGTTGCTGTGGCTGTGGTGTAGGCCAGCGGCTACAGCTCCGATTCAATCCCTCACCTGGGAACCTCCATGTGCCGCTGGTATAGCCCTAAAAAGACAAAAAAAGAAAGAAAGAAAGAAAAAAACTTGAGCATCTTTTGCTAGGTTTAATGGACTAGACAGCTAGACAGGCAGGAAGGAATCTGATAGGTCAGAGAGGATGAGGTGAGTGTAGCAAACTGGCCGAAACTGCGCAGGGCCTGTTGGCTCTTCCCAGGGCCCCTGTGCCTTTGGACTGAAGGATGTGCCTCTCCCCGCGTATGGGCTTTACGACCTATTTCAGGGGAGAAGAGGGGAGCAGCAGCGTGAACTTCCTGTTTCTGCCATTCTCTCAGACTTCTTCAGCTTAAAATATTTAACATGTCAAGGGGTTGTGTGGTGGGGGTAGCCGGTGAACTGAGCCCCACTTCAGGCATATATATATATATATTCGTTTATTTTTTATTTATTTATTTATTTTTTGCTGTACCTTAGCATGCTGAAGTTCCCGGGCCAAGGATCAAACCTGAGCCACAGCAGCGACCCGAGCCTCAACAGTGAGGACACTGGATCCTTAACCCACTGCACCATCGGGGAACTCCCCCGGGGCATCTTAAAAGTGCAAAGTGAAGGACCCGTTAAACGCACGGCCCCGGGAGTGGGGTGTCAAGTCCCCCGGCTTTGCCTCCACATCTGAGCTCAGCCAAGGACGTAACTGGAGCGCCTCACGGTGCCGTCTCTGCTGGACCAGGACAGGGGTGCCTAACTGCTGAGCATGCGTCCTTGGCCGGCTCCCCACCCGGAATCTGAGGCTGCCACCACGGTTTTGAGTCTTCTCGCCACTTTCTGACGGTCATCAGATTTCTAGGCTGTGGGTATCCCCTTTCCGACGCGGAAACATAAAACCTGCTGGGATTCAGGTGTGTGATTTTTTTTTTAATCCAAAATGTGTTTATTGGGATTGTTTCCCGTTCATCTTGATTCAGGGTGCTTTTAGGGCTGCTTCCGTCTGAAGTAGCATCCTTCTGTAAGCCTTGCTTTTCCTCCTGTAGGCTGGCAGAGGACAGCAGAGCAGCCAACACATAAAACTACTGTATGTGCGTGGCTAAAGACGGTGGTGATTTTATAGCATCCTGGGCGTTTCACATCCATGAAATGGGAATCGGGGCTCTGCACCAGGCGCTTCTTCTTTTGTTTCCTCTTCTCCTCTTCCGGAGAGGGATGAAGGAGATCCTTTGTGAGAGGTGTGTTCTCGTAGGGACGTCGTCACCGCCGGAAAGGCTCAGGTGTGTGATTTAAATGCAAGCAGTCACAGGCTCCCGCGGGAGACTGACTCAGAACTGACATGTGGGGACAGGGACGGGGAGACGGCACTGATTCGTCGGCATGGATCATGGCCGAGGAAGCCTGGACCTGGAGGCCGAGCTGACTTGGCAGCTTGGCTTTTCCTGGGGGCCCGCCTACCGCCTGCATCTTCCATCCTCCCCACGGCTCTGTGAGCCTCCTGGCCCTTCATAATCCCCTTGGCTTGAACTAGCTAGAGAGTGTTCTATCGTCCGACTGAGAACCCGCTGGCTAATACAGACAGAGCAAAGACAGCAGAGCAGGGTGGGTGAGGAGGGGGTGGGGGCTGGGGTGGGAAGAGACCCAGGATGTGGTAGAGGGGTCTAGAAAGAGATATGAGATGTTGGCCAATAGTTTGAGTGATGGCTGTCATTTATTGAGTCTGTACCATGTGTGTTATCTCCAGCCCTTAAGATAGCTCTGTTAGGCATTATTGTGCCCATTTGACAGCTAAGAAAAGAGGTTTCAGAATGGTTAAGGAACCTGCCCGAGGCCACACAGTCTTCGACAGTGAATCGGGAGTTTGAACCCAGATCCTTTGTTCTCAAGGCGCGGGATCTCTGCACCTGCTCCTCTGCCCGGACCAGCCCTGCTGGCAGAGAGCAGGGGGCCTCCTTCTGTTCCTCTTACCGCTCTTGGCCTCCTGCTCTCAGAGCCCAGGGGTTCTGCTCGTCTGAGTCACTCTACAGTTTCCCCGTGCACAGGCTCGAAAGGTGGGGAACAGCATTTACATCAGAAAATTTGCATAATAGATAGTTCCCCTTGTGGCACAGTGGAAACAAATCCAACCAATAACTGCGAGGTTGCGGGTTCGATCCCTGGCCTCGGTCAGTGGGTTAAGGATCTGGTGTTGCCGTGAGCTGTGATGTACATCGCAGATGCGGCTCGGATCCCGCTTTGCTGTGGCTGTGGTGTAGGCCAGCAGCTGTATCTCTGATTAGACCCCTAGCCTAGGAACCCCCACATGCCTCGGTTGAGGCCCGAAAAGGCAAAAAAAAAAAAAAAAGAAAAGAATGAAAATTCACATAATATATGGCAGACTGCAAAAAGCCCTCTGCTGAGGACATAGGCTTACAGCAGCTATTTCTACATTCAGCCACTGTGCTATTTTTGTCTGTTTCTGTTTCTTTGTTTGTTTTTCCTTTTTGGCTGCAGCCGCAGGCAGTATGTAGAAATTCTGGGGCCAGGGATCGAGCCCGTGCCACTGCAGCAACCTGTGCCACAGCAGTGACAATGCCAGATCCTTAACCCCAGGCACCACCAACAATCTGAATTTTTTACAGAGAGCAAGCGTATCTGTGCGTAGTTATACCTCACAGTCAGCGCCACCAAAGAGTGACGGAATAGCAGCAAAACACAAATTCCGGTCCTTACTGGAGGGTGGAATGACAGGTGATTTTAAGTTGCTCCTTCCCGCGTCCCTGCATTTAAACATGTTTCTAAAACAAGCGTGTGCGCAAGTTGCTTTTAGCGTCAGGGAACAGAGAGCCCTTCCACCTTGACGAGTGCGTGTGATAGAAGCAAGTCTGTAAGACAGGGAGCCTCAGGCTGGGTGGGTACGTGTCACCAAACACCTGCTCTGCTCCCCACACCTCCTCTCTCTGAGGCCCGGGCACCCGTCCCCCGCATCGAAGGCTCCCCCTCATGGGCACAGCTCAGCTGTCATAGTCCCAGGAATCAGGCCGGGCGGGCACAGCAGGGTCCAGACACAGAAATGGGCCCTCTTTTTTGGTGGGTCCTTTTCAGATGGCAGGAGCCCTTCCAGAAACTACTGGCAGACTTCCCTGCAGGCTCATGGGTCAGAACTGGATCACGTGTCCATTTAAATTGGGCCCCGGGAGAAGGGATGGCCTAGGCGCACCTGCTGAAGCTGGGGCAGGGGCCGGCTTCCCCGGAGCCCCCGGCACATGGGGGAAGGAAGACGTAGGGAACGGATGCCGTGCAGACAGTCGGCTGTAGCGTGCATTATTTAGTCACTTCAAAAATTACATCGATATTTAAATGTTGACATTACCCTAGGTGTGGCTGGTATTGCAGTTGAGGGCTTCGGCGGGAGCTGTGTTGATAGGTCCCCTCTGTTTAGGAAGACTGTCTGCTCCTTCCTGGAAAGTAATCCTGGTCTAAGCAGGAACGAAAACCCTCTACTGTCTGCTTCAGATGATTGTCTTCATCTCTGGGAACATCAAGAACCAAACAGGTCCCACGGGACCTGAATTTCCTCAGGTGTGTCTGTTACGTGGGTCACACGAGCCAGACCGCTGACCAGGACTCCCTGTCTTGTCGGGTGAAGTTCCCCTCCTAAGATGTCACGGCTCAAAATTAAGTTTGGTCCTCAGCCATGAAGAGGGCCAAGCTTTGACCAGGCATTATTTGATGTAGTCTTCTTAAACATTTAAGGGTTTGGCCAAGACGAAGGAAATGGTTTTGAAGGTGACTCAGATCCTAGCTTTGCAAATCTGAGAGCTGGAGTAACAGGAGCCACTCGGCGGCCCCGTGAGTTTTTCTGAGTCCATAAACCTCAGCATCAGATTTCAGCAAGTTCGAACCAGCTATAGAGAAATCATGGGTTCCTTTTGGCTTTTGCACAGTTGCTAAACTGTTCAACGAAGGGATGCAGAAATTAAGACAGAGGGTTCAAGGTCTTCCATCAGAGAAAAGCTTTGCTTTGTATTGAGACCCCAATCAGCCTCATCGTCTTTGCTGCTGCTGGGACATAAAAATAACTAGCTTTAAAGAAAAAGCAAAGGAAAAAAAAGTGAAAAAAACCTTCCTATTTTTTTCACCAAGTTTAGGGTACCTTTAAATTTGGCATCCTCAAACTTGAACTGAATCAGGGTTTCCTGGCCTCTATTATGTCATGTGCTAGGCACTCAAGAACTCTATTATTATAAATCTCAGAACAATGAGCGGATGGAAGAATAAATGGAACATTAAAAAGTCATACAGGTTATTGCCACTTGCTATTTAAAGAACTTATGCGTCAAGCCTGTTCAGCTGCCACACGGAGGCCATGTGGAAGTACCTTTAGGGCAGATTCGTTCCTGGGTTACCTGCTCAGCAGAATGTCCGCGCGCACAGGTGCCTCCGTCCAGCAGGTGCTCGCGCATGGCCAGCTGGGCATCTGCACGCCTGTGTGCTTAGGGTGATGGGTTTTTCAGCATGACACCTGGGCATTCAGGTCTTGAACCTGGTGACCTGGAAGAAAGAACAAAAAGGAGGAAAATTGTGAGTTAAGCAGAGAGAGGTCAATGCTATGGAAACACTCCTGTGAGTTTTAGAGTCAAAGAGCGTTAGGGTCGTATTCTCAGCCCTCCAAGCTACTTACTGTGGGGGGCTTTGGTGTCCCCACCTGCAAAAAGGGCTCATAGGAGGATCAGTGGTGACGTATGTGCGGTGCCCTAGGGCCAGGCCCATAGGGTTGACGTGCAGCAGAGGGAGATGTTATTAAACAGTAACTAAATCGAATAGGGAGGGGAGTTCCTGTCGTGGCGCAGCGGAAGCAAATCTGACTAGGAACCATGAGGTTGCAGGTTCGATCCCTGGCCTCACTCAGTGGGTTAAGGATCCAGCATTGCCTTGAGCTGTGGTGTAGGTCACAGGCGCGGCTCGGATCCTGCATTGCTGTGGCTCTGGCGTAGGCTGGCGGCTACAGCTCCAATTCGACCCCTAGCTTGGGGACCTCCATATGCCGAGGGTGCGGCCCTCGAAAAGGCAAAAACACACACACACACAAAAATTGAATAGGGAAACATATTCAGTTACCATAGGGGGCCAGAGGCACCGTGCACTGGCTCCAAAGATCTGAATTCTCTGTAGGGATTAAACAAGCAGGCCTCCTAGCACTTCCGTTTCCCTGGACGTGGAATAAGCTCAGGTTGCCGCATAACAGGGGCTCCTGGGAGGCTCCCCTGAGTGGCCGAGCCCTCTGTGTGTCCTCTGCAGGCACACGTGGGGAGCCTCTGAGCAAGGCCAGCTGCACACAGAGGCTGCCCTGGGCACCAAGGTCTTTGCAAAACAGGCTCTTGGCTCTGGGCTCTTTCAGAGCCCGGGCTGTAAAGCGGACAATAGATCTGCCTTATCCTTCCTTTGGCCTCATTTTGCTAAAAGGCCATAGCGGCTGGGGGGTCAGGTAAGAGCGCAGACCCTTGGGGTTCTGGAGGCCTCCTCTGGGATTTGCAAGCAACTGGCAGGCCTGTCCCTGTTAGGACCGGTTATGCATTCACACTGTGGTATTTGGTCCAGTGAGCTTTGTGAATTTGGAGGGTGGCAGGGACTGCTGTGTCCAGCTAAGCAAGATGACCATCTCTTCACGGGCCCCTGATCCCTGCAAGCCCTATGTAGTTCATAATTCTAGAATGTAGTGTTTTACCAAGAAAGACTCCCCTATTTTTTTCAGCATGTTTATGCTCACAGCCATTTGGGTAAGGACAGATCTTTTTGGGGGGCTGTGCCTGCGGCATGGAAGTTTCCAGGCCAGGAATTGAACCTACGCTACAGCAATGACATCACTGGTGCTGTAAAAACACCAGATCCTTAACCCACTGTGCCACCAGGGAACTCTCAGGATAGCCCTTTTGAAAGGCACTCTTCATATGATTTTTCAGTTTGGGGAAATAAAAAATGGAGAAGGGCTTATCTAAATGATAGAGGAGGATGCTGCTCACTGACCATGGGGGAAGGCAGGATAATAATCTATGCTTAGAGAACATTCTGGAGGCAGAGCTCTAAAATTCCTGGCTGTGGAAAGCACTTACATAGAGCCTGACCATTTACAAAGTGTTTTGGCAAACATTTGCTTACCTAAGCTTTACAACCCCGTGAACACACATTTTTTTGACACCAAATCCCACAACTTCCAATTCAAAAAAAAAAAAAAACACTTTTCTTTGGAGTTCCCATTGTGGCCCAGAGGTTAACGAACCCGACTAGGATCCATGAGGACATGGGTTCGATCCCTGACCTCACTCAGTGGGTTAAGGCTCTGGCGTTGCTGTGAACTGCAGTGTAGGTTGTAGAAACAGCTCGGATCCCGCATGGCTGTGGCTGTGGTGTAGGCCGGCGGCTACAGCTCCGATTCGACCCCTAGTCTGGGAAGCTCCATAGGCCGCAGGTGTGGCCCTAAAAAAAGACAAATAAATAATTAAAATTTTAAAAAAGGTGTTTTTTGTTGTTGTTTGTTTGTTTTGCCTTTAGAAGAGAAAAATCCTAAACGCGGCTTCGGGCCGCTGAGAAGGCCCGTCAGGCACACGGGCCCTGTCAAGGCGGAAAGGGGAGGGAGGCAGAATTTTCAGTAGGTGTGAAAGGAGCAGGTGTGTGATCTCAGCAGGAGGCCATGGAATATTCTGGAGGCAGAGCTGTAGGAGGCTTGGCTGGGGCCTGCGCCCTGAGTAAACACTGTCCCATGAAAAGCACTCGGGGTGACAGGAGATTTGGGAGCCTGAGGCGGCTCTGTCTCTCCCCCACCCCAGGGAGGAAGTGAGGGAGCTCTGGGCCTCTGTGTGTCTCTTCCCTGTTCGGTCCAGCCTCTGCCCGCAGCCCTGGAAGTGGAGGGCTTGCTCTTCCACGTTTAGCCTTGGGAAAACCGCTTCACCAGTCAGATTTGAGGCACTCTCCTTCTTCTTTTTTTTTGTCTTTTGTCTTTGTAGGGCCGCACCCGTGGCATATGGAGGTTCCCAGGCTAGGGGTCTAACAGGAGCTGTAGCCGCCGGCCGACACCACAGCCACACAGGATCCAAGCTGCGTCTGAGACCTACACCACAGCTCCTGGCGACAGTGGATCCTTAACCCCCTGAGCGAGGTCAGGAATCGAACCCACGTCCTCGTGGATGCTGGTCGGGTTCGTTAACCACTGAGCCACAACGGGAACTGCTTGAGGTGCTCTTCTTAAGCTCAGCTGGTCCCCCCTTGTTCGGTGGCCTTTGTCCCTTGTTAGCGCTCCCATCCTTCTGTGAGGCGGCCCCCACCTCCATCTCGTGGCACCCGTGGTGGAGTAGTGGGGACGGATTGCTGACTTGCTAATCTGGGTCCCGATCTGGTCTATGCAAGCAGCGCACAGCTGTACCGGGGTAGGCGAAGCAAGGACAACATTTTGCAAAAGAAACAAACCAAAGAGAAGTCTGAGTGGCTTGTCTATTTTTATTCCTCTGAGCCGGAAGCTGAAAGGCCCCGGGTCATCCTTTCTTGTCCTAAATCTATTCGGATGAGTGCTCTGCTTTCCGGAGCACCCGGCAGTCCTTCTCCTAAGCCAGGCTGCTTCCCTAGGCTTGATGTCCTTGTTTGGTGACACAGGGGACAGCACAGCGGGGGTGGAGGGCATAGCCCCCAAGGATGTGTCAGCTCAGTGCCTGAGATGGGGAGATGTGTTAAATGCACTCAGCCTAAAGGCCTAATTCAAGGTTCGTCACATCAACCCAACCAACATTTAGCAGGTTTCTAGAAAATGCCAAGCCCTGTGACAGGCAGAAGAACAGGAGTGAATGATCCCAGGGCCCAAGCCGCTTACAACTGGAGGGGAAAGACAGATCAATTCTTTTGCAATCTCATTTCAGGCAGTGTGCCTTATAATGGGAGCGCCAAGTGCACAGACTCAGAAAAAAAGAAGAGGGAGTGCCTCGTGGTTCAGTGGGTAAAGGGTCTGGCCTTGTCACTGCTGTGGCGTGGGTTCGAGCCCTGGCCTGGAAAGAGAAAAAAAAGAAGAGGCGAAAGGAAAGACTTTAGGGAAGGGTTCCAGAACCTAACAGGCTGTTTCGATGTCCATCCTACAGTCAGCTGAGCGTCTGGAAGGAAAATGTTTTTATATAGTGCCTCTTCCTACTCCTGTGCTAAATACAGAGTTTGAATAAATTAAGGAGCTGAATAAATGTTTGCAGCGTTAACAAAGGGATGCATAAATGAGCAGGGAAAGTAGGGGAGAAACTAAAATCATTCTGGACAAAGGGAAGATTTATAGAAGACCCGGGATAGTAGGCTTTGCAGCCTAAGTGCATCTCTGTCATTAGTGTTAGTTTTTGATCGAGGAGTGTGTGTGTGTGTGTGTGTGTGTGTATGTTTGAAAGAGAACTTTGGCAGCAGCATGGAGGCTGCCTTGGACGAGGGAAGAGTTTGAGGCAGGGAAAGCATTTAAGACATGGGGGGCTTTGAAATATTTTAGAAATGCAGTGCCAGATGATAACTTTCGCAGATCCAGCTTCTTAGCCTGAAGTTTTCCCAGGCTGGGGTGATGCAATTACATTAGCTCAAGGCCACTGGACGACTGCCAGAGCTCAGTGAAGAAACTGTGCCTGTAGGGTAACCTGTAGTTTTCGTATTTTCCAGGCTGGAAACTTGGCCAGATGATCCGTGTTGGGAAACTCTGTCATGCCTTACAAGGCTGTCTTTTACCCTTTACCATCAAATGAGAAAGACGGCTCTTCCAGAAGTGGAAGAGACCTGACATGTCCCAGGAGCTGACCAGAGTGGAAAGCACAGATGCCATGGTGGGAAAGCCATCAGAGAATCAGAACTAAGTGCCACTGGGCCTCTCGGCACAGCCGAAATATTTCATTGACCCTGATCCTTAGTAGCAGTCAAAGGGGTCATCCAGACTTACTTTGGGAGTTCCCGTCGTGGCTCAGTGGTTAACAAACCTGACTAGTATCCATGAGAACTTGGGTTCAATCACTGGTCTCACTCAGTGGGTTAAGGATCTGGCGTTGCTGTGAGCTGTGGTGTAGGTCGCAGATGCGACTCGGATCTGATGTCGCTGTGGCTGTGGTGCAGGTCCTCTAGCCTGGGAACCTCCATATGCTGCAGGTGTGACCTGAAACAAACGAAAGACAGACTTACCTTGTTTCTCCTGCTGTTGTGGGGAAGAGGTTGGCTCTGCAGGCTGAAATTTTAGCCAAGCCTGTCACTTGCCTCCCCGTGTCTGTCCTGCAATGACCCTTCCCCTTAATCCTTATCCCCAGTCCTCTTGGGGTCACCAACTTCCCATGCTTTCCTTGAGACCACTCCTGATGTTGGAGAAGAGGTGGTTGGAGGGACCAGGAAGAGTGTCTCCAGCTCAGGTTAATCCCGTTGGGGAAGACGTAACAGGCAGCCACCGTGTACACATCCAGGCTGTCGATGCTGCATCCTGACGTCAGCCAGAGGTGACCACAGGGAATGGAGCTGAGTAGCCCGAGGGCCCCTGAGAGTCTCGCTGTGGATGCCAGAGCTGGGGCTCCTCCGTCTCCATCCCAAAGGCACCTGACGAGTGGCCTTTTCACAACACTCGTCAAGACTCCCACCCACAGGTAAGACGTGACCCAGATGATCCTCAAGCTAGGGACTCACTCAGTGTTTCAGATACTCTTTCTCTCTCTTTTTTCCTTTTTTTTGACCGCCCTGCGGCATACGGAGTTCCCTGGCCAGGGACTAGGTCCTTTTAACCTTCGGTGCCAGGCTACAGAGAAGTCACCGATCCCATGGCGTCACAGTGGAGACTCCTCTCTCTTTTTTAATTTAAAACCTTTTTCATTTGTATTTTTTGGCTGTGCCCACAGCATGCAAAATTTCCTAGGCCAGGGATCAAATCCTGCCACAACAGTGACAGCACTAGATCCTTCACTGCTAGGCCACCAGGAAACTCCAAAGTGTTTCAGATACTCTCACAATATGACTTCAGAGAGAGTCTGTCTGAGGAAGAGAGCAGGTGCGTGGCTGAAGCCCGGGGCAGCAGCGTGGTCTTTGCCGCAGCCCCGCCATCCCACCCGGCCCGCCCTTTGCTCTGCCTGTCACACACACACACCGCTGCACGCACACGCACTACTTCCAAGGAAGCGTCATTCAAGGAAGGACGTCTGGTCCTCTTAGTGCTGGAGGTAGATAAGGGCAAAGCAGCAAGATAGGAGGAAACTGTGTCCCTGGTGATGAGACATGAGGCTACCGGCATCCACATTCCGGTGGTCTTTTGGGAGTTGACAGTGATGACAGAGGTGTCAGCCAGCCCTGGACTTCACTCGCATGCAAGGGACACAGACTTCCAGCCTGGTGGGCACTTTCACTTCGGGGTCTGGGTCCCTGGCAGCCAAGCCCCACGTTTGTACACTTTTCCACTCCCCCTCCATACATTCCCTCCATACCCTTCAAAATACCATCCACTCGTCTAAAATTTAATAGTTAATAAAAATCAATATAATTAATTAATTAAAATTTAATTGAATAAAAATTAAATTTAATAATAATTTATTAATTGTTAACAATGTTTAAACGTCCCTGTTTCATAAAAATTACTTTTACTATTTTATTAAAATCCAGACAGAACTGGAGTTCCCTGGTGGCTCAGCAGGTGAAGGAGCCAGCAGTTGTCACTGCTGTGGCTCAGGTTGCTGCTGTGGCATGGGTTTGATCCCTAGGCCAGGACCTTCCACATGCTGCAGAGGCGGCAAAAACCAATAGACAAAAAAAGCAGCGACACTGCGGTGAGCTGTGGTGTAGGTTGCAGACGCAGCTTGGATCCCGAGTTGCTGTGGCTGTGGTGTAAGCCGGTGGCTGTAGCTCCAATTCGACCCCTAGCCTTGGGAACTTCCTTATGCCATAGGTGCAGCCCTAAAAAGAAAAAAAAGGAAAGAAAAGAAAAAAAATCTTATCTAGATCAGATATGTGTGGATATTTATGTATTTATAAATCATGCCCTCGTTTTTATTTTCAGTGTTTGAATGTCAATTTTTTCTTTTTTTTTTTTTAGGGCAATACCTGAGGCATATGAAGGTTCCCAGGCTATGAGTTCAATTGGAGCTACAGCTGCTGGCCTGTGCCACAGCCACAGCCACACAGGATCCGAGCTGCATCTTCGACCTACACCACAGCTCACGGCAACGCCAGATCCTTAATCCACTGAGCGAGGCCAGGGATTGAACCCACAAGCTCATGGTTCCTAGTCTGGTATGTTTCTGCTGCGCCACGATGGGAACTCCATTTTTTTTTTTTTTTCTGTTGACACAGTGATGTTGGGTGTGAATTTTACAATCAGGATTTTTCAACGATGTACTTTTAAGTGTGAAACAAATTTTAAATTGAAATAAACATATACAGAAAAAAGCAAACACCTCATAAATGTATGGTTCAATGAGCTTCCCACTATTTTTGTACTTCGATAAAGAATGTGTTTGTCAGGCGGTTTTTCCCATGATCTATAGCTGGCTGATTCCCCCTCCCCCCATCATTTAACATGTTCCTCTGTTCTTTTATTTCATATAAATTGGCGGTTGCATCTAGAAGCTTATCAGATCAGGTCAGTTTTTGGCGAGACCATTTCATAGGTGCTATTGTTTACCGCGTTCTCACTTCCTGGAAGCATGTGGATGTGATTTTTACAAACAGGCAAAAACCAGCCCTAGCTGAGTCTATGAGTAGAGTGGGTAATGAAGTTGGAAAACGATGGTTTGAGTTGAAAAACAAGGTGTGATCAAGTAATGAATGATCTTCTTGTGTGACTGGTAGACTGGCCCTGAGGGAAATTCCAAAACAGTTCCAAAAATGTGCTGTGCGGTGGCAGCGTCAAATGCACAGCCACCCAGAGTGACTAATGCGAACGGAACAACAGTGACATTGATGGAGAAACTGTATGTTGGCTATAAAACCAGCCTCGCTGTGTGGGTGGACGTGCATGCTGGCCCTCTCTAGTCCCTAGCTCCGCTTAAGAACCCCTAAACGTCTCAGTGTGTATCACACTTGTGCTTCCAAGTTGGGAGTTTTGCTGAAACGCCAGATCCACTCGGCTTAGCTCCATCGCACAGCCTGGACGTGTTGACAAGATGCCGATGGGTTCCACCCAGCCCCTCCCTAGCCCCGGCTTTTGCCTCATCTGCATTACTCTGTGAGAATGTGGTCAGGGCACTGCTGAAATCATCGAAAAATGAGGAAGCCCGGGGAGCCTGAGCGGACCAGACCACGGGCAGGGCCTCAGAGCAGCCCGGACCCTGGGCCTCAGCAAAGCCGGAAGCCCCTGCTATTCTGATTCTTAGCCAACTTCCCTGTTCCAAGTCAGCTAAGCTCCCGCGGGTCGCGCTCGCAGCCCGATTCGCCTCTCCGCCGCCTCCTCCGCGTTTCCCGTGAGCCCCGCCCCTGCCCCAGCCCCGCCCCATGATGCAAAACTGGGGCGGGACCAGGCTTCTTTGCCGGCTCCGAGCTCCTCCCATGCCCGCCCGCCTGGAGTTGGAGTTGGCGCCTGCGCAGCTCTGCTCGGCCTCTGTTTCCTCCTCTCCTCCCTCCATAGCAACCGTCTTCGCGCCCGCCTCCGTCCCTCGGCCGCTTCTGCGCATGCGCGCCCCTTCCGGCCTTCGGGCCCCGCCCTCCCCGTCACCCGTAACAACCACTTGAGCCTCTCGGGGCCCCTCCCGCTCCCGCCCCCCGGCCCACTCCCCGGAACCGGCGGCGGAGCTGCGGCCGCCGGCAGTGGAACGGCGACGGCACCGCGGAGCCGCCGGCATGAGCGCCACCCGCCGCCCCGCGTCCCCGGCCCGGCCTTTCTGACAAGAGGTAGGCGCGCGTCTCCGCGGCGGGCTTCGAGCGCGCCCCCGGCCCGGCCCCTCTCGGCGGCGCGGGGCTCTCGCGGCAGTCTCCCTGCCTGGCCCGCTCTTCCCCGGTTCCCCAGATCCTCCCGGCTCACCCCGGCTCCCCGGGCCGGGCCCGGAGCCGACTCTCCTCCCGCCCCCTTCTGGCCCGCCGCCCCCCGCGCCACTCCTACCGTAGTGGTCGTCCCCTCCCTGCCCCCTCCCGCCGATCTTCCCACCCGGACCCCTCCCGCGGGAAGCGGAGTTTGGGGTCCCAGACGGTGCCTGGCGCACCTCCCGGGGTCGGCCGGGGCTGGGGGTCCGCGGAGCCGCCGCGCAGGACCCCCTGATCGAGCGGAGGGCCCGGCCGCCCCTCGAGCCTGCTCGGGGTGGACTCGCTGGGTCTGGCCATTGGCTAATTTTTAAGCACCGATTGTCATGCAATAGAGGCTGCCCTGGTCCACGATGCCACTTTGCCGTTGTAACTCCGTCTTCCCACGTAGGACCTTTGGACCAGAGCATCCGCAGCTGGCAACTGGCAGGTGTTCAGAAGCTCGTGAATTAGCAGGTTCTTCGGGCGTAGTGTCTTGGGTTCTGCCCAGCAGTGGAATCCCCAATGGGAGTTACCGAGCCTTACCCCAGCATTCCTCGTTTTTAACATTCTCCTCCGGTAGTTACCCTCTCCTTCTGTGGGAGATACCCTAAAATTAAGTTTCCTAATTAAAACTTTAAAAGGTTATTGAACCCCTGCTGTGCCCCAGCTTTATCAGGTTGGCAAAACGAAATAGAACGCGGTCCCGGTCACCGGGACCGCCAGTCGTAGAATCCAGATTAATGACGGCATTCCAGTTGATTGTGGTGGGTTCAGGAGTTTGGCTCAGAGTCTCATGATTTTAGAGCTGGAAGTCTTTTCATGATTATCTCACCCCAAACCTCACTTTACAGAGGTGGCTCTGAGTCCGGGGGAAGTCAGGTGACTTGCTTGAGGTCACTCAGAGTTAGGGAGCAGTTTTCAGGCTGCCAGATATAGCTCTTTTCCACCAGAACCTGTCCTGGCAAACGTAACAGAGAAAGTTCCAAACCTGTTTAGAAGTAGTGATATATAGTAGGAATCTTAGGCAATAAAATATTGATCTTCACAATTTTTCCTTTTTTTTTCAGCTAGACTTTGGGCTCCTCGGGGTATTCTGTTTTATACTTTTGAATATCCTCTCACTGTATTCAGCATAAAATAACATTCTTAATGATTATGCTCCACAGGACAGGTGGGCTTTTTGGATTTATTTTTATTCCTCCCTTTTAAATAGGGAAGTAAAGTCCGATAGAGGACTCCCAGATAAAAGTGTGTGGGCTGGCACCAGTGTGTGAACGTGTAGCTGGCAGGAGGATTCCTGATGTGTACAGTAGGCTCGTGCAGTTAGCTGATTGCTCACCAACGTTACAAATACCTGAGGCTGGAGATTTCAGCGGAGCCTCTAGGTCGAGTGCTTGATGTCTCTGCCATTTGAAGGTATGTCCCTGAAGTTGTAGTCTGCGCAGTTAGAAAATGGGCATTGACAAGTCTCCTTTGAAAGTAGCTTCTGAGGAAAATAGTAATGGGAGACACAGTAGTGTATTTTTTTTCCACTTTTTTTGTGTGTGTCCTGGGCTTCCCATCTTGAAGTGCCACCATTTTTCTTTGTTTTCTGGTGGAAGCTGTTGAAGAGAAAATGATTCAAGAACTCATTGTATGGGTTATCGGAATAATTGAATCATGACATTTCACTGCTGGAAAGGACTCTGGTCATGTAACCCAGGGCGGCCCCTGGGGAGGCTGGATGGAGGCAGATAAGGGAGCAGAGTCCTCCAGTCCTCAGACCAGCGCTGGTCCCCTCTCTCCACTCGGGCCTTCTTTACCTTCTCACTGTCTCATCGTCTTCTCTTGCCCGGGTTTATTCTAGCATCACCTTTTGACCTTTTCATGCGCAGGAATATTGACCTATTTTGAGGTCTTAGAGTGTAGTATGTTGTGTAAATGCAGACCGAATTTTTTCTACCTTGTGGTTATTTATCACAAATGTTTGTGTTTTGCAGGTGTGAGAGGATTGCTATTTTATTGCAATCATGGTGCAAAAGTACCAGTCACCGGTGAGGGTGTATAAACACCCCTTTGAACTAATCATGGCTGTAAGTACTTTTCGGTTTCCTCTTTGGCTTTTTATTTTTCCAGGTATTCAGATTTAGCGAGCTGTTACTCCACTTTTGTGTATTCTGTTTTTGCGCTTATGAACTTTATTGAGTGTGTGAAATGTTTTTCAGCTGTAAGTCTCTGAAAATCCACATCTGCATGTTTGTTATTTTAAAAATGCACCTCGGGTAATGTGTGAATTTCAGTTAAATCTCCCTTGGAAAACACAGAAGTGGGATTCTGACTAAATACTTCTTCCTCTGGATTTTGCTCTTTTTGTTTGTTTTTTTTTGTTCAAGTAGAAAAAGGATGTGGAGAGTGGTTTTTTTTCCCCCTCTCCTGCTCATTTAGATTCTGGGTGAATTCCCAGGGAACCGAGCGACTCTAGGATGGAGGTCGGGGCACAGGACTCTCAGGGCTCTGCTGAACGGGTTTCTTTCTGCCGCTCATCCCAGACCCACGAATCACATCAGAACCCCGTAACGGGGTACCTAAAATCTTAATGGTCTTTGTTATTTACCTGAGGAGTTTGGCTCAAAATAAGCATTTTACTAGGAGCCCCCAAACCCCGCAAACAAACCTTTCGCCTGTCCCTTGTATTGAGATTACTAGAAGGTGCTCTGGCCCTTCCCTCTCTGGCGGTTCTGTTAGTGTAGTGTGGTGTCTGTACAGGAAGACGCCTCTGTCATGAATGCGCCCTGATGAAAGTGTCAGATCCAGATCGAGAACCAGAACCTTGCAGCGCAGTGCGAGTCCTGCAGGGCTCCTCCTGGTCCTGGTCCTGGTCCCTCACAGTCAGCCCCTGCTCTGACTCTGACACGGAGGTGGATTTATCTGTGTCTGTCCTGTGCACATAGAAACTCAGGTGGTTTGACATTTTGCTTCTTCCTACTCTGCACTGGTTGTGCGATTCATCCAGATCAATTTAGTTTTGGAGAACAAAATGGAACTCAGGTCTCCCAGAGGGAACAGTGTAGACTTAGGGTGTCTGTTTTTTAAATTGAGGTATAATTTACAGACAGTGAAATGGTCACCGGTTTGCAGCTTTATCAGTTTTGACCAAAGATCAGAATCTTTCCATCCATTACCTCGGAAAGTTCCTTTGGCCCCTTCACTGTCAGATGTGAGGTTTGGAGTTTTTTGGTCTTGTTTTTTGCCCCGTGGTGGGTGTTTTTAGTTCTGAATTTTCCTTCAGTGCTGTTCGGTAGTTGATGTTAAGGGCTTATCAGAAAGGCTCGCTTCCTGTTCGCACGTTGTATGCGCTGGTTTGGCCGTTCTGTCCAAGGAGCAGACCCGAGAGGGTCGTGTGGCGGGGACACAGCGGCGTGATGGGGGCCGCACAGCAGTCCAGGAATGCGAGCTGGCCCGGGCAGAGCTCCAAGAACCTGGCAGCCGTTGTCCCGGAACTTCAGCCCTTGGGACTCTCCCTCCTCCATCTGGCCCAGCCTCCCTCCCCCGCCACCAGCTGGCCGCCTGTGCCCTCCTGCCTTTCCCTCCCCTGGGGCTTCAGCTCACGCGCCTTCGGCTGGTCAGAGCCCTTCTGGCCCCAGTTCAGCTTGGTGGCATTTCTTGTTGCGTTCTTTCAGATTCTAAGAGACCTATTCTTGTCACATTTCCCAGTTCAGAGTCTGGGGAGACTTGACCTGGTCCTTCCCCTGGGCCCAGGTTGTAGGTTGCTGGCCAGCCTATGGATGACTTACGGGTTCAGTCGCCTAACCCTTTTCGGTTGGCAGGGCTCGCGCGCTGGGGAGGTGGTGGGGGGCCAGTGGGGCCCAGAGCTCCCCCAGCTCCCCCAGCGGTGGGGCAGGCGTGTGATTGGTGCATTATGTTTTCCAAAACATTAAGGATGATTTTAAAATCTCCATTCAACTTTGATCGTTGAGGCAAAGACTGATGTCTTCTGCAAACACTAGATTTAATAAAGAGGTATTTTGATTGTCTAATGTTCAGCTTCCTTATTTTCCTAACTTCACCGTTTACAGAATAGTACAGTTTGCCTTGCTGCTTTTATGCATGGGTTTACAGAAGAATTTGAAATAGAAATTCTGAACCACCCCTCAATCTTTTAACATTAACTGATTTTTTTTTCACTTGCATTTGCTTTGGTGTAGTAGTAATTTTTTTTGAGTTGTTAGAAAATATTTTCTAATTTGAAAGTGAAATATATTACCTTTTCCCCTCCAGAATTAGATAGACACTAGAATGTTTGTTAACGTCGTAGTGATTTTCGGGGTGGCGTTTGCAGCTTTTCTGACTGTCATTGTACCACATTAAATCCTCAGTGTTTTCTTTGCCTTTTTTTCTCTCTTTGAGGAAACACAATAGTAGGAAGGAGTAGCTCTGAAAATGTTCTTTTCAGTTCAATCAGAGTGAGGAAGGAGGTGTACAGTTAATGTAAGAACAAAACTATAGGGAGTCCCCATTGCGGCTTGGCGGAAACGAATCCGACCAGCATCCATGAGGACGAGAACTGGATCCCTGACCTCGCTCAGTGGGTTAAGGATCTGGCGTTGCTGTGAGCTGTGGTGTAGGTCCCAGATGCGGCTCAGATCCCGCGTTGCTGTGGCTGCGGTGTAGGCTAGTGGCTGCAGTGTAGGTCCGTGGCTACAGCTCCGATTTGACCCCTAGCCTGGGAACCTCCATATGCCGAGGGTGTGGCCCTAAAAAGCAAAACAGAAAGAACAGAACTATAGCTTCAGCAGAAACCTCCAAAGGAGACGGTGCTTTAGTAACCACGGTGTGTGACAGGGAGAGGTGTTCGTGGGGTGGTCAGCTTGCCGTCTCGGTAGGTGGATCCGAGTCTTAATTTACAGGATCCTGGAATGACCGTTGGAGTAAATACTTCTGTCCACTTAATGCTTCACTTCAACCAAGAGTTTTGTTGTAATCTAGAATTGCCAAGGTGTTGTTGAGGTAACAAGTGCCACTGTTAGGAGATTTGGGTTGATTTAATGAAACTGTATCATTGGTTTTGGGGTCAATAGCCTGGTAGAGATGAGACCTCACCTTTATGTTATGTTAATGGTAAGCAAGCAGAATGGAAGTGGAGGTGTGTCAGCGGGCATTTGTGGCATCTTTTGTTCGAAATCAGCCCAGGCGCGGGTGTTGGGGCTTCGGTGAGTTGAGAAGCCCCCATCTCAGCTCCTTTGAGGGGGAGGAAACCGAGGCGCAAAGAAGTCAGATCTTTCCCAGTTGGCACAGGGAATCTGCTGGGCTTTCATCACCCTCCCGCTCTCCCCTTTCATCACCCCCTGTTCCCCCAGTCAGGTGTGTCCTGGAATGTTTTGTGGAGGTTCCGTCCTTGGAGATGTGTGTAATTTTTCCACACTCAGCCAAAAACCATTTCCTGGGGCTGCCCTGCCGGACCTAAGGGAGGAGAATGGGATCCGCCCAGGACATTCCAGTCGCTTGTGCCCCAAAGGATCTGTGGTCTCACGGGCCCAGGGAGGTGACTACAGGCAAGAGGCTCGGGGTGGGAGGCGGGTTCTGAGAGGCTGGGGTTGGAGTGTTTGATTTTGAAATTCCTGAGGTCAAACACACGTTTTAAAACTTCAACAATTTCAGGCGCAGCCGTCTCCTCCTGGTGTTACAGGCCCCTCTGTAAACGGTGCCAGAGCCAAGGAAGGACGGAGGGGACTTGGGGCGTGGAGGGCAGGGGCTCTGTGGTCACAGAGGGGCCAGGGCCTGTCTCTGATCCTTGGGTCGCCTGAGGACAGCTGCCACGTGGATAGCGTGTGACAGGGGGCCCCGCTGCTGTTTGCGGCCCAGCCCTTTTCCTCTGGGGCTTCCCTGGGCTTGGGCCGGTCCCCTGCTCCCCCACTGGCCCCAGCCGTCTCTCGGTTGTGCTCCCAGAACCCCCTGGCCTTCTGCATCCGAGCCAACGCGTCTTGCAGGTTGTGCCCTGGAGGCACCTCTCTGTCCCTTTCTCTGAGCACAGCCTTCCTCCCAGCGCTGGAGGCAGTGACAGAGTTGTTTTCTTACGCACCATCCCTCTGGGCCACGCAGCATGCTCCTGCCAGACCCAGTTTCCACTTGTCAGGCCTTGAGGGACCTCTCGGTATCTGTCGTCACCCCTCTGAGTGGTCGCTGTTGTCAGTCTAACCCTTCGCAGCTGCTTTGCTCCTTCGAGGCCCTTCATTCCTCCCTCTCCGTCTAAGCTCATTTCGTAACCACGCAGACTTCCCATCGAGACCGTGTGCGTTGATTCCGCGCTGTCCCTGTTTGCCTCTCACTGTGCCCCCCCCCACCGTTGACACTTCCTTCCTTGCTGACGCGCCGCCTTCCCTCATGCCGCCAGGAAGCTCTTTCGGGATTCTCCCCCTCTCTGGCTGCTGCTCAGCAGTGTAGTCAGGGAGGCAGTTTACTTGTAGCTGGCGATGCTTTGATTCCCGAAGGGTCCAGAACGCTGCTCTCTAGCAAGTCCCTGTGTTTCTCGGGGACAGAGACCTGCTCTGTTACTTCTCCAGTTCCCTCCAGCGTTGGTACCAAGCACGTCGGAGGCACTCAGACACTTGATCAGCTGGTGTCCATGCGTTCACTCGAGCTTTGAGGGCGAGGACTTGGATGTGGGTTCCACGTGGAAGCTCAGCCCCGCAGTGGGACCTGTGATCTCTCTTCGGACCGGGAGGTTCTGTTTTCTCCGTGGAAAAGGCACAGCGCGCTCTCATCCTTCAGTGGACCGGGGCCTCCCTAAGAGCAAGGCTCTTTTGTGATGAAGCTGGCTTTTCTTCTTCCCTGGTGTCTTCATAAATTATGCAAAACCCCGGGGACCCACTTCCCCAAAGCAGTGTAAGGGCAGCGCCATTGTCAAGGTCACTGGCGGCCACTGGCTGAGGGCCCCTCGGCAGCACCTGTGCCTGCTCTTCTGTTTCGTTCTCTAGTTTTTTGCTTCCTCTCTCCTTCCTCTCAGCTGTCTTGTCTTTCCACCGAGACTAGAGGATAAGAGGAGGAGAGGCCGGCTCTGAGGCTACAGCAGTAAACCTGGGTCCTGCCACAGACTCGCACTGGGGCCTAGTGACCAGGCGGTCTGAGTGTCAGACTGTTGTGAGCCTGCGATAGAACTAAGCAGAGCACAGATGTGACGGGGTGAGGCAGGGCCGGGTGGCATCCGCGTCCTCCCCACTCCCTTTCTGATAGCCGGCCCCCACCCCACCTGCCCTAGATACCAGGTGAAGTGAATCAGTTTGTGTCAACAAATGACTCTACTGTGAATGCCAGGGTCTCGTCTACATTACAGAGACGTGTGTTTACTTTTTAGCTTTATTTCATCTGTTCAGAGTTTATACATCAGGAGAGCTAAGGGGACATGTGGGGAGCCCCGGGGCAGGCTTGTCTGTCGTGGTGCAGTGTGAGGACAGCCTTACACCAGGTTCCATCAAGTTTGCTCTTTCTGGGGTGAGGGCGAGGTGTGCAGCGAGGAGGGGGTGTCTGGGAGCTCGAGCCATCCGCCCCTGCAGCTGTTTCCAGCTCCTTCCTCTGGGTGGTTGGGGCCGAGGAGCACAGGTCCCTCTGGAGCCGATCTTGCTCCGAGGCAGGTGGCCGCCTTCAGATGCCCGTCTCTTCACCTACTCCTTCCTCCTTGCCTGAAGATAGGGGAGCCCTGTCCCCTTCTCTTTCATGGTGTTTTCTTCCTCTGACCTGAGTCCCGTGCATATCTGGTTTTTTGCTTTATTTTAGTTATGAAATATTTTCATTCCATCTTTCATCTCTCCTTTCAAATCAAATCCTCTCCTTCCGCGCATCCTAATTTTTATCCCTGGCCCTTTTCGTAGTTTCCACGTTTCTGAAGGTTACTTGTGATGTTGGAATACACCTTTTTCATTAGATGAAGTATTTTTAGATCTTCGCTCAGCCTAATATGCAATCAAGTTTATTTTTCCTCAAAGGAATAAGTAGTCTGCATTTTGGGGTAGCCGACCTTAAAACCAGTTTTATTCAGTGTGGAGTAGAGGGAAAGGATCCCTTTTCTCTGATGATGTATTAAGGATCCTCGTCAGTTTTCAGTTGGGAGATTGTAGTCTCCTCATTTGTAAAGTTTTGAATGCCATAGTGTCAGTCTTATTGCATTTCTTAAAAGCTGGGGTGTTGGAGTTCCTCTGTGGTGCGGTGGAAACAAATCTGACTAGGAACCATGGGGACGCAGGTTTGATCCCTGGCCTCGCTCAGTGGATTAGGATCTGGTGTTGCCATGAGCTGTGGTGTAGGTCGCAGATGCGGCTCGGGTCCCAGCATTGCTGTGGCTGTGGTGTAGGCCGGCAGCTGTCGCTCTGATTCGACCCCTAGCCTGGGATCCTCCATATACCACAGGTGCAGCCCTAAAAAGACAAAAAAAAAAAAAAAAGAGCTGGGATGTAGTCACATTGACTTAGTTTTGAAAACGGACAATTCTAGTATATTCCCATTGCATACCACTTTGTACAGAACCAGGTCTTTTCCCTTCTCTCAGACCCACTCTCCCAACACATTATGCATTCTGAATGACTTCTAATGTGCCAAGGCGAAGACAGTTATGGTTCAGTTAGGAAATATTTCAAGGAGAAATAAAGCAGGATCTGATTCAGCTCCTTTGCCTCCTTGAGTTACCGATTTTTGCTTAAAAACAAATCAAAACAAAAAAAAAACTTAGCCTTGTGTTATGGAAAATTTCAAGCATACGGAAGTAGAGAGAAAGATTTGATAAATGCCCAGGTACCCGTGGGCCAGCCCCAGAATATCAGCATTTTGCCAATTTGTTTCCCCCTGGTGTATATAAAGCAGATTCCAGAAATCTTGTTAATCATCCAGACCCTTCAGCTTGCGCCTCCAACTGTGAGGACCTTTTTCTTTTTAACAAGAGTTCTGGTAATTCCTGATGGCATCTAGTCCCAAATCCACGTCCGGACATCCTTAGTGTCTGAAACAAGGTCTGCTCGTAAATTGTTTGGATCCTGCTTCAGATGAACCTTTGTGTTCGGTTGTTCTGTGTCTTCAGCCTCTTCTGCTCCCACACACCCGCCCTCCTCTTTGTTTCCTTTCATGCCACTGCTTTGTTCCAGAAACTGGGCCATTTGTCCTTTTCAGTGACCTTAACCTTTTGCTGATTGAACTGTTCACTACAGCTGAGAGGCCCGGGGAGCCAGAGCAGACCTCAAATCAATCAGCTCAGCTACTTTTTAGCAGCTCTGTTTAAATATTTGCTGATAGAGATTGAAGCTCACGGTTAAAACCCGCCTCTCCCCGATTACTCTTTGTAATTTTGAGTTGCAAATAGGATGCAAAGCATTTTTTCCCAAGTTAAACTGGGTCTTTCCATTTATAGTTACTTTTTAACCCACTTCATTAATCCCAGTGTTTGTAGAGAACAGTTGAGAGGGGGTGATTCATTGGCAGGCCTGATTGAGAGGTTTCTGTGTGGAGTCCGCAGTGAGTGCTTAGGGAGTCGTGGCCGTCCAGGAGCGGAGGGTGTCGCTGCCTTGGGGCTTTGTGCTGCTTTCATTAGAGCCCTGGATGGGGGTGTTCTGTAGGGGAAACGCTCAGAAGATTTACTGAAAAGAAGAGGGTTTAGGTTGGCATGTGTGATAACTGGTTCTTCTTTCTTGATTTTTAACCTGGACAAGAGTGAAACAGTTTTGGCCACAGTGGGATTGGCGGCATCTGGGTCGCAGGTTCAGTCGCTGGCCCAGCCGAGTCGGTTAAGGACCCATCGCAGCTGTGGCTTAGTCGCGACTGTAGCTCGGATCTGATCCCTGGCCTGGGACCTCCATATGCTGCAGGGTGGGCAAAAAAGAAGAAAAGAAGCAAGAGTGAAACAGCTGAATATAGTTTCAGTGGAATAATTTCACAGGTCGCAGCAGAAGGCATGTATTGCATTATAATTGTCTTTAAAGGTACAGTTTGATGTTAGGAGTACTAGCCTTGGTTCTGTGTTTTGTGTTTAGGAAAGTCTCAGTATGCAGGCTTTGTAGGTATCACTCTGTAAAGGAATTGCTGTGTGTATCATGATTTGTACTGAATGGTTTTTCCATTCAGAACTCTGCCGTCTGTATTTCATGGGTCTCTCCTGCACACTTTTGCACGGGAGTATCCCTAGTGTCCTCTTCACGTGCTTGTGCACATCTGAGTTCCTGGAAGCGTCAGTTCCTAATGTCTGGTGTGTCTGATTCGCTGGCTGATGGCGGGCCTCCCGAGTCCCTGGTCCTCCCCTCTGCTCACCCTTGCCTTTCTTACTTGACCCAGCTCCTTGCCTTCTTGGGTACAGATGGACTCTTCCTCTAATGATAACTTAGTTTGCTATTTTGAGACTGTCTAGTTGAATACTTTGTGTTTTCTGGACGTGGCAGGTGTTTTAGTTGGTAGTTAATGCGCGCTCTCACCTGTCGTCTTTCCCGGGCAGCCTCACTTCAACCTGTGACCTCAGCCGTCACTCTATAAACTGAAGATCTCAAAGTTTATCTTCGGCCTCCACGCAGGAGCCTCCAGCCTTCTAGCCAGCTCCCTGCTGGGACATCTCCACCTGGGCATCCGTCCCGAGGCAGGTTTCGTTCACCTGAAGCAGAACCCACCCCCTCCTCCTGCCGGCACAGAGAGCACCCCCATCGGAAACACACTCACGCACACACACTCACACACACGCACTAAAATTCCCCCCAAAAGCTCTGCCTTTACTCTTCAGTCGCCCCAGTGGCATGTGGAAGTTCCCAGGTCAGGATTTGAACCTGCACCACAGCGGTGACAATGAAGGGACTGTCCAGGTCACGCAGCGGCTGCTGGGCTCCGCCCCTGCCCCGCGCCCGCCGGTCCTTCTCTTCCCTGCCGTTAACGTGAGTGAGTGAGTTCAGATGCCTTAGCTCCGCTCCGGAGCCCTTCACCTTCTGCCCCTCAGCCGCTGCCGCAGCTCGTCCGCACCCGCGAGGCCCTGCCCGTCCCGGGGCCGAGGGCTGGGGTCACCTGCCGTCCCGAGGGCCCTGCAGCCTGCCTGGGGCTCCCCCGGCCCCCGCGTCACCGGGCCACGTCGGCTCTCTTGGCAGTTCTCTGTGCTCTGGTGTCCCGCCTCGCCGGTCGCGGCCTTGCCGTGGTCTCCTGGCCTGTCACGCCAGCGCCCTGGGGGTGGCGGCGGACGCAGAGGTGAGTCCGAAAACTTTGACAGGAGGTCACTTTGGAACTTACTCCTTGGGTTGGATTTTCTACCTGCACTAGACCATGTTTTGAAGGAAGCTGATGCAAGTCGTTTTTGTTGTGAGTAAAATAGAGTTTATGTTAAGTGAACTGAAGCTTATAATCACGATAGTTTACTGAAAAACGTGTCCTGGTTTAGGTATCGCTTAGTGCTGGAGTGGCTTTTTTCCCATAGCGATGAGTACCAAGTACATATAAGATTCCGTTTCTATGGTTCTGCAGAATGTATATTTCATTTAAGAACGCTTGACTCCGGCAGAGTGGTTTTCCGATTTTCTCTTTGAGAATCTCTGCGGGTTTACACCTAGAGGCTGGTTATTATATGACTTTTTTTCTTCAGTTGTTCTGTAACTGTAGGTAGTCCTAATTGTAAAGCTGTTTTTCTCTTTCCTGCTTTTATACCTGTGTATATATTATAGACCAAGTCCAAATCCTTGTAAAAGCAACAAGGTACATGTTTTAAGGAGTAAATTAAGGGACGTTGGTGACATTACTGGGTTAATGCTATTTGTATTTAGAAAGCTCTTCTCCAAACATCTGTTATCTTTGTTTTACTTTTCTTAACACCAAGTCGGTCTAGAATGCAGATTCTAACAGTTTGAGATTCCAGTTCTCTACTGGATCAGGATTTCTGTGGTGGGTCCAGGAATCTGCTTTCATAAGCCTGGAGGTGGTTCTGATGCCTGCACAGGTTTGTGAAACACTGGTTTATTTTATTTATTTATTTACTTGTTTGTTTGTTTATTTATTTATTTTAAGGGCTGCACCTGCAGCACATGGAAGTTCCTAGGCTGGGGGTCAAATCGGAGCTGTAGCCAGCCTACGCTGCAGCCATAGTAACTTGGGCTCCAGTCCTTGTCTGGGACCTATACCACAGCTCACGGCAACTCCAGATCCTTAACTCACTGCGTGAGGCCAGGGATTCAACCTTCATCCTCATGGATACTAGTCATGTTCTTAACCCACTGAACCACAATGGGAACTCCCCAAATTTACCGTTTTAATCATTTCTAAGTATACAATTCAATGGTATGAAGTAGATTTGTATTGTTGGGTAGCTTCTATCTCCAGAACTTTCATTTTCCCAAAATGAAGCTCTGTCCCCATTAAACACTGACTCCCATCCACCATCTCCAGCCCCGGCAAGCACCACCCCTTTTCTACTTTCTCTGTAAATCTGACTCTTCTAGATACTTCGTATTAGGGAAGTTATGTAACATTTGTCCTTTCGTGACTTGCTTATTTCACTTAACATGTCCTCACAGTTCATTCACATTGTAATATGTCAAAAGTATGTTCCTTTTTAAGGGTGAATAATCCTTTACACATACACACACACTCACACTATAATTTGTTCACACATCCTTCTGTGGACACTTGACTTGCTTCTTCTCTTTGGCTGTTATCTTTCCATTTTTAAAGTCTCGTTGACAGTAATGTCCATCAAAAATAAGTGCATATCTCTTTGGTTTATTTGTTTGTCTTTTATATTTGATAGATTCCAGATCCCAAAGACAAATTCCTTGAGGGATTTAATGACTGAATTTTATTCCATCTATTCGGAATATGTCTTTAATTTACATCTTATGGTTGCCATTGCCGTTAGTTTCTTACCAAAGAAAGAACAGCAGCTAAAATTTAGCAGGTGCAGTGTGATGAACTTGAGGCCGTCCACTGAAGTGAAATGGTGGGACCTGCCATGGGGAGGGCAAGAGGCAGAGAAAACAGAGAATCAGACGCTTCGGGGTCTGTGGTCTGTGAGGTACAGCTTGGGGGCTAGGTGTTTCATAAGCAGTGCTTGATAGATATTTTCCTGATGGATTAAACCAACTCCTGCCATCAGCCTCCCGACGATGGAGTTTTTATTCTGGTTCACGAAGCCGGATAATATTTCCAGAGCTCATTCCATTCCTTTATGTGGGCAAACACATGGGATCTTTAAAAGCTGACAGCTGCAATTCCCTGGAACACCAAATGCTCTTCTGAAGTCCACGAATTTATTTTTTACCCTCTGGAAAGTTAAACAGTACTCTGCCAAATCCAGCTTAATTTGAGTAAAAACATGGAAAACTGCTATTTTTTATTGTCACGTATACTCAATTTTCTCTCTATTAAGGAAGAAATTGTATGGATTAAGAATAGTTTTGGAAAATCATGACATGTTTTGGATTCCGTTACTCATGGATCAGTCATGTGACGGTTTTAAATAGAAAAACGAAGAGAAGAGAAACCCTTCATGGCACTCCAGACATTCTTGGTTGCCTAGGGCTTGAAAAATTATGGCCTGTGAAGCGTGGCCTTCAAGATTAATCAGCAGAGACAGGATACCTTAAGCGTAAAGATCTACTTAAAGATGTGTATACCGTTATTTTTTCTGACTCGTATCTTTACTTCTCTTAACAGGGCTTGGTTAATTTTGTGCTTTCATTTTGAAAATTGAAAAGCCTATCATATTTATAGCTAAGTGCTATCAGACAGTATGTATCTTGCTTTTATGTTTATTGTATTGTCTTAGTTTCTGGTGTACAGCAAAGCCATTCAGATGTATGTATGTATATGTGTGTATATATGTATTTCTTTATTTTGGTTTATTACAGAACATTGACTATAGTTTCCTGTGCTATGCAGTAGGACTTTGTTGTTTATTTTATATGTAATAGTTTATCTGCTAATCCCAGACTCTTAGTTTATCCCCTCCCTTTTCCCCTTTGGTAACCGTAGTTTGTTTTTTATGTCTGAGTCTTTCTGTTTCTTAAGTAAGTTCATTTGTGTCATACTTTAGATTCCACATATGAGAAATATCATATGGTATTGTCTTTCTCGGTCTGACATCACTTATTATGATAATCTCTAGGTCTACCGATGTTTGTGCAAGTGGCATTATTTTGTTCTTTTTTATTGCTGAATAATATTCGTGTGTGTGTGTGTGTGTGTATTGCATCCTCCTTTTTTTCCCTTTTTTTTAGGGCTGCACTCGCAGCATAGGGAAGTTCCCAGGCTAGGAGTTGAATCAGAGCTACAGCTGCCGGCCTACGCCACAGCCACAGCAACTATGGATCCTTAACCCCCTGAGTGAGGCCGGGGGTCAGACCTGCATCTTCATGGATACTGGTCAGGTTCGTTAACGCCGAGCCACAGCAGGTAATCCGGGCATCACATCCTCTTTATTCTTTCATCTGTCAGTGGACATTTAGGTTGCTTCCATGTCTTGGCTGTTGTAAATAGTGCTGCTATGAAGATAGGGGTGCTTGTATCTTTTGGAATTATTTGTTTTCTCTGTCTATATGCCTAGGAGTGGGATTGCTAGATTGTATGGCAGTTTTATTTTTCTTTTTTCTTTTTTTTTTTTAAGGTACCTCCATACTGTTTTCCATAGCTGCTGTACCATTTGCATTCCCACCAACAGCGTAGGAGGGTTCCCTTGTTTTCCACACCCTCTCTAGCATTTGTTATTTGTAGTTTTTTTTTTTATGACGGCCGTTCTGACCAGGGCGAGGTGGTGCCTCATTGTGGTTTTGCTTTGTATCTCCAATAATTAGTGATTTTGAGCATCTCTTCATGTGCCTGTTGGCCATCTGCCTATCTTCTTGGAGAAATGTCTGTTTAGAACTTCAGCCCATTCTTTGATTGGGTTGTTTGCCAAGCAATACTATTTTAATGGTCGAAAGCAAATACAAAAAGAATAGAGGTGGAATTAATATGTAAATGATGTGTTGGAGCCAAGTATAAGCTAAGTTACTTCACAGACAGGGGGGCTATACAAATAAAGATTTAAATAAAGAAAAGTGGTGGGAGTGGTGAGTCACCAAACAGCCTCTGGGCGTGGGCCTGCCAAGTTTGGAAGCAGCTGTGCCCTGCCGCCGGCCCATATTCCTGCTCCTGGAGGAATGTGTCTTCAACAGATTGTCATCCTTCCTGTTAAATGCGTGTTGTTGATCTGAGTTTTAAAACTGTATGAATTTTTACCTAGTTTGTTTGTACGGATTTAAGTCACATAATAAAAATAACTGATCAACACCTAAGGTCCAAGGAACCTTTTTCTTTTAAAAGGGGCTTGTGTGTTACTCAGGGTGTCTCTCTGAGTTAGAGATTTTGCCCTTGTTTCACGAATCCGGATCAGTGAGGCCCTTAAATTGGGATTTGTTTGACACTCAGCCAAGGCTGCAACCAAGCAGAGGTTGGGGAGGGGACCTGCTCGTGTTTTTCTGCCTGCCCGTCCCTTGAGTGGCTTGTTGGCCCAGCTCCTGATGGGTCAGGAGCGATGGTTCTTTGACAGATGTTTTCATTGCGTACTGGCCGGTGAGGTGGAGGACAGAAAACAGGGAGAACAGTGTCCTTGCCTTCTGGGGTGGGGGGGGGAATGTCTTTTTATGTTTGTGATGCTTGTGCTCATGTTTGTTTTTTATGAAGGAAATATTAGACTGTGGCTAGTCCTCAAATACAACAGTATCCTGTTTTTAACTTGAAACTTTTAAAGTAGTTTAGTTGGAGGCTTTTAGTAACTGGGAGGCAGAATAGGGCTGGTTGCCATGGGGGGTGGGAAGCAATTTCAAGACGGCTTCTACCTTGAGGTCCTGTTAGCTTCTCTCCTGGGGGACTGGTGGGCATTCCTCTGTGCCAGGCCTTGTACCTGCTATGGGTGACCCCCGAGCCTACGGTCCAAAGAGGAGGCCTGCTGCCCTGGGCCCCTCTGGGCAGATGGGGGTCCCCACCTTCTATGAAACACTTAACATCTAAAAGGTCTGAGAAAATGGCACGTGTGCCCGGCGTGCTCTATGCCAGGAGCGCATTTGTGGCTCACTCCTGTTTTGTGGGGGAGGCGCTCCCCCCCCCCAGCTTTATCGAGATAGAATTGACATACAGCGTTGCCTTTGTCTGAGGCACACGGTGTCATGACTGATGTGCGTATTGTGAAATGATTACCACAATAAGTCGACATCCATCACCTCACAGAGTTGCACATTTTTTTTCTTGTGATAACTTTTAAGATCTCTCTCAGCAGGGTCCGAATATGCGACACAGTCAACTATAGTCACCATGCTGTGTATACCCCCAGGACTTAGCTAGCTTGTAACTGGAAGTTTGTACCTTTTGATAGGCTCCTCTCTTACTCCGCTTTACAAATGAGGACACTGAGGCTTAAATTGCTTGCCGAGTGACAGTAGTGCAGACGGCCTTGGTTCCGTAGTTCTAAGCCGGGCCGCATGTTGGCCCAGACCGCCTGCAGCTGGCTCACCTCCACGCAGGCCCTGAGCTCGCCTGCAGCCAGACCCCTGACTTTCCTGATTCTGGCCAGGGCCAGTTTGCAGTCTTTGCTTTGAAATTCTTGCCCATTTCTCTTCGCGGCCTCATTCTCCCTGCTGGGCAGTGAGCTTTCCCCAGTGCTGCATCTTTGCTGGCTCACAGTCTGCCTGTCTTTCTGTAACAGAAGGCTGGTGCTTGTAGGTGGTTCTGCAGGCTTCAAATCAAGGCCTGTTGACACCTGAGCCCGGGCTCTTCATTGACTCTGACCTGTGGCCCCTGGTTTGTGACTTAGTCCCCAAGGGACAGTGCTGGAGGAGAGAGAGGAGGGGAGGCAGCAGTGGGTGGCGGGGGCGCGGAGGGAGTGGCTGGGACGTGGCTAAGAACTGAGTGTGAGATTGTCTGAGGAGCAAGCGCTGGTGCACTTGGGTGCACAGCCGTGCAAGGTCACATGAAGAAGGCGTTTGACCTTGAACGGTGGCTGCCTCTCCCGGGACTGTGGGAACCACAGTCTAGTGTTTACATTCATTCAGGCCAGGATGGGAGCTGCATGGTTAGCTTCCTGACTTGAGCTCCTCCCTTCCAAGTATATTGTATTTCTTCATTCTGTGGAAAATGCTAACAGCGTCAGTGTAAAGCCTGACTCAGAGCTGCCTGGAACCGGAGCCTTCTCGGAGCGGGTCGGTCACTCGGGCCCCCTCCTTCTCCCCAGCGCCCGCCCTTTCCTTGATCAAAGCGCTCCTTCCAGCTGGGGTCATGGCCACACGTTTCTTGTATTTACTTCATTATTACAGAGGGGCTGTTGTACTCCCAGTGCCTCAACTGAAGTATCATTTCCGTATTTATCGTCTGATGGCTTTTTGTTTTCCTTATAGAAGGAAGGAGATCTCTATGATCTGACTTAATATTCAGTTCCTTTTTTCAGTGTGCTCATTACAAATTTAAAATAATTGGTTTCCAACAAAGTCCCATGACGTTTACATCTTGGGTTTTTAGGACCACGGGGGATATAATAACTATCACCTTACCCTGGTGAACACATGGATTTTTGGGGTGCATTTTCAAAGTATAGTAGAAAAGCTAATTGTCAAATGAAGATTTTTTTGTTTTGTTTTTGTTTTGTTGTTTGGCTGTGCCCACAACATGCCCAAGTTCCATGCCAGGGATCCAGCATACGCGGCAGCAGTGGCCCGAGGCACAGCAGTGACAATGTTGGATCCTTAACCCGCTGAGCCACCAGGGAACACCTGTTTTTGTTTCCTTTGGCCACGGTGTTACTTGATGCCTTTTTTCTTTTTTTCATATTTAATCAATTGTGTTTTTTAGAGCAGTTTTAGGCTTACACAGAATGGAGCGACAGGACAGAGAGTTCAGGATGCGCCTCTGCCACCGCCCCTGTGGTTGGCGTCTCGTGCACGTGTTTTTTTTGGTTGTGGAGCCGTGTTTGAGCATCGTTGTTACAGTCCACGGGCTGCATCGGGATTCCCTCTCTCTGTTGTGCTCCGTGACAGTGTCGGACAGAATGCTTTCACCACCCGAAAAATGCTCTGAGCCCAAGCCCTTCGTCCCCCTTCTCCCCCCCAGCACCTGCAGCCCAGCTTTTCACTCCCTGTACTGTTGCCTTTTCCAGAGTGTCAGCTGGTTGGGATCGCACAGTCTGGTCCGCAGCCTTGTCACACAAGCTTCTTCCATTAAACAGTAACCATTGAAGTTTCTCCCACGTCTTTTTGGGGCTTGACAGCTTATTTCTCTTTATCGCCGAATAAGACCCCGTTGTATGGATGTACCACAGTCTGTTTATCCATCGGCCTTCCGTGAACATCTCAGTTGCTTCCAGTGGGAAACACTGGCATTTACAAAAACGTAGTACTCTTTGATTCAGTGGTACCTTCCTAATATTTTGGATCTGTTATGATGTGTTTTAAAGTCAGGGTTAATAAAGTAGAAGCCAAGGTAAAGTAGAGAGGTTTGCTTTCCAATTGGCAAACCAAAAGAAGAAAGAAGAAAAACGGTCACTAAAGTTAGTCTCTAGACAAAAACCAAAACTGGACCTGCGACTCCTGGGGGCCTAGCGAGGGGGGGACAGTGTGGACACCGGGGGAGTGTTGAAGGGGAGGGGAGCTTGCGGGGGGTGGAGAGGGTGGTGGCCTGATGAGGTCCCTCTGCCCCCAGAACCTCTTGCGGTGGCCTTTGAGCTGCCTGAGTCAGTGTCCTTGAAGGAATTAGCGTTATGATCATTCATTCACAAAACCCTCTGCCGTAAATGAGCTTCAGTCCGTTTGGCTCTATGATTGGTGTGAGTTTGGAGGCTGCCTGTTTTTTAAAAAAATTTCCCTCTGATGTCAGAAAGTTTTAAATAGGGGGCACAGCCTTCTCTTCTGCTTCTCGATAAAAGGCTTTACTTTAAAAAGCCTAGTGAATCAAACCAGTTTGAAACTCATGCTAGATGCGGTTATCAATAAGTATGAATGATTCTCTGGTTTCACAGAGAGAAGAAAGTTCCCATAGGACTGGCCGCACAGGGCACCTGTCGCCACAGCCTTACGTTCTAAGGACCAAAACTAGGACAGAGGTGTGGTGTGTAGTTGTCAGGCTGAAAGGTTTGCTGTAGATTTGAGTTATTCATTATGAGTCAGCCAAGAGCAGGACAACTTCTTGAACTTGAAATGTGGCTCCTGAGACTGAGAAACTGAATTTTCACGTTAGTTGCTTCTAATAGAAAAAAATGATTGGAGTATAGTTGACTTACAATGTTGTTTCTAATTCAATTTCAATAGCCACACGCGGCTAGTGGCTGTGGGTTACAGGAGAGATGGTTCTGGAGCTCGGCGCTTCACTGAATGGAACAGTGGGGCTCATCATCGCTAGTCACGTCCATCTCTCTGGGTCCCTGCCCTGCACGCGGTCTGCTCTGTGGGTGGCAGTGAGAGGGTTTGTCGTGGTTTGTTCCCCGCTGCACAGAACAGTTTAGATAAATACAAGTATAGTGAGTGACAGTCCACTGGCTGCCGGAATCCTTTCTGTTTTATTTCACATTTTTGTCCTTCTCAGTTTTGACTGGTTGGCATTTAGAAGAACTCATGAATTTTTGTGAGAAAATCTGAAATGGGACCTGTTAGAGTTAATCTAAGTCAGGAGTGGGTGCATCGTGGCCCGCGCCGGTTTTTGTATGCAAGCTAAAGATGGTTTTTACATTTTTTAACGGCTGAGAAAAATTCAAAAGAATAATTTATGATGCGAAAAGTATATGAAATTCAAATTTCGGTCTATATAAGTACAGCTTTATTGGAAACTAACTGTACTCAATTTGTTCACGTACTGTCAGTGGCCCTCCTGTCTTCCAAAGGCCCAGCTGACTGTGTGCCACAGAGGCTGGCCCAGGAAGCTGAAAATATTTGCTGTTTGGCCCTTTACTTACAGAAGACGTTTGCTCACCCTTCTCTCAGGTTTTTTTTTATCATTTTTAATTTTTTTGCTCTTTAGGACCGCACCCGCGGCATATGGAGGTTCCCAGGCTAGGGGCTGAATCACAGCTACAGCTGCCGGCCTACACCACAGCCACAGCCACATGGGATCTGAGCTGTGTCTGTGACCTACACCGCAGTTCACGGCAGTTCCGTATCTTTAACCCACTGAGCAAGGTCAGGGATTGAACCCACAACCTTATGGTTTCTAGTCAGATTCGTTTCCGCTGCGCCACAACGGGAACTCCATTCTCTCAGATTTTTAAAGGCCTTTATGTGGAGGTTGAAAACTGGAAACACTGGACCCTTTGAATTTGATAGAAAGTTTGATAGTGGAGGGTAATCAGTTGGATTGAAGCTCATTTGTTTGCATTTTGAATATTGTATTTATGGCAGAGGGGTTTGTAAGTAAATGAATACCATTTAAAGCCCAGTTCCCAAACAGTCCTGAGGCTCTCCAGGGCACCACAGGCCTGTAGCACATTTCTAATTTTCGAGGAAACACAGTGATCTTCCACATTCTTTAACACTGCAAACTCCAAGTTCAAGGTAGCGTAGCTCACAGTTTCAGGGTCAGACTGCATTTCCTTTGATACGGTCACAGCTTTGTGCGGCTGGGGTGGCAGCGGTTACGGCATTAAAAGGCTGGTACCACAGAGGGGTCAGTGCTCGGGGGAGACTGAGGGCAGCGGCAGTGTGATTCTGAGAGGTACACACATCCTCAGATAATTCTGGTTATTTAGAAATGAAACAACATGTTTTCCTTCAACCTGACTATTATTTTTTCAAATGGTTGCTAAGTTATTAAGACACAAATGCTTTTTAAGTTGTTTGGACCTAATAATGTAAAGGATGGATTTCTTCTGGCCTTGGAACACTGTGAAGTTGCTGAGATTCCAAGGGTGCTGTGAACCGAAATTTGGGAACTTCTGACAGGGAGCCAAGTGACCCCGCTCCTAGGGCAAATGATCCCAGATAAGCGTTGGAAATGTCATTGTTGACGTCCTTCGGGAAAATAAACCAACTGGCGTTCTGGAGCCCCCAGGCTCTTGTCTGAGCTGTCAGGCTTGAGATGTTGTACAAATGTGACACAGTGGGACAGCGTGGCCTTAGTTTTCTAGTCCAAATTAAAATGCAGACGATGCGGTTGATCACGCATGCCAGATTATCCTAGGAGTTTTATTTGAAAACCTAGGAGTTCCCTTAGTGGCTCAGTGGTTAACGAATCCGACTAAGAACCGTGAGGTTGCGGGTTCGATCCCTGGCCTTGCTCAGTGGGTTAAGGGTCCGGCGTTGCCGTGAGCTGTGGTGAAGGTTGCAGACGCGGCTCGGGTCCCACGTTGCTGTGGCTGCGGCAAAGGCCAGCAGCTGCAGCTCCTGTTAGACCCCTAGCCTGGGAACCTCCATATGCCGCGGGTGCGGCTCTACATAAAAGGCAAAAAGACAAAAAAAAAAAAAAAATGAAAACCTAGTAACTGGCTGTCTATTAAATCGTGTTAAGTTTGCAGGTGATTTTGCCTGGAACGTCTTGAAGTGGAACACATTGCCAAAACTTTAAGGAAAAACAAAAAAGCACTGAGATGTGGTATTCTAGAAGCCCTTGCCAAATGGACCGAGGCTCTGGGCCCGCAGCAGCCGCGTCCGTGTTAGGTCCAGCAAGGAGGGAAGGTCTCGTCTTCCACCTGGACC
Source organism: Catagonus wagneri (assembly GCA_004024745.2). Classification (NCBI taxonomy): domain Eukaryota; kingdom Metazoa; phylum Chordata; class Mammalia; order Artiodactyla; family Tayassuidae; genus Catagonus; species Catagonus wagneri. The sequence goes on along the minus strand of PVHT021183562.1, from coordinate 216,940 downwards.
AGCCTGAGACTGGCCTCCTGCTGGGCTTCAGCCAGTGTAAACAAGCCGCCTTTTAAGTAGATTTATGCGATGGTCTTCCTTCTAAGTGTGGTTGTTTTCCTGCTTGTTTTGTCCTCGAAGCAGTGGCTCAGATAATTAAAGGCCCCGGTAGTCTTTGCTGAACATCGTGAAAAGTTGACACGTACGCCTTTTTCTGTCCTCTGAACAGGAACAGGTTGCTGGCATGACACACGCCTGTCCTGTGTGCCTGTGTGTGTATAGTCACGACCACAGGGTCACCGCATGGTTGGGGGGTGCTGTTCCTTAGGCGTCATGGGTGACATCGCAGTTCTTTGCTCATATTTCCTGCCATGCCTTTGTACCTACTCCTTTGTTTCTTTACTCACTGATTTTTTTGGGGGGAGGGGGAGGGTAATGTACTACTACTTGTTTCTACTACCCAAAGGTTAGGAAAATAATGGGCAGAAAACCTTAAAATGGGCAGGCCTCTCTCTCCAGCCCCAGCTTGTGTTGCTGTTCAGGAGGAGAACTTCATCAGTAATTTGAGTTCCGAGTGCGTCCACCCCACTTGTCGTCAGAGCGGCAGGCGCATGCCGCCTTTTGGAGTGGCGTCAAGTGCAGTCTGGTGTCACCCATATTTTAAGAGCTCAAAAACCCTACTATTGTTTTTTTCTTTGGGGACACTATTTAAAAATATCATAATATGGAGTTCCCGTCGTGGCTCAGTGGTTAATGAATCCAACTAGGAACCATGAGGTTGCGGGTTTGATCCCTGGCCTTGCTTAGTGGGTTAAGGATCCGGCGTTGCCGTGAGCTGTGGTGTAGGTTGCAGACGCGGCTTGGATCCCACGTTGCTGTGTCTGTGGCGAAGGCCGGCAGCTACAGCTCCTGTTAGACCCCTAGCCTGGGAACCTCCATATGCCGCGGGTGCGGCCATAGAAAAGGCAAAAAGACAAAAAAAAAAAATCATAATATTATCCAATGAGGTTATTGCCGTCTCTGTGGCATTAAAACTTTTTACATGTGAAGTCTTAGTTTTGTGGGTAATTTTTACTGCGTCCTTAGAATCGCGTTGCTGTGCCTGCTGAGAGTTGCCTGGAGGTCAGGTAAAGGGCGGGTGGTGACGGTGGAGTCCAGCGGGGCTGGAGGGCAGAGGACACGGACGGTCACCGGAAATAGTGACTTCTTCACGCAACCCAGCACCCCAACTGGCACAGATGCCCCGAGTCCGTGTGCTGTTTCCCAAGAGAAGAGATGTGGATTTTAGAAGAGATTCTGAAGTTTCTTATCCTTGAACAGAAATATTTCACGTTTAGAATATTCCCTGTCGGAGCAAAGGAGTGGGTGTCAGAGTGAAGGAGCCTGTGGTGTTTGACGCAGAGTCCCCGCCGCTGGTTCCGGTGTTTGCCCGGCCTCTGCTGTGCACAGGGGTGTGGACCGAAACGTCTCCTTTCTCAGAAGTGAGTAGAGGAGTTCCTGCTGTGGCTCAGCGGGTTGAGAATCTGACTAGCATCCATGAGGACGCAGGTTTGATCCCTGGCCCCGCTCAGTGGGTAAGGATCTGGTGTTGCCGTGAGCTGTGGTGTAGGTCGCAGACGCGACTCGGATCTGGCGTTGCTGTGGCTGTGGCCTAGGCCGGCAGCTGTAATTCTAGTTGGACCCCTAGCCTGGGAAACGCCATATGTCGCACTTGTGGCCCTAAAGAAAAAGTAAATAGAGGTGGCTTGCAGCATCGTGTGCCAACTGGGAGAGTAGGTGTTGGTTGGGGGGTGGGGAGGGCATGGATATGTTCCTGGTAAAAAAAATGTCTAAAATATTTGGAGTTGCAAGCATTTCGGTGCGTGATACACGAGCGACACATTCATCTGTTCTTTCAGCTACAGTTGTGCTTTCCATAGTATCATAATCACACCTTGTTGAGAAGGTTCTAGAAAAGAAACCAGCCTCTCGCGCTGGGTTACTCTGGCATCTGTCATGAGTCTCTTAGATGTCCTTTCCTTAGACCTAAGGGCACCGGAGGCCAAACTCACATCTTTTCCAGACTAAATATTATCTCTGGAAAAAGTGTGTTATTAGAACCGTGGAACTTGAGACTGTCTAAGAATTATGAAATGCATAATTTAAACTTCAGATGTATTTGATTTTGAGGGAAATGGCTTATATATATTTAGTTTTAGCATAATCATTGTATTTCTAATTTGCTCTTAGCAGTGGGTATCCAGTCTGTTGTTGTGACTTCGTATTTTGGTCTAACTAAAGACTAGTGATTGAAGGAAAGGGCTTTGGGTTAAATACAGCGCTTATATAATACAGTTGTGTGTGCTGCTGTACTTCTGTTTGCAAGTCTTGTATTGATTTGAAAAATAGCTGATCTGGTTGGGTTGGCAGTAAGTATTTGGATGAATGAAGTATATCATGACTAACAAGATTACAGCTTTTCTCTAAAACGGCTTATGGGCGTACTTGCTGTGGTGCAGTAGTTTTAGGATCTGGCATTGCAAGAGCTATGGTGAAGGTCAAGGCTGCAGCTTAAATTCGATCCCCAGCCCAGGAACTTCCATATGCCTCAGGTGGGTCCCAAAAAGAAAAAACAAACAAACGAAAAATAGCTCATGGAGTTCCCTGGTGGTTCAGTGGGTTAAGGATCCAGTATTGTCATGCTATGGCTCGGGTCACTGCTGCGGTGCAGGTTCAGTCCCCGGCCTGGGAACTTCTGTGTGCTGTAGGCGTGGCTAAAAAATTAAATTTAAAAAAACGGCTCACCTGTCCCCTAAGTTTGGTTTTTATTAATGTCCTTCAGGTGTGAACACGCTCTTCACAAGTAGCACGTCATTTGGAAGCTCTGTTCAGAGATGGAGTCTCGGGTCCAGGGAGGACTGAGCTGTGAGCAGATGAGAGATGCAGTGCAGGCCCCCAGCTCCCCTGGGTTGCCGTCGCTTTCAGTATCTGGACTGTGCTTAGATGTTTGTAAGCTTTCGAGCTGTAGCGGCGGGCGCGGTGCTTCTTGTTCCTCCCAGCAGGAAAGTTCCCTTCTTCAGTTCTCTGAAGCCGCCCACCTTCAGGACCTCTGCAGACGTGCATCCTCAGGGACGCCTTCTTGAATTGCCGAGCCCGAGTTTTCATGGCAGTACAGCTCCTCTGGTGTGTGCCGCCTGCCCCCGCGGCCTTCTCTGCCGCTGCCGTACAGCTACATGTTCTTAGGTCCTGCCTCTCCAGATAAGCCCCACTCCTGGGCCTTCCGCCTGGCCTTTCCCAGAACCTTAGCACCTGCTGGTGGTGTGGGGCCCCTCACGTACCTGTTATTTTGATGGGGAGGGAACTACAGCTCGGAGGGACTTTGGTCAATCAGCCACATTTTCTTGAGATGTGTTTTTGTTTCTTGGTGTACTGGCAACTTCCGGGAGAGACTTAAGCTTCCTGATTCCTACCAGGGTAAAACCAAATCTGTTTATGAGGGTCATGTCTAGCGCCATAGAATATCTATGTTGCTCATGGAAAGCAGCTGGCTTGGTTTGTTGGCTAAATTGGGTACAAACGTAGTTCAAAGATAGGTTCTTTAAGTGAAATTTCTTTTAAATGGCTTTTCCTGGCCGAATGCAATGTTAAATAAGCTCATCAGTTCTCCAGTTGAAATATCTTCACTAAAATATGGTTTTCTTTAGCGCAGTACTAGCTTTGAATATGTCACTGTTGCATTCAAAGGTTGCTTAAAAACTGAAAGTACTGCTTCCAAGCTCCCAAATTGCAGGCTCTGAAATCCCGTTTGAAAGAGGAAGAGTGGGTGGAGGAGGCAGCTCAGTACCAGCAGCAATGGAAAAGGCTTCGGTGTTGCGTTTACCCCAAACTATGCTGTGTTAAACGAAGAGTGAACAGATGACTCCAGTCCTTTCTTCTCTTCCCAAAGTCAGTTTTCCTTTTAAGAGGAGACAGCAAAGAGCATTCCTCCCCCTCTGAAATGATTGCTTCTGGGCGAGTTACTTTTGTTCAGCCTTTCTTGATTTTTGTATTTGATAAATGCTCTGTGTGCTTAGGGGATGACCTGATAACGCTGGAGAGTTTGTGGAAGAAGAAGACATTTGGAAGTTACTTCTGCCTATCGGATGCAGTGATTGGAACCTGGTGGGAGCTGAAGCCGTGGGGCTCTTCCTCACCTCTCTCCTGGAGACTTCTTAGTGTAGAGAGAGAACGGAAGGCCTGCCAGTGTGGGTGCTTTGGCCCAAACAGGATTTTAACACTAGGGAAGCTCAGAGTTCTCACTGTGGCTCAGCGGTAACGAACCTGACTAGGATCCATGAGGATGTGGGTTTGAGCCCTGGCCTCGCTCAGTGGGTTGAGGATCCGGCGTTGCCGTGAGCTGGGGTGCAGGCCGCAGATCCAGCTTTGATCCCATGTTGTTGTGACTGTGGTGTACGCTGGCAGGCGCAGCTCCAATTTGACCACTAGCCTGGGAGCCTCCATATGCCGCATGTGTGGCCCTAAAAAGCAGAAATAAAAATAAGGAAGCTTCTCTTGAAAAACCAGACGCTTGAGCTCTCTGGTCTGCCTCTCCTCCAAGCCGCAGTGAGCCGGCCCGGCAGAAAGCCTCCGGGGAAGGGGCAGGTCCCGCCTGGCTGGGCACCTGGCCGCCACCCTGGGAGTCAGGCAAACCTAAAATGAATCTACTTTTTTTTGTGTATAAAATGTGACTGTTTGTATTGAATGGTGGTTTACATTAAATGTTACCCCCCCCGTTACCTTTTCCTATTAATATTTTTCCCAGCTTTCTATTTTGAAAATTTTCTATTAAAGTTGATAGTACACGTGAGCACCTGTATACGTTTCGCCTGGGTAAATTAGCACACTTGCTTTATCTCGCTCTTTCGCACACATACACACCTTTTTTTTTTTTGCAGACCCATTTGAAAGTAAGCTGTGTGTATCAGCACTCTTTTGCCCTAAATACTAAAGAATACGTGGTCTCCTACATAGTTATCATCATTATCACATCCAAGAAATCTGACACAGATAGAATATTACTTCTTTAATGTGTAATGCATTAAGCTACTCCTAAACTCTCCTTAGAACTGCTTTTTGTCCCCTGCGAGTGCCAGCCCAGTGCTTGCTGCATTTGATTGTCCTGTGGCTTTGTCTTTATGCTAGGCAGTCCTTTGCTCTTTTTGTTCATCTTTCAAGAAACTGATAGTTTTTCTTTTCTCTTTTCCTTTTTCTTTCTTTTCTTTTTCTTTTTGGATATGTTTGCGGCATGTGGAAGTTCCCAAGCCAGGGACTGAACCCATGCCACAGCAGCGACCCAGGCCACCACAGTGACAGTGCCGGATCCTTAACTCGCTGTGCCGAAAGGGAACTGCTAGTTTTCCTTTTTTAAGAGGCAGGCTGGTGGTTTTGTAGAACGGTCCGTCATTTGGATCTGCCTGTTTGTCTGGTTGTTTCTTCATGACTAGCTCTAGGCTCGCCAGCTCGACTCGAGGACTGTGTGGGTGTGTGTGCGTCCATCTTCATGTCGGACTGTGACATTGTCCCATTATTGGCCCTGAGTTCAGTCGTTTGGGAAGGTGATGTCCACCAGATCTTTCCATTGCAAAGGTACCATTGTTCCCCTGTAACTCCCAGTCGGTAGGGCCTGTGGTATCTTTTCCAAGAATCACCTTTCAGTAGCATCCGTTGACGACCCTTGCCTGCGTCAGTTAACATAAATCGATGGTTCCAGAATGGTGCTTTTTCTAATTTTGTCATTCCCTCTTATATTATTAGGTGATCTTCTTCTGTAAAATTTCCTCCCCTGCCAATTTTCCTTGAGTATCATTATATGATTTGTAAGGCTTTGCCATTTTTTTTTTTTTTCTGGTGCTCAAATTACCCTGGGATTGGCAGATGGAAGCCCTTCAGGCTGACTCCCTGTCAGCCCCTGAGCACATCCTTGGCTCCTGGTGAGAAGTGCTTCCTGCTAACCTTGACCTTTCCTTGCCCCAGACTTGTAATCAGCCAGTTCTCCAAGGAGCACAGCTTCCTTTTTTAGTAGGAATGGGATTTAGAAAACAAGATCTGGGTGCCAAGGTTGCTCGTCGCAGCTAAAGTGTCACTGCTTCTAGGCCCTTTCTATGAATAAAGCTAGAACAGCTATTAATGCTTTAATTTTTCAGAGCTTTCCAAAATTTTATAGGTTGTAGTCTGTTCTAAAAAAAACTAGGGTACTGGTGTCTCGTGCAGTTTCTGAGACTGCGGTTCTGCAACTTCCTACAGTCTTCCTTTTCCTTAACCCTCCAGAAAGTTAGGGTTTTCTCTGCGAACAGTATGCAGGTTCATTAACCTTATATATTTCTGAAAGGTATGCCAAGGTAGGTGAGCACAGAAACCCAAAGCTAGACTCTTTGGTTTATTTACTATATATTTACTAAATATTTATTTATTCCAAATTTCAAGAGATGTTTATTGAATGGTGACTTCGTTTCAGGCATTGAGTAAGGTCCTTATTCTCCTGGCTAGTCAAGGAGAAATAGGACTTCTCTGCCCTGTGGCTGAGTGTCGCCTGTGCCTAGTGGCAGAGTGACATATGGAAGGAAGAGGTTGATGCCTTCAGCTACTTCCCGCACCGCCAGAGCTCCAGAGCGGAGCAGGGCGATTGCGATTTCCCATGCTGGTGGCTCCTTAGCCCGGATGCCCCCAGGGCCCTCTGGTCCTGGGTCCCAAGGTGAGAGTGGGAGTGTCTGCAAGCAGGAGTCTCCATGATGGTCCTGGCACAGGGGGTGGGAAGTTTCTGCTGTGTTAAAATCGGGGCTGGCCTGCGTGGGCGGCGCCTCATGCCGACCACTCTATTCCAGGAATTTAAAGGATTTTGTGGGTATTTGGAAAACGATCCAACAGGTACTTAAATAGGAAAAGCCTCAGTGTCAGTTGTTTCTTGCTGAGTGCTTACTCTGCCCTTGATGTAACTTAGGAAGGCCTGTTTTGTGGGAGGCACTGGTATGCTCGGTTTCTTGGTAGGTCGTGGTCGTGCTAGAATGCATAAAGCCACGTGTGCTTTTTTTTTTTTTTTAATGTAGTAAAATTTAAAAGTCAGTTTAGATAGTGTCACTGTGTAGAACAAATGACAGCATTTTTTTTCCCTAGAATTATTCATGTGTGCAGAACTTAGCTGGGTATGATCTCAGCAGTTGAGTAAACTTCTTAAGTGTTGTTTATTATAAAATGCATTCAGAGCAATATCGTGTGATTTATTATCGCACGGCAGCAGTTACGGGATTTGGAAGAGATTTCAGCGGAGGAGGGAGTAGATGTGTATGAAGAGTGTCAGGGGTCCGCTCGTGGGTTCGGCCTCCCTCCCAGACCATCCTGTGTGTGACCGTCATGAGTTTCCTGGAAAGCTGGCCCCGGTCACGCGTGGGGGAGGAGGGCAGCTCCAGGAGGCCCGGCCTTCTGCCCTTGGTCTTGGTCCCCACCCCTTGCCCTCGGGGCCTGGCCTCGTGGTTGGTGCCCGGTCACAGCGTCACCACTTCCCGCTCTGCCGGCTTGGGGCCCTCTCACAGCAGGGGGTTTCCTCCAGGTCGCCCTCCTGGGCTCTCTTTCCCGGAAATGCTCCTCCCTCATCACTGACTGTGAAGCGACCTTTCCGCGGAGGCTCCTCTCCCCCAGGCCTCCGCCCCTCCAGGCTGGGCGTGTCCTTGTCCCCTTAATCTCGTAGCAGGAGCGCAGCGCGAATTGTGCGGGCTGGGCTGACCTCATGATGGTGCCCATAGGAGATCCGCCCAGAAAGCTGAGGATCTCGGGGATGGAAGGGCGGTGGGGCGTGGTTGCAGGAGATCCTGGGCCGCTGTGGTGTCTACGGGGCTTCCGCGACAGCGCTTGAGGGCTGAGAATGCTTACGTTCAGGTGGTCAGGCCGGTTCAAGGGCAACATCCGGGACCTTCTCCGGGATGGCCGGCTGTTTTCGGTGTGATGATGCGCTGAAACCGCTTGCACCTTGCCGGAGGTAAAATCAGAGCAGTCTGGGCCATTTCCACACTTCTGTTAATCTTTTCAGCACCGTAAATTTCTTCCTTAAATCTGTGCTTGGTCGTCATTAATTTAAGATGGGAAGACACAGTTCCCCACCCCCGTTTTCCTGCGGCCTGACGAGCGGCGTGTGCCCATTGAACACGCCATCGTCTCACGGTGGCGTCCCTTATCCTTGCAGGGGGCGGGACCGTGGGCTGGGGGCTCCTTTTTTCAGGGTTCTGCTCACAGCGCAGGTCCCGTGGTCTCCTGTTCCTGCACGCCTGAGGCCACGGGGCAGCTTGGTTTTCGTGTGACTGCAGCGGTCCCTTTAGTGCTGTAATCCTCACAGGTTGCTGCAGAGCAAACTAAGCCTGGTGCCCAAGTGCACTGCCTAAAAGTTTAGATGAATTACGTAGCAAGTCTGTTCTTCTTTTAATTTTGAGATAGTGGCGGGTTCGTCGTATATTAGTAATGCGTTATTCACGGGGAGTATCATGGAGAGGTCCCGCGTGCGCTTTGCCCATCTCGCCCCGTGGGAACACCGAAGGAAGCTGTCGTCTATCATCACAACCAAGACACTGACACGAGGCAGTCAGGACACAGAACGTCCCCCAAGCGTCCAAGTCCATGATCCATTTTGAGATAATTTTATACGTGGTGTGGGGTTAGGTGGAGTCCTCTTTCTTTTTTTTTTTTGCCTGTGGATTTGCAATTTCTCCAGTAATATGTGTGAAAAGGCCACCTTTTGTCCATTGAATTGCTTTTGCAGCTTTGTTTTAAAAAAATCAGTTGGGCATGTTTGTTTGGGTCAGTATGTGGCTCTGCTCTGCGCGCTGACCTGTGTGTCCCCCTCAGCCGGTGCCACACGGCCTGGGCTCCTGGAGCCACACAGGAGCCCTCCGTGCCCGGTGTGGGACGCCCCCCAGCGTTGTCTTCTTTTCAAAACTGTTTCAGCTCTTGTCGTCCTTTCGCCTTCCTATATAGATTTTAAAATATGAAATAATCTTGTCCATAAGCTGTAGAAGAAAAATCTTGCTGCGATTTTGATGGAAATGATGTTGAACCTCTGTATCCCTGTGGGGAGAATTGACATCTGCCCTCAGTGAGTCTTCCTGTCCATAAACATAGCCTTTTTGGGGTTTTTGGCCGAGCCCACAGCAGGCGGAAGTTCCCAGGCCAGGGACTGAACCCGTGCCACAGCAGTGACAAGGCCAATCCTTAACCAGCTAAGCCTCCGGGGAACTCCTTGAATATCTTTCTCTTTTCTAAGATCATGAAAGCTTACGATGCAAAGACGAAGGGGCTGTGACGTCACGCGTTGGCATGTTTCAAGAGATGCTTTTATTCCAGGGAGACTGTTGACGACAAACTGTCAGCTCGTGTCTTTGTTCAACTCCTCTTTTGCAAACTGTATTCCTAGGCCTATGAAAGGAGGTTCCCCACGTGTCCCCTGATTCCGATGTTTGTGGACAGCGACACTGTCAATGAATTCAGGAGCGAAGACGGGGCCATTCACGTCATAGAGAGGCGCTGCAAGCTAGATATAGATGCACCTAGACTCTTGAAGAAGGTACGGAGGAGCGCAGCTCGGAAGGCGCCCCGCCCCCGACCAGGGTGAACTTAGGCTGTGGCTTCCCACCTCTTGGACGTTGCTAGTTAACCCTTGTTCTTTCTCTTTCTGTTTTAAAGATCGCAGGAGTGGATTATGTTTATTTCGTCCAGAAGAACTCACTGAATTCTCGGGAGCGTACTTTGCACATCGAGGCCCATAATGAAACGTTTTCTAACCGGGTCATCATCAACGAGCACTGCTGCTACAGCGTGAGTGCCCGGCGCCCCGGCAGCAGCGCGGCTGGCGCGCGGTTCCCAAGGCTGTTTGGCCGTCGCTTTAAACGCTGCCTTTCTTTGTCTGAAAGGGCAGTTCTTCATCAGTAAAGTCACTGGTTTCTGAGGAGTGGGGTCAGTAGGTGGTGGGCGTGGTTTCCTGCAGGCAGAACGGATTACCTTGCTGTTGCAGTTAAGGGAGCCAGGCGATGCCCTGATTTTTTTTTTTAAGAATATTCTCTCAAATGGTAGGAATTAACCCTTAGCAGAGATGGCTGAAGAGCGGGTTGGGAGATGCCAGGTCCCGGGGCTCACCTCCTCGCAGTGTGACTGCTTGCTCTCCAGCCGTCCATCCTGCTGGGCCTTGGGTGGCCCCGCTCGTGGCAGTTCAAACTGTCTCCTGCAGCTGTGGGTGACACAGGCTTGGTGGATGCTTCTCGCCACTGGGGGTGCTTCCACAAAAAGTCACGGCCTGGGCTGCCTGACTTGTTTTTTTGTTTTTGTTTTTATTTTTGTTTTTTTGCTTTTTAAGGCCACACCTGGGGCCTATGGAGGTTCCCAGGCTAGGGGTCATATCGGAACTGCAGCTGCTGGCCTGCACCACAGCCACAGCCATAGCAACTTGGGACTCAAGTCGCATCTGCCACCTACACCACAGCTCACGGCAACGCCAGCTCCTTAACACAGTGAGCGGGGCCAGGGATTGAACCCACTACCTCATGGATCCTAGTCACGTTTGTTACCGCTGAGCCACGACGGGAACTCTCCGATGTGTTTTTTAATATTAATATACCCCTTCCTTTCTGGGCCACGGCAACACTTTAGAAATCTGAGGTGGAGGCCCCGAGACGCTGTGATTCATCTGCCCCCCAGCCTCGCTGCCCGCCAGCCCGTGCCGAGAGCTCCTCAGCAGGTTACTGGGATGGCCTGACAGGCCTCTCTGTGTCCAGCCTCCCTCCCTGCAGTCAGGCCTCCAGCCCGAGCCCAGAGCCGTCCACTGACAGAAAGTCAGATCGCGCGGTACCTTCTCTGGACTCAGACCCCCGCGGCGTCTCTGCCTTCACTCAGGAAGCCCAGGGGCCCTGCACTGGCTCCCCCGGCCCTGCGCCCTCCTCCCCTCCGCGGCCCCACCTGCCTGTGCTCAGCCTGCCATCCGTGACCGTGTCGGTCCGCTTCCCTAAGGACCTCTGCTCGAGTGCTCCCTGTGCCCCCAGACCTCTGCCTCCCGTCCTTACCTCCTTCAGGCGCCGCCCAGCTCGCCCCTTCTCCACGAAGCCAGCCCCGAGCGCCCCGTTTAACTCTGCAACTTGCCCTCTGGTCCTTTTCGCCTGCACCCTCCTTCCCGTGACGCTTATCCTCCAGCGGTGACGGGCTCGCTTTCCTATCATGTTTACGGCCGGGTGTCTGTCTCCTCTGGCTAGACTCTGGGCTTCCCAAGGCGCGGATCTGGTGCTTTTCATTCTGGGGGAGAACACAGCTCGATAAATACAGTGAATGAATGACTGAATGATGAAAATGAAGCTCTCTTTCATAGTCATTGTTAGAATAGTTTAGAAATACTGTTTGAACCGTTTCATGATTTTGAACCTCTTCCTGTGTAATTTTTCTGTCTGCTCTTTTCATGATAATTACATGTTAGTGAAATCAGTGTTTTTCCTAGTATCAGTGGACCAAGGAGCAAATGCTGTTTTCACTTGGCATTAGAGCCGGTGGGCATAATTCCTCTTTTACTTTCAGGTTCACCCCGAAAATGAAGATTGGACCTGTTTTGAACAGTCTGCAAGTTTAGATATTAAATCTTTCTTTGGTTTTGAAAGTACAGTGGAGAAAATTGCAATGAAACAATATACCAGCAACATTAAAAAAGTGAGTCTCTCTTGGGGTTTTGTGGAAAAGGGTGGGCAGGTGTCTCTGAGGTGCCCCCGGCTGGCAGTGTTTTTAGGAGCCGGGAATGGGTCAGTGTGGGCCCAGCGGGTGGAAGGCCTGGGAGGGGCTTCAGACAAAGCCGGTAGCTGACAGAGGCGAGGAGGACGTGTGGCCGTGGCCGTGGCCTTGGCCGTGGCGCTCCCTGTGCAGGATGGCTGGGAAGGCAAGCATTGGGCTGAGGCAGGAGCAGCTGCCCGCGGCCCCCGGTGCCGGCGGGGTCAGCTGGCGGGAGCACTGCTGTCCTGAAGGGACACTCCGGGGGTCCCTCAGGTCCCAGGCCGTGGGAGGGAAGGGCCTCTTCCGTGGCAGGCCCTTCCTTCTCGTTTCTGTGCCGCCTCTCGGGGCCGTGCTGTAGGCTTGTGAAATGCCCGGTGAGGGTGCGGGGTACTTTCTGAGGCCTGTCTCGGTGATGCTGGGAGGCGTTTGGCTCGAGCCCGGAACATCTGTTGCGTACAAGAGTGGAAAATCGGGGCTTTTAATGAGTTGTATTCATTCCATCTTAAGATATTATTTCGTAGCCCTTTAGAGAAGAAATGGAATAATTATGAAAACCCAAAACACAAAGGCACCCCTGGCCTTTCTCGTTCCTGTTTACTCTGTAGTAACTCAGGTTTTATGACGGGTTTAAAGCCCATGAGGAACGAATAGTTTGAACACTCCCCGCACACTAACTTTACGTGGGTTCTGCTTTCAAGGGAAAAGAAATAATCGAGTATTACCTGCGTCAGCTGGAAGAGGAAGGCATAACCTTCGTGCCACGCTGGACCCCGCCGTCCCGGGCGCCCCCCTCAGACGCCGCCGCCTCTTCCTGCAAGAAACAGGCGGCCTCGTCGGCGGCTGTGGACACAGACCCCGCGCTCAAGGACGGGCTGAGCGGCGAGCCCGTCAGCAACCCCAGCGGGGCCCCCGAGCCCGTGGTGGGGACCCCCGACGGTGGGTCTGAGGGAGGCTTCCCCCTGAGTGCTGGGCACACCATCCTGAGTGCTGCTGTGCCTCGCTGGCCCCTTCCTCTGGCTTCTAGAACATTTTCTTTTTTTCTTAGAATGAGGAAACATGAGAGTTTTTAAAAAATAGGCAGGAAGGGTTATATCAAGTCATTATTTTATTGAGACCGGGAAATACTTTTCATTTGCGTTGAAGCTATCTTTAGTGAAGCAGGAACTAGCCCTTTGAATACAGTTCCGTCGTCACCAAAAGCACATCCTGTGCTTCCTGGGTGCTGGCACTGTTCTCGGCACGTCATGGATGTTGAATCATATAATAATACTGCCTTTTAGGTGGGAAACGCTTACTGTCCTCGTTTTACGCGCGAGTTAACTGAGGCCTAGAGAAGCCAAGTGACTTGCCTGGGGTCACCCGGCTAGCCTGTGTCCGCCGTGCTGTGCTGCCTTTCGTGTGTTACACACACCGCTTTTTATCTCTGAGTAACGCCCACTGTAAAGTAAGCAAGTACAAGGAAGTTCTGCTCTCGCGGTTCTGTTGAGTTATTGGCATTTCAGTCTCCATTCGACCCTGTCTGTAGCTCAGCAGGTGGTGAGCCTTGTACTTGGCTTGCAGATATGTTTTATTTTTCACTTTGTGAATTTTCCTTTGCTCTACTCACTCTGAAATCTCATTCTTCCAGCTTGTGTTACCTTATTTTGAAGAAGGTTTCTTGTAGTCTTGAACCTACAGAATAGGTCTAGTGCTTTTTTCATCGTTTTAGATGATGTACATCCTCTTTACACTGCTTTGCATTAAATGTCATTAAATACCCGTGACAGCCGTCGTCCTGTCACAGACGGGGCTGCCGTTTCACAAGCAGAGGTGGCGGGTGCTGGTCAAGGTATAATGGCTCGGTCTGCGACTGGGTTCACAGCCCCTCGGGGTCTCTGTGCGGGCCGGTCATTCGCCCCTCAGCCTCCGGGACCACACAGGACATCACCGAGCAGGAGACTTGGGAAGCCCACAGGTCGCGGTGCTCCTTGTCCTAAGCGATGCCACATCGTTTCTTTGCAGACAAACTGGACGCTGATTACATCAAGAGGTACCTGGGTGACCTGACCCCGCTCCAGGAGAGCTGCCTGATCCGGCTTCGCCAGTGGCTCCAGGAGACCCACAAGGGCAAAGTGAGCATCCACACCGTGTGCGGGGGGCTGCCGGGAGCCGCGGGCCTTGGACCCGTTGAGAGTAGATGCTCCCGACCGCCTTCCAGCCTGGGGGTCCCGGCCTCTGCCTCCATGTGGCGCCCAGGGCCTTGGCGGGAAGTCGCGGTGCCCTCGTGTGTGCACTTGGCCGCATTCTGGAGGTTACGGAGGAGATCCCACTTACAAACAGTTACACAGTGGAGTTCCCTGGCACAGTGGGTTAAGGATCCGGCCTTGTCACTGCTGCAGCAAGGGTTCGATTCCTGGCCCAGGAACTTCCACATGATGCTGGCATGGCCCAAAAGAAAAATTACACGTCAAGTTACAAAGCAGTAATATATTCCTAGTACTCATACATTTTAATTTTCAGAAGGCTTGGAAGTAGTTCACAGGTTATTCAGAGATTAGAACTTTGGGGGCTTTGATGTTGAGGTTTTTGGTAAGTAACCTCATAAGATAGTGGATTTTTGTACTCTTCCGGCTGACGGGGGACTGGTCTGGGGCAGGCGTGCTCTGTGTGTCTAGCTGGTTACCGGCCTTACTCACTGAAGGGAGCCGGGCCTGGTGTGCAGCTGGCCTGCTCTCTAGCTCACTGTCTTGGTCACTAGCCCACTTCCTGAGGACTGTTGAGCCCCTGAAATGAGAGCTGCCGTTCGCTGTCACTTAGCATCTGTTTTAAGATCTTCGTTCAGTCCTCCCGGCGCCCTTTGCGGTGCCTGTTGCACTTTCCCAAGTCTGACAGGTTGTGAGTGGTGGGGCCGGGGTTTGAGGCCAGGCCGTTTGGTTCCAGAACCGGCATTGCCTGGAACGGGGTCCTCTTGGAGTGGAGGTCGTGCAGTCTCAGTGCTTTGAGTTACTCCCCCAGGAGTGGGTGGTAGGTAGGTGCCAGCCACACCTCTGTCCCATCACCTGTGCTCGTGCAGCGAGCGGCCGGGGAGGGGGATGGTGGTCCACGGGAGACCCAGGTTCGGTCTTGGCCTTGTAGCCGACCTGCCGATTGCCAGGAGTGGAATCTGGAGAGGGTTCTGTGTGTCAGGACCCACCACCACCACCAAAACCGACACTGTTCTGTATTCTTAGTTTTCATTCAAGTGTTGTGCGTGTACAGAAATGTGCACAGATCACAGTGGTGAGCTCAGTGAGTTGAAGCATCTGGTGTTTAAGAAATTATTTATGCCTTCACTCTGCGGGGCTGAAACTAAAATGGGAAGAGAATAAAGATTATTCAGACTCCTGAAGCTGATTTTCTGAAGCCTTAGGGAAGGTTTTTCTGGTGACGGCTAATACTAAATCATGGCAAAATGCAGCTCCCTGGGTGTGGGGGGGTGGCGAGAGTTCGGAGCCTTCCTCCCAGGTAGCGGCCCCCTTGCCCAGACACGCCTCTCTCTCTTAACAGATCCCCAAGGACGAGCATATTCTGCGGTTCCTCCGCGCCCGTGACTTCAACATCGACAAAGCCAGAGAGATCCTGTGCCAGTCGTTGACCTGGCGCAAGCAGCACCAGGTGGATTACCTCCTCGACTCCTGGCACGCGCCCCAGGTGCTGCAGGACTACTACGCTGGAGGCTGGCACCACCACGACAAAGGTAGCCGGGGGGCGTGGCGCTGCGGGCGCGTGGGCGGCTCCTTCCGCAGCCAAGGGGCGGGCGCGTGGCCCTGTTGCCACCCGGGAAGGCCCAGCCGCTGCTTCCTCGCCGCGCACACCGCCCGTGGGCAGCGTGCTCCACTCTGGACCTTAGTCCAGGGCAGTTGGACTTGTTTTAAAAACTTGGACGGCAGAGTGTTTTCAGGAGCACAGAGCTAGTGAAAGCCCTTTTCAGGTTCCAAGGTTGAGTCCCCTGCGGTATCGTGAACACGTGTAGCCAGGTTTTCTACCTTGAAGCAGAGGAGACTTCAGCTCTGTCTGGGGAGTGAGCAAAACAAACCTAGAAGAGTGTTCCCTGAAATGCAGGGGAGGGGGCGCGGCTGGGTGGGATGGCTCTACCCTCGGCCTGTGGCTGGGAGCCCCCGCCCGGCCGATGCCCACAGACGCTCTCAGGCTGCAGACCTTGGATGGCTCTCCTGGCTCGTGTGCAGTGTTTCTCCAGATTAATTGTAGCCTTATTAATTTTTACTAGGCTCATATATTCATTCCACTTTCTGGCCCTCAGAAGGTTAGACACGAGCAACTGTGTCTTAGTAAGTGCTGGGAGAGACTTTTTATAAATCTTCCTTTCAGCAAGATTTGGGAGCACAGAACCCTTCTGCCTTAAGTGGAGCAGGTGCGGGCCCAGATCCTCCGGGGGGGGGGGTGAGGTTCACCAGGTGATCAACACAACGGCAGGCGGCCCCTGCGCCAGCGGCGACAGCGCCACACTTCGGTCCCGGTGGGAGATGAGCCTGGGTGGCTTCCCTGGAGCATAATCCTTTCCTGCTCCCCCCGCCCCCTGGCGCTGAGTGACAGGGACCTGGGGTGCACGCTGTTCGTCAGGGCCACCCGGCAGGGCGACAGGGAGCGTGCGCGAGGAGCCGAGCCCACAGCCCCCCCGGGAGCCGTGCTGACCGTGCCTCTCCCTCCGCAGACGGGCGGCCGCTCTACGTGCTCAGACTGGGCCAGATGGACACCAAAGGCTTGGTGCGCGCGCTCGGGGAGGAGGCCCTGCTGCGATACGTGAGTGTACCCGGGCGCGCGTCCCCTTCCGCTGGCGGGGCGGCAGAGCACAGCTGTCCTGATGCAGCAGTGTGGGGCCTTTGTAGTTAGAGAGGAAGAGCTGTTAACGCTTCCTAAAAACTTCAAAAGAGGGCACACGAGTGGCAGAAATGTTTTTCACGGCGGGAAAGCACGAACCAAAAGTCAGTATAGCCACTCGAGAGGACATGGGGGCACCGGCTCTGGGGCACCTTTTCCTCCTCCCACGTGGACTGGGCCCTGACCTCTGACCCTCACTCCTTCTGAGATGCCTCTCAGGCCAGACCTCTTACTAGTGTTCTTCCCCCCGGCATGTCCTACTCTAGGCTCAGAGCAGCCGTCCTCAGGGCCGTAAGTGCCCCCCCGTCTCCTGCCCGCCTCCAGGGCAGCCTCCACAGCAGGGACAGTTAGGAAGAGGAGAGTCTTGTGCTTAAATGCAGATGAAACGGGCCCATCTGCATCCCGTTACCCTGAAATATCCACTGGAGGCATCTGTTGCACGCCTGGTCAGCGCCGGGCTCTGCGCACACTTACAGGTGTCCACACGCTCCCCGCATGCACGCGTGTGCACATACAGACATGGGCTGTGGACGCGTGTGCTCATCCGGGTCAGAGGGCTCCCTCGCCAGACTTCAGGTCACTTCCTGCACGGCCCTTTTTCTTGGCTGGGACACATGGCATCAGGATGTCCCCGCTCCATGGACGCTGACCTCCGACACCTGCTGTGCTTGTTCGCAGTAGGTCAGCCAGCCGTGCCCTCCCTGCCCGCCTGGTGTCCCCAAGCTGGGACCTCACTGGGGAGCTGTCATCTTTGCCACCGACCACCGCACTCCTTTCCTTTTGAGATAGAGTCTGCGTCCAGAATGTGCCTTGTGCGTGTGCACCTGCCAGGATTTTAATAGATGACTTTTTTGGTTTACACGTGTACCTAAAAGGTGCTATTATTGTCACCCTCATAGCTTGGTACAGGCTTCTTGCCACCTTGGACTGATCATGGAATTTTATGGCCCTTTTATATGCAGGTTCTCTCCATAAATGAAGAAGGGCTCAGGCGATGTGAAGAAAATACGAAGGTCTTTGGCCGGCCTATCAGGTAGACCTGTGACTTTGTCCTTTGAGCTTACTGAGAATGAGTTAAATACTTCTAGTTGATTTTTAGAACCAAAATCTGGCTTGATTTTTAGCTCTTTAGCACCAAACCCAAATAGCTGACTCTTTTCCATTGTCTTAAAAAGGGAGACGATAGGCAAACCTGTGAAACATACATGGTCAGTTGTGAGGGGCAGCTGCGGGGTTTCAGGGTCTGGGCGTCCCCCCAGGCACTGAGTCCCCTTGGTCTGAGAGCGTTGGCCTGTCTTGGCTTTTGATTTCACTTTTTTGGGAGGGTGGGGGGTCTCCCAGGTTCTGGTCACCGCTGTGTTCTCAGCTCCTGTGACGGTGCTCTGGGCATGTTTGTGAGGACAGGGTGTTGCACCTGTCACACTGGGTATTTCAGCACCACACACGCTGCGTTGGGGCCGAGAGGGCTCCGCCGTCCAGGGCGGCACTCGGCCTCTCTTGCTGGGCGTGGGGGGCACCGCAGTCCGACTGGGCTTGATTCACTGCCGTCAGCTCTTGGTTGCTTTGCTGCCTCAGAGCCGGCCCACCCATCACTTGAGCTTCATACAAGCAGGTGGAAGTAGAATTCATTACACTGGGTTTTGAAGCGGGTGTGTTTTTGGAAATGGACACAGATGGCTGTATAGGATAAGAAAAGTGAGTGGTCGTGGGCCGCGGGTTGCCAAGCGCACCGTGTCCTGAACGAAGCCTGTGTCCGCCCACAGCTCCTGGACCTGTCTGGTGGACCTGGAGGGGCTGAACATGCGGCACCTGTGGCGGCCGGGCGTGAAGGCGCTGCTGCGCATCATCGAGGTGGTGGAGGCCAACTACCCCGAGACGCTGGGCCGCCTCCTGATCCTGCGCGCCCCCAGGGTGTTCCCCGTGCTCTGGACGCTGGTGCGTCTCCGCGCGCAGCCCGTGACCCAGCCCTTTGGAAGGCGCACACGCGTGTGTCCTGGACCCCTGTCTGTGACTTGAAGTCTTGACTAGTTAGGGAAAAACAAGAGAGGTGTGGAGAAAGAAAGGGTCTCAGATGACTTAAGGGCAGAAGGAATTGCTGAGCGTCCTAGTGTCGTGCACGTGGACTTTGCAGAAAAGCTGTATGGGACCTGAGTTCCCTCCCCCGGCCCCAGAACGTCCCCGTGTCCCCGTGCTACCACCACGTGGCTTGAATCTCAAGTACAGACAGCAGAGCGAACGTGACTGCGTGACTTTCCCTCCTTATTTATAGGTTAGTCCGTTCATCGATGACAACACCAGAAGGAAGTTCCTTATTTACGCAGGAAACGACTACCAGGGTCCCGGAGGCCTGCTGGACTACATCGACTCGGAGATCATCCCGGACTTCCTGAGCGGGGAGTGCATGGTGTGTGTCTGGGCAAGTGACTGCCCGTGTGGCCGCCTGCGGGGGAGGGAGGGGGGCGGCCCGCACAGCGATTCTCGGAACCTTCAGTTTGGGCTCTTTGTCTTGGTTTTTGCTTTTTGGCTGGCAGCTGTCTGACAGCTATGTAACTGAGCTAAACCTTCGAGGTAACTGAGGTTAGACTGAGCAGAACCATCGAAATAGCTGCCGATAACATGTATGTTCTTCGCTGTTAATATGATGAGGATTAGTTTTAGAATCAGTGTAATTGTAGCTGGCTTTATTCACTCAGCTTTGTGTGAATCAGATTTTTTAACCATTTTAGGGGCACTGTGTATTTATAAAAAACATTATTAAAAAATCAAATTATCAGGAGTTCCCGTCCTGGCTCAGGGGTAACAAACCTGACTGGTATCTATGGGGACTCAGGTTCGATCCCTGACCTTGCTCAGTGGGTTAAGACTCCGGCGTTGCCGTGAGCTGTGGTGTAGATTGCAGATGTGGCTTGGATCTGGAGTTCCTGTGGCTGTGGTGTAGGCTAGCGGCTGCAACTCCGATTCAGCCCCTAGCCTGGGAACCTCCATATGCCACGGGTTCGGCCCTTAAAAAAAACAGCAAAAAAAAAGAAAAGATTTCCTAGAGTTTTTCTGTGGCACAGCAGGATAAGGACCTGCCGTTGTCGCTGATGTGGCGCGGGTCACTGCCTCTGTGATGCAGGTTCGATCCCCGGCCTGGGAAGTTGCACGTGCTACAGGCGTGGCCAGCAACAGCAAAAACGATTTCCCCCTTGATGGTAAATCAGAGTAACCCTTTCAAGGGGAAAGTTAGAAGAACTAGTTCTTTTGTGTGTGATTTGGGGCGTTCAGTGCACTGAGTCTCCAGATTACGGGGCGGAGGCCTCTGCTTTGTTCCCCGACTCTGATGAAGAATCAGAGTTTAGTTCCCTGAGGCCTGTCCAGCCGCGGGGGCAGCACGGCTGACCGGAGGCAAAAGGAAGCGGAGGCTGGAGGGGGAATCTTTCTGGATTGCTCGTTTAACCAGCACTCGGACTCGGCTCTCAGGCCTTCAGTCCTGCTCTGAGGAATCACAGTGCGGCACGAGAGCAGGTGGCTTCCAGGACCCTAACTGGCCCGCCAGCGGCCGCAGGTTAAAGTGAGGTCACACGTGTAGAAGCCCAGAGGGCCACCCGGGAGTTCGCTCTTCCCGGTGTGACGGAAGCACCCGGCTGGAGCAGCTGACCTGGCTCTCGAGCTGAGCCCGTGCTGTCCACCACGGTCGGGGGCCCGGAGCTCCTGAGATCCCCGCCCCAGCCCAGCCCTTCAGGCCTATTCTCGGCACCTGTGCTGGCCGGGTCGGCCTGGGCTCTTCCACGGGGCAGCGCTGCTTCTCTCCGTGCGTCACCTCCCACGGCTGGTGACACAGGAGCTGCTTGGGTTTCATGAGCTGGACTATTGAGTCGTTCTCACAAGGTGGGTTAGGAAATGTATGAAGTACGCACATCCTCATTCAGCCTGGTTTTAGCAAATTCAGAAGACGCGGCTCTTTACAGTTTTTTGGCTGGCACGGTCGTTTGACCTGTTAGACACAAAGCTCTCTTCATTGATGATATATCCTGACTGTAATTGCATATAATGAAAACAATGCCTATAGTTGCAGAGACTAAAACTCTTTTCTTTTTTCCTTTTTTTGCCTTTTTGCTGTTTTAGGGCCGCACCTGCGGCATGTGGAGGTTCCCAGGCTAGGGGTCTAATCAGAGCTGTAGCCGCCGGCCTGCGCCACAGCCACAGCAACGCCAGATCCGAGCCGCGTCTGTGACCTACACCACAGCTCACAGCAATGCTGGATCCTTAACCCACTGAGCAAGGCCAGGGATCAAACCTGCAACCTCATGGTTCCTAGTCAAATTTGCTAACTGCTGCGCCACAATGGGAACTCCTAAAACGCTTTTCTTAATGTAACGTTTCCCCTACACAGTACAATATAAATACTTAAATTCTTACATAAACCAGCCTGGTAATCGGATCCAGTCCCTCACATACTAGCGTGAATTCTGTGGCCGATCAGCAACTTGTTCTCCTTAATTTAAGGCAAGACACGTGTATTTAGGCGGCTTTTAACAGCTCTTGCGGGTGGTACGGAGTGGTCACGGCCTTGCTGGGTCCTGCATTCCCCCGGCCTCCGTCGGGGGCCGGCCTGTGTGCGCACAGCCCTGACCGTCGCGTCTGCGTTTCAGTGTGAAGTGCCTGAGGGCGGCCTGGTGCCCAAGTCCCTGTACAGGACGGCGGAGGAGCTGGAGAGCGGGGACCTCAAGCTCTGGACCGAGACCATCTACCAGTCGGCTGGCGTCTTCAAAGGGGCCCCACACGAGGTGGGCCACTCGAGACCGTGCGTGCGCGGGGAGGCAGGCCGGCTGCCCTGAGGCACGATTGTAGCTCCTGAATTTTGTTTATCCGGTGACGGATGGGACCGGCGTCACTTTCTGTTTCTTCATGACCGGCTCTTGATTATTTATTATGTTTTAAGGAATGTGCTTGTTTTCCTAAGTCCGAAGGAGTGAGAAGCAGCTGGCGTGTCTTGTCTTGCTGTCACGTGGTGGTGTGGAAGCAGGAGTGCGCCTGTGTCTTTCCACACACACGTGAATAAGTGAAGATGGGCTTTCTGGGCCCTATTCCCAGGCTTTGTAGGGAGAGGACACCTGTGTCTTGAGGCCTGTTTGTATTAATCTCTTATTGGAGGCCGAGTTCTGGTCTTTCCTTAGGCCCCTGAGGCTCTCGTCCAGGGGCAGGACTCAGCAGTGTGGTGTGTTGTGTGTCACAGGGCATCTATGAGAGTGTTTCTCCAGTAAACGCTGGACGTTTCCAGTGAAAACCTCCCTTCTGCTTTGGGGGTTCTGTAGAGCAGAACTCACCAACGGTGACCCCAGAAGCTGAGGTCCGCGCTGTGAACGCGGGGCCCAGGGCGCCTCTCGGTGGTGGGGCTGCCGTCCCGGGGGCTGTGCCTGAGGAGCAGCCGTGCCTCCGCGGCTCTGCCGCTCAGCGGAGCTCCGTGGGTCTGTCCGCGGTGAGAGGTGGCAGCGGTGGGACCCAAAGGGCCGCTCGACAAGAAGCAAAGCGCTAAACCGCCACCCAGAGGCTCTGTGGGCAGGCTTCCTGGGCTGGCTGGGCAGGTCCTGGCTCCTGCTGAAACTTTTTGGTGAATACATAACTTTTACAGCTGGTTTTAGTCCTCACACCCTCCCACAGTCACCTCGTGAGCCGCCTCCCTCTGATCACCGCATCGGAGGCTGTGTGGGCGCCCAGTAAATCCTAGCCCTTCTCCTCCCAGGCCGCTGGGCTCCCTCTCCCTCCCGCTGGCACCGTGCTCACACCCGCCGCCTGCGTGGGGGCGTCCTCCCCGTCCCTCCCGGGCTTCTGGGACCGTCCTTACGCCCTCAGCAGTGCTTCTGTGCGTCTGCTGTTGCTTCTGTTTGTGTGAAAGCTCAGGACGTGGTATGAGCGCTGTCTAGACCTCTGTGAGGGGAGCTGGGGTCAGGACCCGGGACGAGCACTGTCTAGACCTCTGTGAGGGGCGCTCAGGGTCAGGACCCGGACGAGCACTGTCCAGACCTCTATGAGGGGCGCTGGGTGCAGCTAGTGGAGCCCAGAGCTGGCCCGCGGGGCGTAGCAGGAACCTCTGGTCGAAAGAAGGAAGAGTGAGTGGAGACGCAGGTGGCTGGGTGAGGGGTCTGGGCGGAAGGTCCCCACTGTAGTGCCCCAGCTGCCCCCACAGACAGACAGACAGACAGACAGACAGACAGACGGCGGGGGGTGGGGGTCACGCAGACGCCCGGGCCGCCTCGGGGCTGACGCCGACCCCTCTCTCTCTCTCCTTCTCCAGATTCTCATCCAGATCGTGGACGCCTCTTCTGTGATCACCTGGGACTTTGACGTGTGCAAAGGGGACATCGTCTTCAACATCTATCACTCTAAGAGGGCGCCACAGCCGCCCAAGAAGGACGCGCTGGCCGCGCACATCGTCACCTCCCCGGGCGGGAACAACGCACAGCTGATCGACAGGGCCTGGCAGCTGGGCCGGGACTACAGCATGGTGGAGTCTTCGCTCATCTGCAAGGAGGGCGAAAGCGTGCAGGTGAGCCCGCTGCGAGCCCCGCGCGTTCGGACAGGAGGGCCGCTCCGGTGTCTTCCTGGCTGCGGTCGGGACGATTGAGAAGCCGAGAGGGTCAGGAGAACTTGGGCTCCTGCAGAACCCGGAGTCACGAGTGTTTTCCGGGAGTATTTTCACCGAAGTGGCGCAGGAGGGGGAAAAGGCGTGGAGTGCACGTACCAGATGGGACCTGAAAGACCTGCTCGGATGGTCGGCCCTGCCCCGCGGCCCCGTCTCCTCCAGGGAGAGTCGCCGGGCAGCAGTGAGGGAGACGAGCACTCAGGGCACCGTGAGCTCCATTCCTGAGCGTCCTCCTTTATCTGAAATGCTGACGGTTCGTTTTTTAAATTGCAGCTGAGTATTTTGAGCTCAGAGTGGTAGTTCTTGGGTGCTTCTGACCTTCAGAATAGATGCAAATTTTGCTGCCGTTACAGTTTTCGGGGATAAGCCTTTCTGTGTTCCAGTGGTCTTAGAAGCAGAGTAAAAGGGGGTGTTTTATTTGATTTTAAAATTAATAACCATTTTAAGCTGCATCACAGTCTTTAATTTCGGAATCGGCAGAGAAAGTCATTTTCATGGGTGGGCGCTGCACTGTAGATGAATGTGCTTTGACCCAGAGAACGCTGGTGAGGGCGCTGGAGGCCGCAGGGAGCACTGCTGGTCCAGGCGGCCTTCTTTGGCCCCGCCATCAGGGAGGAGCGGGGGGCGCCGCTTCCTCCCCAGAGGCTGGTCCTGGGGGCAGACAGCCCAGAGGTCCCTCTGCGTGGCCCCCCGGCGCCTGGCAGAGACCCAGCTGCAGGGCTGACACTCGGGAGGCAGGTGGCACTGGCCCTGATGCCGAACCAGAGGAGCGGGTCCTTCCCCAGTCGGGCCGCTCCATGGTCGGTGCTGGGTGCTCTTGGCCGCGAGGACGGCCCCCCTCGGCCCCTGTGGGACCCCCTGTGGGAGGGGAGCCCCCTGAGCTAGTGTTGCCTGACTCGCTGCAGGGCTCCCACGTGACGCGGTGGCCAGGCTTCTACATCCTGCAGTGGAAGTTCCACAGCATGCCCGCCTGTGCCGCCACCAGCCTGCCCCGCGTGGACGACGTGCTGGCCTCCCTGCAGGTCTCCTCTCACAAATGCAAAGTCCTGTACTACACCGAGGTGATCGCGTCCGAGGATTTCAGGTGGGCGCCCTCACGGTGGCTCTCGGGGGCTTGGCTGGGCTGCCCGCCGCTGGCAGTTCTCAAAGTCAGTGGTGTTAAGGCGGGGGGGCGTGTCCCCAGGGCGCCCACACGGCCGGCCTGGCTTCGGAGCGCGGGGTGGGCTGGGAGCGGGCGGGGTCCTCACGCCCCCTCCCATGCTGCTTGCAGAGGCTCCATGACCAGCCTGGAGTCCAGCCACAGCGGGTTCTCCCAGCTCAGCGCCGCCACCACCTCGTCCAGCCAGTCCCACTCCAGCTCCATGATCTCCAGGTAGTGCCCGGGGCTCCAGGCACGGCCGCCCGCCTCGGACCTCCCGCCCGGCCTCCCGGCCGGCGGCCACTTTGCTCAGACTCCTCGCCCTCTAGGTAGCAGCTCGCTCTCCATAGTCACTGACCCCGAGACTGTCTCCAAGGTAGTTGTCACTCTAACTCAGTAGCCATAGACCTCGTGTGCGGTGCGCACAAAGTCCAGCCGGAGGACAGGGGCTCTCCTGAGAGACGAGTGGTTTATATGCCGCTTAAGACGCCCACTTGGTCTCAAATGTTGATGCAAAAACGTCTCCAACCACCTCCACACTGTCCTTTGCTGGACGGACTCCTCCTCCGACAGACTGACCCGCCTTCCTCGTGGAGCAGAAGCCACCAGCCTGCCCCCAGCACCGCCTCGCGGCCCCTCCTCCTCCCTCCCGTCCTCGGATTAAGTGACAGCCGGCTAGGTGACGCCGCCTAAGCGGGAAGGACTCAGGCAGCTGCGGGCGCCCCTAGGCTGCTCCCGGGCCCAGCGGACACACTGTTGTCCAGTGGGCGCCGGGGTTCGGGGCTCTCGGGACGCCCCACGACGCCAGGAGAAAGACCGCCACCATTAAACCTTATTTTCTCTCTCCTCCTTTTCACACCGTTCTGGAACTTTGAGCACAGGCGCTCTCTGCACACAAGCCTGGGCCAGGGCGTCCTCCCCTTTTCCTGCTGGCGCATTGCTCTTCCCACCTGCGCTTGGTTCTAGCTCATTCTAGGCCTGCCTTCCCGGGGCCGTCACCGCTTAGTGGCCTCAGAACCCAGGCAGTCCTTCTAGCCCCTGGGATTCAGCAAGTCCCATTTGCCGTTTTGGAGCTGTCCCGTGGTGACCGTGGCCAGCGATGGCACGGGGGGACATGGGCGTGCAGTGGGCTCGTGAGTCTGGGGTGGGGGCTGGGGCGAGTGGAGCCGCAGCTCAGGCAGCCAGGGACTGGGGTTCAGAGCAGATCAGAGTGTGAGACCGCTTTGCTCTTTTGCTTCCCGATTACAAAGCCTGGTCTGTCTTCTGTTGGCACTCGCTTTCTCAGCTTTTCATGGGAAAAGTGGTTCTTTGCCAGTCTGTCCGGTTGTAGCTTTGGGTCCATCTCCTGGTGAGGACGCGTGGCCTGGTGGTGTGAGAGGCGGAGCCGTGCCGTCGCCATGTGGTGGGAGGGGTCCCGGCGTGCACTCAGGCCTCTGCCCTGGAGGCGGAGGCGGCCCCGAGGCCTGGGGCGTCGGGTGGCCGGGGCGGCCTCCCGGGCCTGAGATGCCCGGTGGCCGCCTGCACGCTGACGCCTGGCGCCTCCCGGTCTGCGGGCCCTTCTGGGGCACAGCTGTGTGTTCCCTTGGCAAAGGGGGCTCCCGTGGGCACCTGAGGCCTGTTTCTGGAAAGCACAGTAGGGCTAGTTAGGCAGCTCGGCCGCTTCCTGTCAGTGCCTCCTGCTTCCGAATTCTAAGGGCCTGAAGTCGGTCCGTCTCTCTCCCTCTCCCTCTCTCTCTCTCTCTCTCTCTCTTTCCTGTGTCTCAGATGGCGATTTTGCTGACAGCTGCCAAGAAAACGCTCCACCCCGACAGTCCACCTCAGCCCAGGGATGTTTGTAGAGCTATTTGAATTGCCGCCACCCCTCCCCCCATCTGCAGAGCGGTGCTTTTTAAGTTGACCCAGAAGTGGCACTGTTTTGTCCCAAAGAGTCGAATCCGCCTTTAAGCGTTCAAAGCACAGCCCGCACAGACGCTCACGGCTCGCTCACGAGGACCACCACCCGCTCCTGGCCGGGCCGGGCAGGGCGCCCTCCGCACCGTGTGTCGTGTCCCCCTCGGTGCCCCGCACTCTTTCTAAATGCTGCTGGACGCCGCCTTTTCCAGCACTAATGATTTTTTTGGTTTCCCCCATTACTAGTGTCTTAAATCACTTTCTTTCCTAATTTCATTCTTTACGTATCAAATTCTGTAAATGTTTTTGTAAACATGTTACCTCACTCTTGGTAATACAATACTGATAGTCTTTAAAAGATTTTTTTATTGTTATCAATAATAAATGTGAACTGTTTAAAAAAAAAAAAAGGCGGGTCTTCTCACCGTAAAGCAGCAGCCTCCTGTCAGGACGGATGCCTTCGAGGCAGAAGGAGGGGTTCCGGGGCCGGAGTGCTGCCTTCCGGGAGCTCGGCGCCGCGGCCGCCTGTGCAGGACCCTG
This sequence comes from Catagonus wagneri, assembly GCA_004024745.2. NCBI lineage: Eukaryota > Metazoa > Chordata > Mammalia > Artiodactyla > Tayassuidae > Catagonus > Catagonus wagneri. The sequence continues at coordinate 190,172 of PVHT021183562.1, read as the reverse complement.
GGACCCTGTCCTGGCGGCTCCCCGCTGCCCTGAGAGGACGCGCTGCAGTTTCCCTTCAACTCCGCAAGACCAGACAGGACTCAGCCGCGACGCCTGACTCCGTGTCTCTTTAGTAACGCAGGGGATCCTTAGTCAGGAGGCCCCAGAGAGGATCAGACGGGTGGGTGTGGACCTCAGAAACCTGGGCCACCTTGTCCCCAGTTCCTACAGCGGGGCCCAGGCGTGGGGCAGGGCCTGTCCCCGGTGGGAGCAGGTGGGGCTTGCAGGCCCCCGCATGTCCCCAGCTCAGCCTGGGTTACGGGCTTGTCCCTTGGCAGTCAAGACAGGAGACGGCCTCGGTCCCCGCTGCGCAGCTGCATGGCTCGGCCACGACTCGGCCGGCCTGTCACTGAAGGAGGAAAGGGCTTTCTAACAAGCCGCACTCCACCGCCTCCCCGTTCACTCGGACCAGGCTGCCCGCGTGGCCTCGGGGTCTCACGGTGGCGGCCAGAGCAGTGTGAGAGCAGTGAGGGCGGGAGCGCGTCCCCTGCTGCCTGTCCCCACCTGTCCTTCAGACGCCAAGACCACCGGCTGCCTGGTTGTCCCAGAGCCGCGCCTGGGTGTTCTCCGTGAAACGTTGGTGTGAAGCAAGCCAGCCAATTGGTTTTGTTGGGAACGTTGGGGCTTCAGGAAGCAGGGGCTTCTGGGAAGATGCCAGTTGTCCCCTCGTGAAAACAGAGCTACTGGATGCAGAACCTACACCAGGAAGTGATCAAAGTGACAAGCTTGTGATACGTATTCTCCGCAGAGAAAGAGAAAAATCCCCGTGGGCCTAATTTACACGCAGACTAGGTGACAGGGCTCATCAGCCCCGAATAGAGCACAAGGCAGCCGCAGTTACGAGACTAGTGTGTTGGGGGGGTTGTGGTCTGACGGGCCAGAGAGCAGGGCCCCGTCAGGGCCCAGCGCCCGGCCAGAGGCACCCCAGTCTCGCTCCTGCACTAGCCCATGAGTGCCCAGGGCCGCTGTGGGGAGGCTCAGGGTGGGGTCAGGAGTGGGGCAGTCCAGCCCCTCTGAACTCCCAAAACTGACCTGTCAGGGCTCCCTTCTAGAAATGACCCCACATGGAGGAAAAACCACCTAGAGGGGAACTAAAATGAGGCAGGACAGGGACAGCAAGGAGCGAAGGCCAGGCTGAACAGGGCAGGGCACTAGTCTGGAAATCTGTGGAAGCAAGCGGACACGGTGACTTTTTGTCGGGCCGAGCCCGAGGCATGTGGAAGTTCCCAAGCCAGGGATCAAACCCACACCACTGCAGTGACAACACCGAGTCCTTAGCCACTGGGCCACCAGGGAACTCCCAGACCGTTTTTAAACACTTAACCAAAACAACAGAACTGACCAATAAAATTAACCATCCCTACAAAGGATCTCATAGGAACTCTGCTTTCGCTTAGGGGAGGCACCCAGGCCTAAAACCAGGACCAACCCAATGGCAGAATCCTTGGCCCCAGGTGTGGTCTTTAAATCCCATCCCCCACTAAAACCTGGAGGAAAGGCTCATTCCAGGTCTGGGACAGGAAGTGGACATGAGGAGCCTGGGACATCTCGTCACATCTAAGAGCCCAGAAGTGATCAAAGACCACCAGGCCATGTCACATAGATTTCAGAGCTGCCTGTGGCTTTTTCACTGGCCGAGAATGGGACACTTTGGTTTGCAACCAACTTCCAACCCTTTGAGTGTGTTAAGATCCATGAATCCATAATTCTAATATTAAGCAGTTCTCCTTCGGAGAATGACAGGGAACCAATTTTGAAAGCTGTTCAGTGAAAAAGCAGCCGGATGTATCCTGCCTTTCCGAAGGGGACAGGCGGTGGACAGAGTACCCACGAACACATTCCAACCTGTAAATGTCAGACTGCAACCCCAGTGAATGAAGAGAGAGCAGCATTGAGCTTCCTCAGCTGCTGAGGTCACGGAGAAAGAGACACAGTGGGATATTCTGTGCCTCTGGATGCTACAGTCCTGTCAGTTCTCCAGCCTGAGCCGATCCAGGATCTGGGTTCAGCTGCCCATCTGCAGGAAGCACGGAGGATGGGCTGTGGTTGAACTGCACCATGGGAAACAGAGGTCAAAAGGCTTGGGTTCTTCAACCACTTGTGAAGGAAAGAAAGAAACTGCAGAGTGAGGTCCTATAAATCAGAGAGACCAACCAGAGTTTTAATAATAGGCAGGACCAAACTACGTTAACTAGAGAAGCACATAGCCAGCCTAGTGGTTCCTTCTGGGGGTGCAGCCCTGGGTACCGGGGGGCTCGCGTCAGTTCTGTTCACTGTCTCGGATCCAGTATGGTGCGCTTTCTTCCACGTCTCTTATTTCACAACAGAAAGTTTTCTCGGACTTCCCGTGTGGCTTGCAGCATAACTACGCGGCGTTGCTTCTGCAGTGGCCGTGGCTGGACCCCCAGCTCGGGAACCTCTGTATGCCACGGGTGCAGCCATTTGTTTAAAAATAAAAGAAAGGTTTCTCGTCTTGGTTTTGGTTTTGAGTTGGGGCTTTAGGTGAGTCAGTTTGCCTTCAAGGAAATTAACGCTGGTTCTTTCATTGGGAGTTTCTTTCTTTTACCCAAATCACCAGGCGGGGACTGCTGGCACCTGTGACTGGGCAGCGTGCCCACAGCCACCCTGCAGTAGCTGGCTCTGGATCCTGCGTTTGTTGTGTCCGTGCCCAGGACCACAAAGCAGAGCCAACCGGCTGGTGGCAAGCGACAGCAAGGCTCCTGCGGTCCTCCAGGAGAAAATCTGAGGCCGGTCCCTTTAAAGCCCTGCCCCTTGCCATGTGCTGCCCGTGACCCTTCCTTTCTCTTCCTTCAAAGAGAAGCAACTGGACTCTTTCTGTCTCTGACCTTGCCTTTGGGTTTAAGAACTCCGTCAGTCACCAGGACCCAGCCTGACAGCGACAGAGAAATAGCTCTGAGCCCTCGGATGCTTGCATGACTGAGCCTCTGCACCAGCCCCCACCACTGTGGCAGAGACACACGGGGAGCTAGGTCTCTGGGCTGTTTCTGGGAACCAGAGGGGCAAGTGCCTGGCTGCAGAAGGGAGGACCCTCCCAGCTCCATCTGTAGGGCAATCCGGGCTTCCATGGCATTGTCTGGCTACCAAGTCCTGCTCCTTCCCTTTTGCAAGGCTGGTTTACAACCGTGATCTGAGTCCCCGAGTGAAACCTCACCTCAGCCCCCATGTGGAGCCCGTTCCACCAGGCTGAAGGTGGTCGCGGCTCTAATCCAGGGACTTGCCTCCGCCGGCGCCACCTTGTGGCCATGTTAGAGGAGCGCATCCCCGTCACCCGGCCGGGCGATGAGCTGCTTTCTGCTCTGCCCCTGGAGTCAGAGACCCAGGAGGAAACTCCAGCTCTCATGTCTATTGAATCTTACCTTGGAAAGGATGTGATGGTTAATTTTATGGGTCAACTTTATTGGGCCGTGCAGCCCTTTTGGCCAAAGGTTCTGGGTATGTCTGGGAGGGTGGGTTTTTTTGGATGAGATAACATTTGAACAGGCAGACTGAGTGAAGGTTGCCCTCCCTAATACGGGTGGGCCGCATCCAATCAGTTGAAGGCCCGGATAGAACAAAAAGGCTGACACTCCCCCAGGTAAGAGAGGATTTTCCTGCCCAATGGCCTTGATCTCCTTTGGCCTTGATCTCCTTTCTCTCCTTTGGACCGTAACACTGGTTCTCCCCCGGGCTTCCAGCCTGTGGACCGCAGGTCTTGGAACTCGTCAGCCTCCATTATCCCGTAAGCCAGTGCCTTATAATAACCCTCTTTCTGTAGATATACATCCTATTGGTTCTGTTTCGCTGTGAAACCTGGACAACTTTACAGGGAGTTTGCTCTAAAGTCCTGGCTGGAAAGCCTTTGACATTTACCAAAAAACTGGTTAATCTGTAATCGTCTCTCCTTGGTGTGTGTGGGAGGGTGTGTGTGTTTGTGCGTGGGATGGGGGGGCAGGTTTGGGTTTTTTTCAGCAATAGGCTTATCCTTCTTTATTTTATGAAGAATAAAGTTGCAGGCTGTTAAAGCCGGGGGAAAAAATCTTAGAACAACCTGGTTCCAGCTCTCACAGCTGGAGGCAGGTGCAGCCCAGAGAGGTAAGGGGGGTGTGGGTCCAGCCAGGTAGCCCCCTGAGCCCCGCTCCTCATCGGCCCACTGTGAACACAGCGCCTGGAGAGCGCTCCCCCCCGCCCATCTCACTCTCACTGACCGTAAAATGGGGAAGAAACGGGTTATGCCAGCAGGCTGTTGCCAAGACACAGCAAGCAAGTGATTATCAGAGCGTGTTGTACCCTTGCAGGTGCTCTGCCGACGCGGGGGGTTCAGTACAGCTTGGCCACACCGAGGACTCAAGAGCACAGCTGGGGCCTGGGTCTGAGGGGACGATGGTGCCCACCGTCCCTGCCGCACCTGCGGGGGAGGGTCTTCCGAGGAAAGAAGCCGTGAGCCTCCCACAGAAGACCAGCCACCAAAGGAGAGACCAGAAAGCACAAAACCAAAATGAGCAAGCTTTTCAGAAAGCGCCCCTTCTACTCTTGTCGTGAGACTACAGCTTGCCGTCGGAGCAGGGGCTGTGGAGGGAGGTGGCTGCCCAGGGAGCTGCTCCCAGGCCTTCCAGCACCTTCTCCCTGCCCCCACGCTGGCCTCCTGCTGGCCCCACATGTCACCCTCAGTGGGGTGGGGGTGGGGGGTTGCCTTGTCCGTGGCTCTGTCCCTGCCAGGGGCTAGGACAGCGCCTGCTGCAGGACGGACGCCGCAAGTACCCGTGGAGGGCGAGTGAATGAGTTCTCATAGGTTCTGGCCTCACCATGGCGTTATTCTGACCCCGCCGCCCCGGGAATGTGTGTCTCCCTCCACCAGACCATGTGATGGAGGATATTTCACAGCTCGGAGCGTCCAGACGACGTCGTCAGCCTGGACCCCCCCTCGATCCTCAGCATCAGTGCTGTCAGCCCTCCGTGGCCGTGGGTTTCGCATCCGCAGATTCAAGTGACCGTGGCTACTTGGCGCCACAGGAGAGCGAATCTGCGGATGCGAAACCCTCGGCCACTTTCGCGAATCTGCGGGGCTTGGTCCCCACAGCGGCTCCTCCCGGCACCGCTCGCCTGGGAACCTGGGGGAAGACTGTGCTCGTGTTTCCCTCTGATTTTAAATGAAGTCAAAACTTATTCGTGGGCCCCCGAAGAATCCTGGGCCCCGGGTGCCAAGCTCCAGGGCCTCCTGGAGGCCCTGGCCCAGCGGTCAGGCGAGGCCGCAGCAGCCACCGCGCCGCCCCGAGGCCCAGGGGAGGCCCCTGGCGCCCAGAGGTCCCATCCGCCCACTGACAGGTAAGCCCTGCGGCCCGGGGGGGCAGGGGACCTGCGAGCACTTCCCGGAGGGGGTGTCACTCCTCATCCCTCAGGCATTAGCGCGTGTGTGTGCGCATGTGCGTGCATGTGCGTGCATGTAAGTAGTGTGTGTGTGTGTGTGTGTGTGTGTGTGTGTGCGGAGGTCTCGGTTCCGTGCTCTGTAGACCATGCAAGAGGTGCCTGGAGGTGGGGAAGGGTCCCTGGGGGCCGGTGGGCGGGTGTGTGGGTAGGGCGCGCTCAGCTTCCCGGGACCTGGGTTCAGAACCGCCTTCTGTCCACCCACAGACACACGGGCAAAGGGGATGACCTTTGCGTTGTCAAGTGAAATAGCAAAAGTCTGAGTTCTGCGCTGGAGACTGAGCGAAGACAGGCATCCAGTGTGAGTCCGCCGACAGGTCCCTGTCATTTTGCCACCGCAGGACTTGGGTGTTGGGGACGGGGACCTGGCGCTGAGGAGACGAGCTGCCCCTGGATGAGCTAAACCGTGATGGCCTGAGCGCTGCCCCCGCCGCGGAGGCTGGGAGCTGGATTAAACGCGGACCCGAGTCTCCGGAAGCGGCATCTCCTGCTGCGGCGGAATCCGTGAGAACAGATATTGGTTTGTTTGCTAACAATGTTTATTTGTTGGTCTGTTTGTTTTTATAAGCAGCACATCCGCAGTTAGGAACCAGCTGAGTCGGGTTTCACGGTAATGGAGAAGACATGCATCTGTTTGCTCACATGGAAGTTCTTAGTTAGATAGAGTAACTCGCAGTTGCAAGAAACAATGCAGGGAACCGCCCCCCACCCTTTGCCCAGCTTCCCCCAAAGGCAGCACAGTGTATCCACACTGGTCCCGTCCCCTAGGCCTACGATGCTTTCCCAGTTTGCCTGTGCTCATGATGTGGGTTTGTATTTAGTCCCATCCGGTTTTATCAGCCACCACAGGTCGGTCACAGCTGCCCTGGCAGAGCCACGCCCACCTCCCCCCACCCCCCATCACCCCCACATCACCCCCCCAGCCCCCAGCAGCCACCACTCTTCATTTCTAAGCTTTCCTCATTCCCAAAATGTTGTATAAATGGAATCCCATGGTCCACAGCCTTGGAATTGGCGTTTTCGCGCAGCCCACTTCCCTGGAGACTCACCCGGTTGTCACTGCTTGTCGCTGCAGAGTAGCAGGTCAGCAGCCAGGGCCCAGCGTTTGTCCACCCGCCGCTCAGCGGAGGTCGTTGGGGCGGTTCCAGTTTGTACTGTGAGTAGAGCTGGTGTGAGCACTCGTGAGCGGTTTTAGGTGAACATAAGCTTTCATTTCTCTGGTTTAAATGCCCAAGAGTGCCACCGCTGCGTCCTGTGGTAGCAAACTGGCATGTTTAGTTTTTGATAAGAACCCGCCTAACTGCTTTCTGGAAAGGCTGCAGCGTCTTCCCTTCCCGCCGGCAGTGGGGCCGGCCCCCTTCTCTCCGCATCCTCGCCGGCTCTTGGTGTCGCCCCTGTTTTTGACTGTGGCCATCTGACAGGTGTGCCTTGCGCTCCCCGTGGCTGTAGTTTTCCTTTCCCTGAGGGTTCATGATGTGGGACATCTTGTCGCGTGTTTGTTTGCTATTTGTGGTGAAATGACTCGCGTCTTTTGCCCATTTTCTGACTGGATCCTTGGCCGTTTTCCTGTTGAGCCGAGAGCTCTATGTTCCAGTCGTTTGTGGGCTGTGTGATTTGTGACATACCTGCTTGTAACGTGGAGGATATGTGAATCCAAACTGGAAGACTGTAAAGATTAAATCCTTGGACTTCCCTGGTGGCTCAGCGGGTTGGGGATCCAGCGCTGTCACTGCTGTGGCTCAGGTTGCTACTGTGGTGCAGGTTCGATCCCTGGCCCGGTCGCTTCTATGTGCGCAGCCAAAAGAAGGAAAAAGAGGAAGAATAGGGAAGCCTTGCCCTCAGGGAGCGTGCATTCTAGACGGGGAGGCCTGAGGGTGGTTGGCTCAGCCCCCAGGCTGCTGAAGGGCTGCCCAGCTGTGCCCACCTGAGAGCTGAGCACCCCCAGACTGAGCCCTTCCGCGGACTCCGGAGCTGCTTGGTGCCCTCAAGCCCCGAGCCTGCAGGCACGGCCCACGCCTCGGCCCTGGCTTCCAGAAGCCCCACTTCTTCCGTGGGACCTCCCAGCCCAGGGCCCAGGACCTGCTGCCTGCAGACAGGTCTCCCTTTTTCTCCTTCAGGCTCTAAACCTGTGCAACCGGTTTCCCGTATCAGATCCCTTTGTTTGAAACACCTAAGGCTAGTTTGAGTTTCCTGACTGGATTGTGACCAGGACTTTGTGTCGGATGGGGACACGGGCCATGGGAAGACCAGCTCTGAGAGGGGGTGGTGAGTGATGGGGTGGGCGTGGGGGCTGCACGCAACAGGGTGGTCAGCAGATTTCCAGGAGAACATTCCAGAAAGAGATCGTCTGGTGCAAAGGCCATGAGACGAGAGTGTGTGTCGCGTGCAGGATGCAGTAGCAGATTCAGTGTAGCTGGTGGGCGAGCAAACGGGGGGTGGGGGCTGCGGCAGAGAGGCTGGTTCCCCAGAACCACGCCGCCCACGCCTCCCAGCCACCTGAGCCCGTCACGCTCAGGGTCAGTCCTTCCTCAGACGTGCTCACAGCGGCTCGGGAACTTCCCGGGTCCCGGCTGCAGCGAGACCCTGGGAGCCATCCCGGGCTCCAACCCAGCCCAGCAGGTCTGTCCCGGCTGGCTGCTCCAGGCGCCTTCCCTCTGTGTGGCCACAGAGGGCGGAAGCAGACCGGGCTGAGGCACTCTCCGGGCATTGCATCCTGGCGACAGCCAGCGGCCACTTGTGCAGCTGGGGTCCTGCAGTGTCCCTCAGGGGCCAGCATCGGGGCTTCTCCCGGAAGGGACTCAGGTCACTTTAGGGGTCACCTGATACTAGAGAGACAAGCCACAGACATTATAACCCTATGAAAGCCTGCGTTCTCCAGGACCTGAGTTAAAGTAGATCTTTCTTTCTTTCTTTCTTTTTTTTGTCTGTTGTCTTTTTAGGGCTGTACCTGAGGCATAAGGAGGTTCCCAGGCTAGGGGTCGAATCAGAGCTGTAGCTGCCAGCCTACACCACAGCCATAGCAACGCGGGATCCAAGCCACATGGTCTGCGACCTACACCACAGCTCACGGCAGCACCAGATCCTTAACCCACTGAGCGAGGCCAGGGATCGAACTCACAACCTCATGGTTCCTAGTCGGATTTGCTTCCGCTGCTTCATGATGGGAACTCCGAAAGGGTGGTTTTCTAATTGATCACTCCTTGTACAGTCAGTACCTGGCAGGCTTCTGAAAAAAGCATTTGCCTCATCAATTGGGCCATTTTGTTGCCGTTAAATACAGTTCCTGTTTGAATGGCAGTGTTGACAGTTTGTTCTCTTTATGTCCTATTTTCAGATTAAGGAGTCAGTGTAATAATTTCCAAGAAAGGTGAAGGCGGTTTTATTGGTTCGTTTTGTCTTTGCTTTTTCTTTTTTGGTTATGGTGGACTCATGGCTTTTTGTACATCCAGTGTGTTTCAATCATTAATCTTTTTGATGCTCAAATTGTCATAGCTTGGCCATGGGTGCCCTCTTCGAGCTGGTGGTTCCCGTGTCCTTTTGATATGACCCTGTTAGTCTTTGAAAGTGTCCTTGCTTTCTGGTCTGTGATGTGCTGTGATCACTTGGTACATTCTCTGCCCCTGGACCTCGAATCAGCCGTTTCTCTGGGGAGCCCTGGACCCTCTGAGCAGAGACTGGCTTTAGAGACCAAAATCTGAGCCCGGGGCACGGACGCTCGCAGTTCTCATTGATGCCTGGTAATTCTGCTTCCTTCTTGAGCCCAGAGTCGGGCTACATCACCCTCGATGTCATCTTCCCAGACCTGACAGATTGGCCTGGGGGCTGGCTGAGCCCTGAGCCCCTCGGACCAGGCCTGGGGGTAGAGTGCTGGCCCAGTGCAGACGCACTGCCCTAGCGGAGGAGACCCCATCAGAGGAAGGGTAGGAGCTGTGTGGCTAAGTTGACACAGTGCTGGTCACCAAGTGGCTAAGTGACACAGGGCGGCTTTTGTCTGGCTCTGCAATCTTTCCTTTCGGCCTGTAACCTGAGCCTCCTGAGGCCTCACTGGGGTACCGGTGAAACCCCGAAAGTGTCAGAGCCTCCACCCGCCGTAGGCCAGGCGTCCCCCAGTGACCGATCCACGCCTGTTCACAGCAGGTGTGCAGGTGCGTTTGGTCCGGCCCGCCTCTGCCATCCATGGGCACACCTTCGCGGCTGTGTCTCACAGGACTGGGACGTGCTTCCCCCCCTCCACTGTGTCAGGGTCACTCTGCGTGTCATACAGAAATGGAAGACCCCCTGCTTCTGACACTGGGGGCCACTTCTCCCCTGCGCGACGAGCAGAGCCTTTGTGCCCAGGTGTCGCTGATTCCTGATGAAACCACCTCCTTCACCTTGGCCTCCAATGCCAGGCTCTGTGGCGGTCAGACCAGAGCCTAAAGTGTCCTCTCGGCCTTGTCACCCCAACTTCTTGTTTGTTTGTATAACCCCCTCTGAGAGAGCCTCTCCCCCAGCCCAAGTCTGTTGGAGGCAACGTGGCTTCAACAGCCCCTCCCGCACACTCATGAAGCCGGATCTGCCTGTGTGGGCTCAGGGTAGACACCCCGCCACTGCGCGATGGCTGTTCCTCCCGTGTTTCCTCAGTGGAAGGAGGTCCTCTGATGTGCTTGTGGTCTTGGTTCCAAACCTTAGGGTGGCCTGCTCCGACCTTCTGTAAGCTGCCCTTCAAACCTTTGTGACCCACTTTGGGTGTGAACACTGGGAAATTTGGCGTAAGCAGTGAGAGTGGATGGTGGCCTGGCCAGGAGGGGGCAGTGACAAGGGCGGGGTGCTGGGGTGGGGCAGGTGTGATCAACATTGTGGGTGGGGGGGGAGTCTGGGGGCGAGGAGAGAGGAGGGTTTAGAGCTTTTCAGGAAGGAACCGTGGGGTCGGGGTTGGGAGGGGACCCATGGCCAGAGGGGAGTCTGGGCAGGGGAGGGATGGGAGTCAAACTGCGGGGTTCAGGTGGACGAGGCAGAGGAGCTGGGACAGCCCCTCCGGGGGAGAGCAAGGCTTTCCAGCCACCTGCCCAGGCCCTGACGTCCTAGCCGTGAGGCCTTGGGGAGATGGGTTCCTAGAAAGCTTATGCCGCTTATCTGCCGAACAGAGCGAACGGGGTCGCCTGCCCAGCACTGGATGGAAGATTGCATCTGCCAGTGCCTGGTCTCTGCCTGGAGCTTGGTTTGTGAGCAACTCGCCCCTTTGCAGACCCTCCCCCCGCCCCCTCCCCTCGCAGAGCAAGTCGGGCCCCTGCCCCAGGGCCTTTGCACCTGCCACTCCCCCAGGTCTTGGCATGGTGGCCCCTTCCCTGACCACCTGCCCTCCAGCCCTCTCCTCTGGACTGACCCACAGACTCAGGCCCCGTGAGAGCCTGCGCACAGCACCGCACATACAGCGCTGTCGCCCCAGAGTCTGCCGGGTGGGAGGGGCCGAATGGAGGATGGAGGCAGATTCTCAGGGCCCTGCGTTCAGGAGTAAGGCTGCAGTGCGTGAGCTGGGGCTGCCAGGCCCTCCAGGGTCTCAGGCTGCAGCCGGAAGTGCTCAGAAGCATCAGTGTGGGCTGGTGGGGTCAGACTTGCAGCCCCGTGCCCTGGTCCCTGGCTGTGGGCCCGCCTGTGAGTTTCTCAGCCCGACCTTCTGCCTGCTCACCAAAGACCGGAGAGTACAGGGAGGATCACTCTGAAGGTGAAGCCAAAGCCAGCAGAAGGCACCCCAGCCCCAGGGGGCACCTGCAGAGGCCAAGGAGTGAGGCCCCTTTGTTCCATCTGTGAGATGTCGAGGGCTCTTCTCCAGAGGCCACGGTTCCAGGATAACCAGAAACGAATCACTTGAAAACAGGCTTGAATCTTCAGCTCCCTCTTCTCCGGAGTGCGGACGACAAAGGCTGCTCTCGCCCACTTTACTGATGGGAACAGGGCCCGCCCCTTCTCCGCCTCAGTTCTGCTCTCAGTCCCGCCCCGCCTGGAGGGAGCCCGGCCCGCGTCCGACGGTAGACAGCGCCACCTGCTGGAGCGCGGGCGGCTCACCTAGCCCTTCGCACTGGCCCGACTGTCCCAGAATGAACCGAGCACGGAGACTCGGTGTTGTGGTGGAAAGGGTGTAACACCCAGCGCTGGGCCTTGGGGCTCTCAGAGGGCAGTCCAGGGGTCAGTGGGGACCGGACCTCCCTCCTCCGTCGCAGGGCTGGTCCTCACTGGGCTCACTGCTGCACCGCTGCTCCCAGCGTTGCTTCTCCATCTTAAAGACAGGGAAGCTGAGGCCCCCAAAAGTCATAGCCTGAGGGTGGGCAGAGAGCCCAGGATTCCAACCCGGGCTGGTTGGCTCCACAGTCACCTGTGGCTCTCGGCCCGGAATATTCTCTCCCTCTGCCTAACCCAAGCAACCTTTCTTAGATGTTGCCTCCTCCAGGAAGCCCCCCTGACTCCTCAGCATGAGACAGGAGCTCCTGCTCGGTGCTCACCCGCAGCCTGTGTTTCCCATCCTCATTCTCACCAGGCTGCACCATCCCGGTTCACCTGTCCCAGGTACACCTTTGCCCAGTCTGTGAACTCCTGAAGATGTCACTGTGTCTGTTTTGGTCACTTGCCCTCCGTAATGAACCAAACCTTTACTTGCACAGCTCTAGGTTAATTACAAGAGGGTGGAGAGCTGTGAAGGAGGAGCAAGGATACAGGATGCTCCAGATGCCCATCTCCTGCTGGGTTTGGCCGGGGTGTCCCTCCGAGAACAACGCTTTGCTGGGCTCTGAGGCGCACGGAGGCAGGACCCTTGTCCACCAGCAAGGTCTAGGGGCAGCCCCACAGCCCGTCAGCAGGAGCGTCTAGTGCATCCAAGGACTTGCCGCCCAGGACTTCCTGCCCTCCTTGCCCAGCTCCCTTGTCGCTTCCAGGCCTGGTCCGCCCCCTCCCCCTGCCCCACGGAGGCCAGTCCCCCGACCTGACTCGGTCCCCCCTGCAGCACTCAGGCCCTGCCTCACTGTGTTCCTTTCACCTGGTCCTGCCAGGGCGATAGGCAGCTGTAGGATCTGTGACATCTTAGCCAGCACCCCAGGCTGAATGATGACAGCCTCCTCCAATCAACAGCTGTAGGGAGTTCCTCTCGTGACTCAGCAGAAACAAATCTGACTAGTATTCATGAGGATGCAGGTTCGATCCCTGGCTGCACTCAGTGGGTTAAGGATCTGGTGTTGCCGTGAGCTGTGGTGTAGGTTGCAGACGTGGCTCGGATCCTGCATTGCTGTGGCTGGGACATAGGCCGATTTGACCCCTGCCCGGGAACTTCCATATGCCTTAAAAAAATAAATAAATAAAAGCCATAGACAGAATTCTAAGATTTCCCCAAATTCCCATCCCCTGGTGTGTTCACACCTTCTCCCCAAGATTCAGTCAAATGTAGACCCTGCCGTGAGGGGGTTTTGTAGGTGTCCTTAAGGTCCCAGGAGAGTTCACCTTCAGATGGGGAGATAAGCAGGGAGTTCACAGTGGGTTAAGGCTCCAGCCTGGGTCACTGCTGTGGTATGGGTATGGGTTTGATCCACACCTTCTGGCCTAAGAACTTCTGCATGCCGTGGGCACAGCCAGGGGGAAAAAAAAAGGGAGATGATCGGGACGGGCCTGACCTAATCACAGGCACCCTTTAAGCCTGGGTCTCCCCAGCAAAGGAAACAATGAACCGCGTGACAGGGAGAAAATATTTGCAAACCACAGTTGCCTTGGGATCAGGTCCAAACTCCTTACCAGGCTTGGAAGGCCCTCCCGGTGTCTCCCTGCCCCTGCCGAGCTGACTATGCCTCGATGGGCCGTGTTCTCCTTCCCCAGGAGCTCTTGAGTGCCCAGCTCCCTGAGCCCAGAGTGCCCTCTCCCAGTTTTGGAGGTCACCTTATCTGCTGGACTCAGCTCAGTATCACCTCCTCTGAGAAGCCTTCCTTGGTTCCCCCAGCCTGGATCTGATGTTGTCTGTGCTGTCCTGGAACCCTTCACTTCCTTCCATGGGAGCCCCTGCCCGCACCGCATGTGAGGTCTTTATTTCCTTCCTTCTCTTCCATTTGAGTTGTAGGCCCCTTGGGGACTTGCCAGCCCCTTGTCCCCTCAGCACTTGCACACGACTGGCCTCCATAAATACCTGATTTGAGACTTCCTTCTTTCTCATGGAGGCATCCAGTGCTATAAGTTTCCCTGTCAGCACTACTTTAGCTGCATCCCACATTTTGCTATAAGGTATTTGCTTTTGCTCAGTTCTGTGTATTTTTTTTTTACTTTTTTTAAATGAGGGAACACTTCATGAATTTGTATGTTATCCTTGCTCAGAGGCTTTGCTAATCTTCTCTGTATTGTTCCAGTTTTAGAATATGTGCTGCCGAAGTGAGTACAGTCTGTATTTTAAATTTCCTTCAAAACTTCCTCTTTGACCCATGGATTGTTTAGAAGTGTGTTGTTTTCTCTCCAAGAATTCAGAGATTTTTCCGTTGTCTTTCTGTTATTAATTTCTAGTTTGATACTACTAGGTCAGAGAACATACTGTGTATGATTTTAATTTTTTTGTTTGCTTTTTTTTTGTAGGGCCACACCTGCGGCATATGGGGAGGTTCCAAGGCTAGGGGTCCAATCGGAGCTACAGCCGCCGGCCTACGCCACAGCCACAGCAATGCCAGATCCAAGCCGCGTCTGCGACCTACACCACAGCTCACACAACGCTGGATCCTTAACCTGCTGAGTGAGGCCAGGGATTAAACCCGCAACCTCATGGTTCCTAGTCAGACTCGTTACCACTGCGCCATGACGGGAACTCCTGATTTTAATTTTAAAAAAGTTTGTTGAGGTTTATTTTATGGCCCCAGGATATGGTCGATCTTGATGCGTGTTCCTGGGCACTTGAGAAAAAAATGCCAGCACGGGGGCCGGGGTGGGGGGGACACACTGATGCCAAAGGGAAACCCCACCCCGAGAAGCGCCGGCCCAGGAAGCACTCTCTGTCCCAGGGAGCGGGGAGCCCCTGCTCCCGCCTGCAGCACCAGCCGAAACCAGTGCAAGCGAGTGCCAGCAGCCCCTACAAACCGCCACTCAAGCTGCACTGCCCAGGCTCTGAAAGTGAGACTGTCATTGGAATCATGGCCACAGAAGTGCTGAAATGAAAGAACTGTTGATTGTGAGTTTCAGATCTGGCGAAACTGTCCTTCAGGAATGAAGGCTGTGCCCTGATAAAGGAAAGCTAAAAGAATTTTTTGCCAGCTGACATATCCTTAAAGAATGGCCAAAGGAAGTTCTTGAAACAGAAAGGAAATAATAAAAGAAGGAATCTTTGAGCATCAGGAAGGTATAAAGAATAAAAGAGCAGAAATAGGGGTATATACAATACGCTGTCTTCCTTAAGTGGTTCTACATCGTCTGTAATGACTGAAACAGAAATGATGACGCCGCCTGACACTGGCCCCTTAATGTCAGGGCCCCGTCCGTCCCCTTGCTGTGTGCGAGCGTGGCGGCTGGTGTTTGGTGAGACTCCGGGTCAGTCCAGATGCCTCCTGTTTCGTGGTCAGGACTTGGGAAATGCGTGCCTGGGCCACCTGCTCCTTTGGGGTCGGGGCAGGGGTCACAGGGGCCCTGCTGCTCGCCGTCCTGACCCGGCCTTGGGGTCCCGGACCAGCTCGCCTTCTCCTTCCACTCCTCCTGCACCGTCCCAGGGTTTGCAGCTGTGCTCAGCAGCCTGGAGCAGGAAGAGATTAGTCTGGCCGTTCTCTCCAGGCTGGAAGCCCCTAGTTACTGGACTGAGCGATGGAGCGTCTGTTTGAAGGACAGTGAGGAACACAGGACCTCGGCCCAGGAATTGCCTCCAGCCAGAACCACGAGATGTGGGCCGGACTTACAGGCTACCAGCCCCTCCCACCACCCTGTGGCCAGAGAGGCCCCACGCTGGAGGGCCGGGCCAGGGGTCCGACCTGCTGCTCTTCCCAGCTCCACTGGAGGGCCCTGGCCGGAGAGAAACAGTCAGCTGCTTCCGCTGAAGAGTGGAGAGAAGCTGGGAGAGGTACACCTGGGAACAGGTTGCCCCCCCAGGGACTATCACCCATGCTGGGGGGTGGGGTCTGTAAGCGGGAGTGTGCTGGCCTTTGGGAGTAGGACACAGGAAGGCTGGGGAGCGAGCCCCATGGGCCCCCCGGAGCCCAGGGACCTCTTGAGACCCAATCTCCTTTCTCTGCTGCCCAGTGACCTCACAGCGAACAAGGGCAGGGGCTGCACAAACCTCTAGAAAGTTCTGTAGGCCTAAAACTCAGAGCTCCGTGTACACAGGCTTTTGTTCTGGAGGAAATGACCGCTGCCTTTCAGAACCTGCCAGCCCCTTATCGCCTGGAATCTCAGCCCCGGGTCAGTGTGTAAACACCCCGCCCCGGCTGGGGGCCCGAGGGGAGGCGCAGAAGGATCAGGACAGGAGGAAAGGCAGATGGCAGAGGCCAGTCCTTTTTCACTCTTCATTTCCTTCCAGAAACATAGAAAGTCCCTTTCTGTACCCAGTTCTGTGCTGGCAAGAGGCGGGGCTTGGGGAGTGGGGGCTCACAAAATCCTTAATCCACTGACCAGCCCTGGGAGAAGCGCGGACACTTCCCTGTCCTGCCCTAGGTGGTCAGGATAGAGCGTGGAAGCTTCCAGAGTTTGCAAGGGCCAGCCTCCCAATTGGCACCTGGCCAGGTGAGCGGGGGCTGCTGAGGCTCGGCCCAGCCCCCAGTCACTGCCCCCCCACCTTCCTACGGGGCCTGCCTTCTGGCCCCCCCACCTCCTGGGCCTCTCTGTGTCCTCCCTCCTCCCTTGGCTGGGGCCTGTCTGTGGCTTCCGGAAGGTGTGACACAGGTCAGCTTTAGCAGGGGCCCTGCCCCCAGCCCGGCTTGCTCTCCTTCCCCCAACCTGTATTTAGGCCCCCTGCGGCCGCCTCCTCCAGCTAGTCCTAGGAAGCCTGTGATTTCCAAGGGCTGAGTCACTGCCCAAGCAGGGTCAGCATGCTGCCTGGTACGGGCGGGAGCTGCGCCTGAGTGAGGAGCCCAGAGGCCCATTCCTAGCAGGTCTTGCCTGTAAATAAGGCTTTACATACTAAGAGTCCAGGCCAGGAATAACCACTCCTTTATTCCCTCACCCTGCCCACATCAGGAACCACCGGGCTCCCCTCAGCCAGCGGGCTTTCCCCCTGTGCCCGGAGGTCTGGATGAGGCCCGGAAGCAGAGAAGAACCGATGGGGTGCTAGATACTCGGTAGGGGCCTTGCTGGGAGATTGCAGACCAGCCCAGCAGGGGGACAGACAGGGCAGCATAGTGGTTACACACAGTGTCAGGTGGTGTGCCACTGTGAAGGCTTCGCTCCTCAGCAGCTGTGTGACCTTGAGCTGGTGACTTAACCTCTCTGTGCTTCTGTTGCCTCATCTGTGAAACTAGGCTGTGATGAGGCTTCAATTAAGTTAGTGCCTATAAAGCACACAGGGCGTGCCCAAGCCACGGCTACAAGAGCACAGAGGATGCTCAAAATGCTGGATGGTGGACTTGGCTGGAGGCAAGGTTTTGGGAACAGAGGTGCGGGGGCGGGGGGCGGGGTGCACCACGCACCCAGGCCGAGAGAGGGAGTCCTGTGGGAACCACTCACAAGAGTCAGATCCTCAGCCACTCTTTTTTTTTTTTTTACTTTTTAGGGCTGCAACTGTGGCATGTGGAGGTTCCCAGGCTAGGGGTCGAATTGCAGCTGTGGCTGCCGGCCTACGCCACAGCCACAGCAACACCAGATCCTTAACCCACTGAGCGAGACCAGCAATTGAACCCACATCCTAGTTTGGGATACTAGTCAGATTCATTTCTGCTGCACCGCAACTGGAACTCCCCTCAGCCAGTCTTTACTGAGCTTCAGAATTGCCCCCCAGGACTTGAGGAGTGGGTTGTTTTTGGGAGGCTTGGCCCATGTGCCTGGGGCCCTGTGTGCAAACAGGCAGAGCTGGTAGGTATTTAAATATATTTAGGAGTTCCTGTCATGGCTCAGTGGAAATGACTAGTAGCCATGAGGACAAGGTTGGATCCCTGGCCTCGCTCAGTGGGCTGAGGATCTGGCGTTGCCGTGGGCTGTGGTGTAGGCTGCAGATGTGGCTTGGATCCCATGGTGCTGTGGCTGTGGTGTAGGCCAGCAGCTACAGCTCCGATTCGATCCCTAGCCTGGGAACCTCCATATGCCGTGGGCATGGCCCTAAAATGATGAAAAAAAAAGATCGATAGATATAGATTTTAACTATAAATTTATATAGTAAAGTGGAAGGTTATTCAGTATTTTATCTTCCTTTGCAAGCCTGAACTTGCCATCGAACAAAATCCCCTACAGTCTTTGTTACTGTTTTTAGAATTTCAGTCCCCTCTTTGTAATATGTGAACTTACTCATTATCTTCATAATCAATATTAGCTAAACTAACCAGTGTATTTCTGTGTTCACCTTTGTGTCTTGCAGTCTTCTCTTTCCTCCTGGGTGGACTTCTCTTGCTGAAGTGTACCCTTGGGTAAATCTTTCAGGGGGGCTTGGGGAGGGGAACTTTTTCTTAGACTTTACATATCTGAAAATGGCTGTTTTCTGGTCTCACTCTTGAATGATAGTTTAGCTGACTATAGAATTCTACGATGTCAGTTGGGTTCCATTTGTCCCTGAAAATATTGCTCCAGACTGCAAGGAATCTGGTGATTCTCGTCATTTCTCTGCAGACAATCTTTTTGTCTCTGATAGCTTTTTAGATTTTTCTCTTTATCCATGGATGTGCTACAGTTTCACTATTACCTGAGTATGAATTTATGTTTACTTATCCTGTGCTGCATTTTGTGTTTGAAAGATTTTGGCAGTTATCTTTTCGAATATTATTTTGGCATCACTTCTTCTCGTCTCTTCTCCTGAGGCACCTGTTAGGCATATTCTGAAGCTTCTTCATCTGCCCTCTGTGCCTCTTGTGTGTAACTTATTTTTATCTGTTTATTTATTTCTGGGCCACATTCTCAGTAACTAATTCTCTCTTTAGAGTGTCCAATCCAGTGTATTCTATCTTTTGAGTTTTAAATTTCAATAATCACACTATTTACACTTCCAGGATTTCTAATTGATTATCTTTCATGACCACCTCTTTTTTGTTTCGTTGAAGCCAGTTTGGGTTTCATAATTTAAAAATTTTCTTTGATAGAAGTTCCCTGGTGGCTCAGTGGGTTAAGGATCTGGCATTGTCACTGCTGTGACTCTGGTTTCTGCTGTGGCACAATTTGAAATTCCCAGTTTGATCCCTGGCCTGGGAACGTCCACATGCATTGGGCATGGCCAAAATAAAATAAAATAAAATAAAATTTTCTTTGACAATCCTACACCTTTTTATTTGAAATTCATTCTCAGATTCCTCTATTATTTCTACTTCATATAGAGTGATTCCGTTTCTCCATGGCTAATTTTTCACGATTGTTTTATTAGCATTAGCTTTGCCCCGCATTTGGGGGTCAGGTTTGTAGGCTCATCTTGAGTAGATGTTTCATTCTCTTCAAACCGTCCCCCCCTTCCACCACCTTCTCCTGTTTCCAAGATGCCTCCGCTTTGGCCTCGTGGTGGTCCCACTCCAGAACAATGAAGTCATTTGCTGTTTGCTCAGTGCACACATCTCCTGGGGGGATGTTGGGCTAATTGGGGACAGTTGCTAAGTCCCTGGGTGTCCTGGCTTGGAAGCTGTGGTTGCTTCCTCCTGCTTCTCCAGGCACAGAGCTGAGCACCCAGCCCCAGCCCGGTACCACGCACGGCTCTGGTCCCTGCCTTGTTTAGTGTCTGTGACATGGAGATGGGTATCTCATTTGTTATTGTAGTTATGTCTTTTAAGTTTCTCTTTTTATAGCGTATGTGTCTCTCTCTGTCTTTTATGTCTATACGGGGTGACTTGAAAAATGAACTTAAAGTACCATCTATTTTTTTAAGCTTTAAACATTTCCTTTTATTGTAAGCCCATTAAAAAAAATGGAAAACCAGTGTAAATTTTTAGTTTCCCGGAATGTAATGGGTTTGAAGGTTAATTTTAAAAAATAAAACCTAATCAAACTGACCCAAATGTGAGCTCAGCTGAACATTTTTATTTCTTAGTGGTGGGTCCTGCCAGCTGCATGCAGGCAACAAGTAATAAATTATTGTTCCCTTTAAATGTTGGAAGTAGTAATATTTCCTAGCAAGATAAATCATCTCTCCAATTTCTCTCTATCGGAAGGCTCTTTGCTAATTGGACTTAGTTGTTAACTTTTAATAGATGATTTTATTGAATTATACCATGAACACAGAAAGGGCACAGACTGTAAGTGTGCCACAGGAAGAGAATGACACGTGGACACGTGGAGCCGTGCAGCCTCCATGTGGTCCTGAACCACCCTGCCCCTTGGGTCACTGTCTCCATCCCGTGGGCAAGAAAATGAAAGATCAGAGAGGTCAAGGGCTTTTTCCAAGGTTCCCAGCTAGGAAAAGACAGCAGGGAGGGCACGGCCAGGCCTCATGGTCCCATGTCCAGGGCACAGCTCTGAGAGGTGGGATGGGGGAAGGCTGGGAAGCTGGGAGCAGAGAAACCAAGGGCTGAGCAGGAAACACTGGTGTCAGATGGGACCTGGAGAGGGGCTGGGGGCAGGGGGTTGGGGCTGGAGCCTGGGGCCCTGGCACCCGCCACCCTGACTGTGGTGTGGGGACACTCATTTTACCTGCCCTGGCTTTGGGATTTCACAGTCCAGTTTTGTTGGTTTTTTAAATTGGAGATTTTAAGATAGAGTGCTGTGTCTTAATGTTACCCAAGAGATATATTTTGAAAGACACATACTGGAGTTCCTGACTTGGCTCAGCGGAAACGAATCTGACTAGTATCCATGAGGGCACAGGTTCGATCCCTGGCCTCGCTCAGTGGGTTAAGAATCCGGCATTGCCATGAGCTGTGGTGTAGGTCGCAAACCTGGCTTGGATCTGGCGTGGCTGTGGCTGTGGCGTAAGTCAGCGGCTACAGCTTTGATTTGACACCTAGCCTGGGAACCTCCATATGCCTCGGGTGTGGCCCTAAAAAGACAAGTAAATAAATAAATAGCACATAACTACTTCCTATTACTGTTGCTTTATTATTTAAGGGGCTTTGTCTCATGTAGGACATTTATATTTGTAGGAAGAGAAATTTCAGAATAATGGCCAGTCCTTTGAAAAGAAAAAAAAAAGGAAAAGGCACAAAACCAAACCAACCCCTCCCCCTCCGACCTCACCTCTTTGCCTGGTTCTCCCTCGTCTCATTTTCCCTCTGACAGGTGAGGACTTCGCCTAGGCTGGCCTGGTCCCTAGCCTGACGTTTAGGGACCCAAACTGGGGGACAGTCCAGGCTTCCTTCCAGGACTGCTAGGGTACGATTTCCGGCTTTAAGTGAGTAAATTACAGGAGACCCAGCTAAACTGTAATTTCAGATAAACAATCACTTTTTAAAGCATAAATATATCCGTAACACTACATGGGACATACTTATACTATAAAAATTATTTGTTGCTTATCCGAAGCTCAAATCTGACCAGGCATCCCGTGTTTTATCTCGGTGCTTCTGAGGGCTACTTTCAGAACACAGGAGAAGTGTGGGCGTGCCAGGGTGTACCACAGGGCTGCGGGGGTGTGGGCCGGGTGTGCAACCGTGTCCCCCCAACTTCCTGCTCGATGACACTTAGCCACCTGCAGCTGCAGCCCCTGGCCCTGTCTGGCAGGCCCTGTATTTATTTGTTTTTAATGCAAGCACAGTAAGATTCATTCACTCTGGGTCAGCCTGGGTTCTGAGTGGGTCCATTCCCGCCAGCTGCCCTCGCCGCACGGTCCCCTGGGCTGCAGGGTGCCACAGTGCGAGGACAGCTAACTAACCAACACGTGTCACCCCCCCCCACCACGCCGCAGCCGGGACAGGCGCCCATCCCCACGGCGCAGGCCCAGACGAGGAAATGGAGGCACAGAGGTCCGGCTCACGGGTGCGGGAAGGCAGAGCGGCCCTGGGGTCTCCACCCAGCTCGGATTTCCCTCCGCCAGACCCGCGTGCAGCCCAGGGAGCATTTTAAAATCTTCCACCCCCAGAGATCCTGATTTAACGGGCCTGGGCTGGGGCAGGTGGGGACTGTAAAAGCTCCCCAGGAGAGTCCGGTGGAGCTTCCCTGCTGCAGAGATAAGGTCGGGGCACCGCCAGGCGGGAGGAGAAGCCCCACAGAGGGGGAGGCAGTCCAGACAGCAGGGGCCCCCGAGAGCCCCGGGAAGGGATGGGAGGATCCAAGGGCCCGGGGTGGGAACGTGTTGGGTGAAGACAGGACTGGGGGGGCGGTCTGCGCTTTCCTGTGGATGCTTCTCTGGGATTCCAGCCTCCCCTTGAGCCAGAGGCGCTGGCAGAATGTCAGTGAGGATGCCAGTCCCCCGCCTTCCTCATTCCTGGGATGTAGTTTTCCCATCAGAAAGCTCCGCCTCCTGTAGGACAGTAGAGGGCTGGAGGAGGAGTAGGCAGGCGGCAGCGGGGACAAGGGCAAGGAGAGGAGGCCAGGCAGTGGGAACGAGTCTGACTAGCATCCGTGAGGACGCAGGGTGGATCCCTGGCCTCGCTCAGTGGGTTAAGGATCCGGCATTGCCACAAGCTGTGCTGTAGGTCGCGGACGAGGCTCAGATCTGGTGTGGCTGTGGTGTAGGCCGGCAGCTACAGCTCCGATTAGACCCCTAGCCTGGGAACCTCCACAGGCCGCAGATGCGCCCCTAAAAATCAAAGAAAAAAAAGGAAAGGGGGCCAGAGTTCAAAGGAGGCTTCGAAGGTGTCCATCCAGCCTGGCCGATGTATGCTGTCCCCGCCCCTGTCTGACTGAGGGCAGCGGTGCATAAGCATCCTTTCCTGCACACGTCGCGGGGACCTGGAGGGCGCCCTGTGATGTGATGAGAGTCAGGGAGGTTCCGCCTGCTGCAGCCCTTATGGGAGACTCGCGGCAACGACGAGCATATTAAAAGCCCTGAGAAGTCCTGCGGTGAAGAGCAGCCCGGTGTGCTTGTTTAATGTGTGTTGCGGAGTTCCCCTGACGGTGCAGCAGATTAAAGATTTCACATTGTCACCACTGTGGCTCGGTTTTTATCCCCGGCCTGGGGACTTCCGCATGCTGTGGGCATGGCAAAAAAAATAGAAAATGAAAATAAACTTCAAAAAAAGTAAATGTTGCCGCTCCGTGGCCTCAGAGCCCTCTTTCGTGTGTAAGAGTGAAACCAGTGAACACCGTGGACTGCGCTCCGTGAGGATTGCGGTTGCTCCCGGGAGCCCCCGTGAGGCCTCAGGAAGAGGTGTGGGCAGCGGAGGTGTCCTCAGGATCTGTGCCACTCAGGCTGATCTTCCAGAAGAGCCTGCCCTCCCTCAGGCTGCAGGGGCGGGGGCGGGGGGCGCCTCTCAGAGAAAGCACTTCTCGTGAACCCAGGACGGACCTCGATCGAGGGGCAGTTGGAGGCCTGATCTGGGAGAGCCAGGGAGTCCGGTCCTGGAATTTGGTGGCAGCCCTGGCTTCCGCGGTCTTGGGAGAAGCTCAGACCTCTGTGGGGCTCAGCTAGTGACTCCCAGAACCCTGCTTCTTGGGGACTGAAATCCTAGTGTGTGTGTGCACACGTGTGTGTGTGTGTGGGGGGGCACTGGGTGACTTGGGACGCCACGGCATGGATTCTGCAGAATGTGGTCTTACATGGCAACTGCCCATCTGAAGTGAATGGTTAAAGATGCTTTCAAAACGGGAGGGCTGAATGGCAGAGTGGAAATGAATCCGACCAGGAACCATGAGGTTGTGGATTCGATCCCTGGCCTCGCTCAGTGGGTTAAGGATTCGGCGTTGCCATGAGCTGTGGTGTAGGTCGCAGATGCGGCTCGGATCCCGTGTTGCTGTGGCTGTGGTGTAGACTGGTAACTGTAGCTCCGATTGGACCCCTAGCCTGGGAACCTCCATATATGGCGGGTGCAACCCTAAAAGACAAAGGGACAGGAAAACAGAAAACAACCCTAAAACTGGCAGGCCGAATGGCCCAGATCTAGGAAAAACAAAAACTTGCCTTAGATGCTAATAATGATGAATTTAATTGTAAAGGATTTCCAGTTAAAACAAAGAGGCTTCCAGGAGCTCCCTGGTGGTCTAGTGGTTAGGATTCGGCACTTTCACCACTGCAGCCTGGGTTCCGTCTCTGGTCTGGGAATTGAAATCCCATATCAAGCCACTATAAGCAAACAAAGACCCCAAAAAACAAAGAGGCTTTTAAAGTATGCCAATATGACCTTAAAAAAGGTATCTTTGGATAAAAATAGTATTATACATTGGTATGTTCCAGTTCATATGTGTATATATAGTGTGTAATCTATTTTTTTCAGGTTATGAAAGCAGTATTTGTTCATTATAGAAAACACAGAAAAATACAATAAAGGGAACAAGCTACCCACAGTCCCACGACTGATGGGCAGTGCTAGTAGCACAATGTATTGCTTTCCTGGATTTTTATATTTTCCTTTTATTATTATAAAATCATGTTTTCTGTTTTTCCTGTTTTCTACACAAGCAAAATCTTGATGTGTAGATGGCCCTTGTAGCCTTCATTGTAAAAAATAATTTATGGATTGCTCTTGTGGCTCAGTGGGTTAAGGATCCAGCATTGTCACTGCAGCTTCTGTGGCGAGGGTTTGAGTCCTGGCCTGGAAGCTTCCACATGCCGCAAGTGCTGCCCCCCCCAAAAAAAAAGAAAAAAGAAAAAAAGAAAAAATTATTGAGGTGAAATTTAACATAAAATAACCATTTTTAAGGAAGCAATTCTGTGGCATTTAGCAAATTCACAACATGGTGCAACTATCACCCCCACCTACTTCCAGAACACTTCCTGATATCTTCAGTCCACACTGCTCGGAGCTGTGTGTAGTCCTCTGGCAAAGAAGAGGACTGCTATTTAGTTAGCTCTCAACCACGTATTCAGTACTAGCTTGTTCTCAGTTACCCAGGATTGTCAGCAAGTCCATCTGTTTCCTAGTGGCAGTGCCCGGGCAGTCGTGTCCCCTCCCCAGCTCGGTTCCCGTCCCTATCCAGCTGGGACCCCGCCTCTGACACCAAATCCCACCTGCCACGGCTGTCCCCCCACCCCCAGCCCCCCTTGGGTGCTTCGAAGCCTCCTCCATACAGCGTACCCAGCACCCAGCCCATCCCCTGTCATTTTTTCCTCTCTCTGCCAAGGGTACCACCTGCCATCCTGCTGTTCCTGCCGGAATCCTGGGCCACCCTGACACTTCCCTCCCTCTCTGCCTCCCAGGCAGCCGATCCCCGGCGCTGGGTGATTTTTCTCCAGAATTCCTCTTGGATATCCTGGAATTTCTCTCTTCACATCTCTCCATCTCCCCATCATGGTCCAAGCCACCATTTCCTCGTGCCTGAAACTCTTGCTTTAGGCATCCACTGGTCCCTCCTGTCGCTGCTTCGTTTATCTTTTCAAAGCCTCCTTCTCAAAATGCAGATCTGGGAAGTTCCCATAGTGGCTCAGTGGTAACGAGCCCGACTAGTATCCATGAGGATGCAGCCCTGGCCTCGCTCAGTGGGTTAAGGATCTGGCATTGCCATGAGCTGTGGTGTAGGTCCCAGACGAGGCTCAGATTTGGGGTTGCTATGGCTGTGGCTGTGGCTGGCAGCTGCAGCTCTGATTCAACCCCTTGCCTGGGAACCTCCATATGCTGCACCTGAAGCCCAAAAAAGAAAAAAAAAAACAAAAAAACAGATCTGGTCATGTCAGCCCCACGCCTTCCCTCTCAGAACCTTGCCACGACTTCCTGTTTCTTTTAGGATAAAGATCCAAGTCCTTGATGGGCCTGCCAGGCCTGGTTCCTCCACCATCCCTCCAGCTTCCTGGGTCCACTCCCTGGCGCGGACCCATTTCCTCCTACCACGGGCCTTTGCACAGGTGTTCTCTGCCTGCAGTCTCTTTCCACTTTGTTTTTCCTGGTCAATCCTTGCTCACTTTGATTGCGGCCCAACCTCGCCTTCTACAAGGAAGGGCTCCCTGACCCCAGATCAGATGCGAACCTTTTAGTTTATACCCTCACTGTACCTTCTTATATGGTTATTTGGTTAATGTTTGTCTTCCCTACTAAAGTATGGAGCTGTAGAGGGCAGGGGCCACAATGAGTAATCAAGAAATATATTTTGAATCAGCCAATAAGAAAATAGGTTAATTACTGGGACAGAGCACAGGGGCATTTTAAAACTCTTGGTCGGTGTTGCCAAAGTACTTTCTGGAAAGGTGGGAGCTGTGTACACACCCACATCGCATGGCAGAGTGTCAGTCAGTGCAGCCACACCTTTCCCGTAAATTGTACACACACAGCACGGCCTCAGTCATCTGACAAGTTCAAGCTCGGGGACAGCCACAAGTCAGAGAACAGTCAGCAGCAGAGATGCTGAGCCAAGCAGCGGGGAAGGCAGCCGAGCTGAGCTGCAGAAGCAGAGGTGGCTGTGGCCTGGGAGTGCCCTGGCCCCTCTTGGGCCGGAAGACAAGAGCAATGGCCACAGCTGACCTGCCAAAGTCAAGTCTGAGCATTCGGGCCCGGAAACCCCAGGGGAATCAGCCAGGAGAAGGACTAGAAAGACTGACAGAAGAGAGAGAGAAGAAAAAGTAAGCATGGGCGGCAGAACTCAGAAAGAGAGGCAGATGGCAGAGGCTGTGGCTGGGGCAGGGACCTCAGACCTGCTGACGATGGGAGAAGGTGCCGTCAGGAGACTCTGTGACAAGCTCGTTGTTCACGTCCCTGGTGTCTGGGCCGGGAAGACTCAAAGACCGGAACTGCCCACAGGAGTGCCCACTGTGGCCTCCCCATGTCAGGTTGTTCTGGGACAGTCCCAGTGAGCTCTGCTCCGGGGTTCAGGGGCTGCTGCTTCCATCACCAGATCATGAAACCGTAATTGCGTTTTGCCGGCCGACCCTCTCCCGTGCTGGCCTTTGATGGACGCCTTGCTGTACTGGGAGTCCTCGTGGCAAGGAGCTCAGTTCTTCTGGACCAAAAACAGGCCTTCTGAGTAAGAGCCTTCCAGGAGCTGAGTCTGCCAGCAACCACGTGAGCTTGGATGCGGGTCCTTCCCCAGCTGAGCCTTCAGGTGAGACCAATACCTCGGCTGCAGCCTGTGGGCTGCTCTGGAGCCAAGGACCGAAGGAAGTCGTGCCCGGATTCCTGACCGCAGAAACCCTGAGATGATAAACATGTATCATTATAAGCCACCGAGCTTTTCATAACTTGTCATGCAGCACTGGGTAGCTGATACACCCCTGTGTGCTCGGCTTCCTCATAACGCAGGGGCCTCTGGGTAGTCAGAGCCTAACTGAGTGGCTCAGGGCTCCAAAGTCAAGGGTTACCACCGAAGCTCAGGCCCTCTCAGATTCGGAGGGAGGGGACCCGGGGACCCAGGGGCCCAGGCGGAGGAGCAGGAGGGGTGGGTGTGGCCATTCTGGGCAAATGCACTCTGACACAGCCTGCCCTTGGCTCAACTTAACCCCTCCCAGATGCAAAGTACGCTCCCCGACCCCAGGCTCCCAAAGCCTCGCCCACTCACAGGACCAAAGTCTTGCTTTTAGCTCTGGTCCTGTGAGCCCCATGGGTGCAGACGGCTCCTCAGAGGGGTTTTTTAGGTCCTTCGCCCCAGGCTCATTCTCAGTCTTCTGAGTCATACTTCCTTTTTCATAAGAAGACTGAGTTCGTAGCGGAACAGCTTTCTCGGCCTGCTTCCTTCCGCTAAAGGGTTGAGAGTCTCAAAGCCTCTTGCTCATTTTTGTCCTGCCTTCATCCCATTTAGGCTAAGAAGCTAATTAATTCCTTGAAAGACTTGGGGACTGCTTATGTGCTCATTTAAGTCCACTCCATGTGACAAAAACCTTACCTGCAAAGCTTTTTCTTGTCTTTTTTTAAAGCAAGCAAGCGAAGTCTTTATTACAGGAAAGCAAACAGCTCCCAGGACGGCTGGAAGTGGGGAGAAGAGCAACCCCCCATCATCCTGTAGGGGTTTTATCCCTTAAAGATGGGGGTACCAATGTGGGGTCCAGAAAGACGTGCTTTTCTCCCACTGGCCTTGCCCAGTTACCTCTGTCAGTCCTTGTCCCACAGGGGTCGTAGGGGTGGAAATGTCCCGTGAGTTGTATGGTTTCTTTGCCTAGACGGAGTAACCATCTTCCCCTAGATGGAGTCACCATTGCTGTCATTCCTTTTCTAGCAGTTGAGGAGTGGGTCTTTTTCTTTGGTTTAAATAGACTTTTTAATATGCAGGTTTTTTTGTCTTTTTTTTGCCTTTTATCTAGGGCCACACCCATGGCATATGGAGGTTCCCAGGCTAGGGGTCTAACAGGAGCTGTAGCTGCCGGCCTGCGCCACAGCCACAGCAACGCGGGATCCGAGCCGCGTCTGCAACCTACACCACAGCTCACGGCAACGCCGGATCCTTAACCTACTGAGCGAGGCCAGGGATCGAACCTGCAACCTCACGGTTCCTAGTCGGATTCGTTAACCACTGAGCCACAATGGGAACTCCTTTAATATGCAGCTTTAAATAGACTTTTTAATACGAAGAATTTAATGGCGAGTCAGAGAGCCCCTGCATGCACCACCCGCTTCTCCTTTCCCCCTTTATGAACACGCTGCATTAATGTGCTATGTCTAATGAGTCAGTATTGACCTAGGCTTCTTAACTAAAGCCCGCCGTTGACGTCAGGGCTCACTCTTGGTGTGGTACATCCTGGGGTTTGGACAGATGTTTTTTGTCATGTCCCCACCATTACAGTGTCATACAGAGCAGTCTGCCCTAAAAAGCCCTCGCCTCCCACCCCTTCATTTCCCCTCCTCCCCCACCCCTTGGCAACCACTCATTCCCGTCTCTGTAACTGCCTCTTCCAGAATGTCATATAGCTGGAGTCATTCAGAATGTAGCCTTTTCAGACAGGCTTATTTCACTCAGCACCACAACACTTTTTCCCTGTTTTTTTCTTTGTTGGCTGTGCTCACCACATGTGAAAGTTCTGGGGCCAGGGATCGAACCTGTGCCACAGCAGCAACCCAAGCCACGAAGTGACAACACCATGTCCTCAATCCACTGAACCACCAGGGAACTCCCAAACTACAGCTCCCCTCCCTATTTTTTTTTAGCGCTGCACCTTTTGCATAGGGAAGTTCCCAGGCTGGGGGTGGAATCGGAGCTGCAGCTGCGGACCTACACCACAGCCACAGCAATGTGGGATCCAAGCCACATCTGTGACCTACACTGCAGCTTGCGACCAAGCTGGATCCTTTAACCCACAGAGTGAAGCCAGGGACCACATCCTCATGGATACTAGTCGGGTTCTTGATCTGCTGAGCCACAGTGGGAACTCCGAAAAGCTTTTGAGGTTTGCCTTCTCTGCCCTCGTGTGAGGGTACAGTGGGTGAATCCCTGGAGAGTTTAGAAGACACACACCATGTCTGAGAGCCTGTATGAGGCACCTTGAAATTCTTCTCTTAGGTCTTAACAAATGATCCTCCAGTCCCATCCGGACTTCTTTGTTCTGAAGCCCTTGACTTTGAGAATCCTTTGCTGGCTGAAAAAAACTGTCCCGGCCCTTTGCCTTCCACTTGAAAATCAAGTATTTTGATTTTAGCTCATTCCCTCTTCTTTAAAATTTTATTATAGGCAGAGGCAAGCTTTCTTGTTCTGCTTTCATCGTCCCGCCCAGACAACGCCTTAGCTCGAGCATCTCGTTCACCAGGTGCACTTCGTGTCTCCTTTCTGTGCTACCGCAGGCAACAGTTTCGCTCAACTTTCTGCTCCTGAGTGAGAAAGATTCCCTCTCCTCCCGGGTCCAATCGCGTCCTCTTCGCTTCCCTTCAGGCTCTCACTAGCTTCCTCTAAGACAGTCAAGCTTCTGCCCGCAGACTGCTCCCAAAGCCAGGGCCACACGTTTTTAGACTTGGTGACAGCAGCACAGTTAGGCACTTGGCATACATCACTTCCCTAATCATAGTACCCTCCTTGCACACTGTGTGAGGCATTGCAGTTCCCATTTATAGGAGCGGAAATGGTGACTTGGAGAAATTCTAAGACTTGTCACAAACCGCACAGTAGGTAAGGGAGCTGAGTATATAAAAACAGTTTTAAGAATTGGAGGGGTTCCTGTTGCGGCTCAGCAGAAACCAACTGACTAGTGTCCATGAAGATTCTGGTTTGATCCCTGGCCTTGCTCAGCAGGTTAAGGATCTGGTGTTGCCATGAGTTGCAGTATAGGTTGCAGATGAGGCTTGGATCTGATGTTGCTGTGACTGTGGTGTAGGCCGGCAGCTGCAGCTCTGATTCAACCCCTAGCCTGGGAACTTCCATATGCCACAGGTACAGCCCTTAAAAAAAAAAAAGGAGAGCATGATAGCCTGGGGACACTTAGTGAAGGAGCAGCATAGTAATATGTGAGTCCGTAATGGTTAAATGTGTCATAAGATGATCCTGGAGTTCCCATTGCAGCTCAGCGGGTTAAGAACCCAACATAGTGTCTGTGAGGATGTGGGTTCAATCCCTGGCCTTGCCCACTGCGTTAAGGATCCACTGTTAACCCAAACTGCAGCTTGGGTTAAAGACGTGGCTCGGATACATTGTTGCCATGGCTGTGGCCTAGGCTGGCAGCTGCAGCTCCTATTCCCTAGCCCTGGAACTTCTGTATGCTGCAGGTGCGGCCCTAAAAAGAAAAACGATCTTGAGGCCTGAGAAAAAGAGTCCCTCGTGTCTCGTATCCTTGACTCACTGAGGCAAGAGATTACATCGTAGATTTTAGAAAGTTGTCCAAAAGTTAAAACTAAAAATTTGTTCTTAAACTGTTAAACTTCCTGCAAAGGCTTCCTAAAAATGTACTCATATGGAATGCCTCATTCCCACCCACCCCCACTTTGATCCTTCAGATTTTTGGCAGTTTTTATGTGCGATATCATTACAACGCAGGTGTTCCGGCTCCTGGGTGCCCAGGTACATGTGAATTATGATCCGCTGGCAGAAATGCTAGCAGTGAGGGGCCAGCCAAATATAGACACCAGCCCAGGGTCCTCCAGGACCCCCTCTCTGAGGCTAGATGTGTGCCAGGGCACCTCGTGGGCTTGAGCTGGTGAAACAGTCAAAGCCAACAATGTGCCCATTAGACAGATTCTTTTTTTTTTTTTTAAGGGCTGCACCTGCCACATACGGAGTTCCCAGGCTAGGGGTCCAATCAGAGTTACAGCTGCCAGCCTACACCACAGCCACAGCAATGTGGGATCTGAGCCGCTTTTGCGACCTAAACCACAGCTCCCGGCAATGCTGGATCCTTAACCCACTGATTGAGGTCAGGGATTGAACCCGCATCCTCATGAATACTAGTTGGGTTCGTTACTGCTGAGCCACAGTGGGAACTCCCTCATTAGACAGATTCTTGAGAGGTAGCTGGGCGTTGGGAACCCCAGGCATCAGTCACGGAGGTGCCATCCTCGTGGCTACTGGCCAGAGCTCAGCCTTCTGGCTTGGCCAGAGCAAAACTGGCAGGACCTGGTACCAGTGGCACTTGGTGGGGGTGGGGCTGCAGATATCCAGAATCCAAGGACAGCTGTCCACAGTTCATCTAGACTCCCCAGGCTGTAGCTGCTCCTCCTCCCCAGGTCCCCAGATAAGGGATTGGAGTTTGGCCCAGGTGGAGTCCCAGCGTCCGCTCTGGTCCAGTCAGCTCTAGCAAGGGTTGAGGGTGGTCGGGGGCCGGGCTGCGGCTGGACAGATTTCTTAAGAAGGCGAGCAGGTGGGACAGGCAAGCCGAGGTGCGCCTCCGTTCTTCTAGAGGTTCCTCCTCCCCGGCAGGAAATGAAAATGCTTCTTGGACCCCCAAGAAAAGTAAAGGACAGGGAAAAAGGAAGAGGGTGTCTTTGTGATGTTATTTCTTCCGTGCGCCGTCTGGATCATGGAGCAGAAGACCGCGCGGCCTCCTTGCCAAGAGTCTGGCGCTTCCAGAGCTGCCTCCCCCACTCCTTTCCTCATCGAAGGGGCTCGCTGCCCCTCTGCATCTCTCTCCGCAGGTTCTGGGATCCCGCGCGCCTCCGGCTCGGCCACGCCCTTCCCTCTGCCTGGAACAGCCCGCCCCCTCATCACCTAGGTTGCCCGGCAAATTCCTCTTCATTCTTTAAAACCTTGTTTTGGAATCGCCTTAGTAAAACTCTGACAACATCCTCTACAAAATTCATCACTTTTCCCTCTGAACATTAAAAAAAAAAAAGTTTTATCATGGAATACTTCTTTAGGGACACAAAAGCAGAAAGAATGCTTCTGTGCAATTTTTGCATGGGAACGCACTCTCCTCCCTCCTGTATTACTCGAACTGTAAAGACGCGTGTCCTTGTATCTGCTCTCCTACAATGAGGACTGAGCCGCGCTCGGGGATGTTTCTCAGATGGAACAGAAATTATCATCTGGTTAAACGCACCCATTTCACAGTTCATCAAGGAGTCAATGCAACCTGCGCTCTCGATTGCCCTGCAGAGAAGTAGCGGGGCAGATACAGCCCCTCGCCTGCCCTGCCCTGATACACTAAGCCTGCGTGGGGTTTCCAACCCCGGGTCTTTGCCCACGCGCTCCGCCAGGCCCATCAGCCACTCCCTGCGCTCCTCCTCCCGCCGCCACCTGACGCGGCTCCGCCCCGCTCGGACACCGGACTGGAAAGTGGCGGCGACGCCCGGGAAGGAACCATTCGTGCCAGAGGGGTGTGGTGGCTGGCGCGGTCGCCGCCTTGGTGACCCCTAGCCTGGGAAAGCCTGCGTCGGGCTGCAGCGCTGGGGCCGCAGAGACGCCCCGGCCGAACGGGGACGAGGGCAGTGCCTGGAGCGGGGCTGCTCCTCCGCGCCGGGCGTCGGAACGCTGCGCCAGCCGGGCCCGGCCAGGTGTGGGCGGGGCGGGCCGAGGCTCAGGGCGCACATCCACGGGGCGGGGGCCGGGGCGGGGCAGGCCCCGCCCCTCGTCCCCGCCCCACCCCTCCCACTCTGGGCCCGGGATTAGCGACCTGGGAGCCCGCGTCCCGGGGCCTTGCCGCCACACTTTCCCCGGAGCGGCGGCCACGGCGGCACCATGAGGAAGTCGTACTCAGGTGGGCGCCGCGCCCGGAGCGGGGAGGGGTCGGTATCCCCGGGCGAGCCCTTCTCACCTGAGCGGAGGCGGTCGCGAGTGGCGGAGCAGGTCCTCGAGGCGGGGGCACCGCGGGGCGCCGAGCTCCCAGGACCGGCTTTGATGCGTGGGGCGTTCGCGCCGGCCGGTTGACGCAGCTCCATCCTAGATCAGGAGCACAGGGTCCCAGAGGACCTGAGTTCCTCGACAACCTTGGCTTTTTCTTTTGCTCCCAGTCGCCGCTCCAGGTCTTCGGGCCCATACGCCAGTCAGAGACCACTGGTGCCTGGGGGAAGTCTGGGGGCTCGAACCCTCTGACCCCCGTACGGTTTGGCCCCGATTCTGACCTTGGCCGAGGGTCTCCTGCCTCTACCTGTCGGCCGCTGTCTCGCTCAGGTGTCTGGAGCGGCCACTGTGGAAACCGCTGCCCCGGGCTGTGCAGCCCTCCTGCGTGACCTCCTTGCTTCTGGCTTCCAATGCGCCGAGGGTCGGGGTGTTTTGGGAGCGTGTGCGCGAGGGGGGTCAGGGCCAGGATTTCCTTGGGGTCAGCCTCCAGGACAGGTGGTCCAGGTCGCAGCGTTCTTTCTTCAGGTGAACTCCTGTTATTCTTCTACCCAGTGGAGCGCAGGAAGATTCCCGGATGGGACACCGAGACTTGGCAGCTCAGGTTCATGTTTTGGGTGTCAGGACGCCATGGGTGTGCTGGCACCCTAACTCCACTAGAGGCCTGGCCTTGAGCAGGTGGAGGGGGCCTGACCAGCTCTGGTCATGCACTCAGGATCCTGTACAAGCAGTTTCCTTTTGGGTAGTCTGAAGTTCCATTTCACCGGTGGGTAAACTGAGGCTGAAGCTTGGAAGGGCAGGTTAAGGGTAATCCAGATCTGCTTTCTTTTTTCTTCTGTCTCTTTCTGTCTCTCTTTTTTCTTTGTGATTTACCCCCAAAGGATCTAGGCAGGATTCTTTGTCCTCCTCAGTCATCAAATAGTAAACAGCCTCTCTTCTGCTAACCCTGTGAAATTTCTCCTCGTGTTCCTCCCCTTAATCTATTTGGACATGAAGTTTTCTGCCAAGGACTCATGAATTAATTTTTCTTGATAAGAGGACAGAATCATGGTATTTAGTTGGAACTGCAGAGGTCATTTGGGCCATCCCCCTGCTTTGGGGCCATTTTCCAGTCTCCTGTTTTCCACACTCAGAAACCAAAACAAGTTATAAAGAATAACTCTTGTCTCTAAGAGGGTTTCTCAGAACTTCCCCTAAAATAGCCTTCTGGATCAGGGGCTTAGAACGTCACCTTTCACTGCCTGTTGTGAACAGCGTGCCCCTTAGACACCCTGAACCCAGCTCCATCTCAGGATTGTGGGCGCGTGGACGTGGATGTAGCGGCGGGGGAGGGGGGGCTCCCAGGTGGCATATGCTGGGGCTTGGCGCTCGGCCTCCCTCCCTCCCCAACATGCTGCAAATACTTGAGATGGTTGTGGGCATTGCTGCTGTGCGGCCCTTCCCCGGGGAGCCGCAGCCCAGTATGGCTTAGGGACTCCAGCTGGCTTTTGCCCTTGGGTCCCTGCATTTTGTCTCCTGGGGTGCTGGCTCTTGCCCTTGGGTCCCTGCATTTTGTCTCCTGGTGGTGGGTCTGACGGTGGGAATGTTCGGGGGTCCCCCCAGGTCACAGGTCCCTGGCCTTTTCCTGGGGGACTTTGAGACCATCCTACAGAGATGCCAGAGGGCCTCTGAGCCACTTTGATGTCTTCTTCTCAATGCCTGCCACCTCTCCCCTGGCAAATTAAAAGAAAAGAAAAGGTGGTTTTCGAAATAGGTGGAAGTTGAATTTAGGTGGACGTAGAATTTATGGGCGAGTAGGAACCACCGCCTCTGAGCCTACGGTGTTTACCTGAAGGGGTGGGGCCCTGGAGGATGGGCCTGGGACGGCTTGGACTTCTTCCAGCTTGTTCTCCTGGCAATGGTCCCAGGGAGCTGGGTCACTGTGTTGCAGCTGTGTGGGGTCGGGCTGGAAGGTCCCGAGCCTTGGGCAGGGTGGGCCCTTGGTCTCCTATTGAGGGGTTCCGTTCCCTTTGTGCCCCAATCCCTCTTCTGAGGAAGGGCAGGTGCTTTGCAGAAGTCAGGCTGGCCCCTGTGTAGCATCAGTGCCCTGAAATTAAGGAAAGCAGCAAAGTGTGAAAAATCCCCAGTGTCACATATCCAGGCACAACCAACCAGCGAGCTTTTATTTTTCACCTCTAGTGGGATTGCTGCTTCTGGACCTATCTGTGGGCTCAAAAATAAACCGAATGTAGAGCTAGCTTGAGTACTTGTGAGTCTCGAAAAGGGGGGAATTTTAAAAATGTGGGAGGATCCCAAGAGCCTTGGGTGGACATTCCGTGGACGTACGTTATGTGCTGGGCCTGTACAGCCAGGGCCCCGAGAGTACCAAGACCTGGTCCTTGCTTGCTGGGCTGCATTATCACTGCGGAGACAGGATGCACGTGGGACCCTGGCTGGTTATCACACCACTCCCCCCACCTGAGCTGCACAGGCTCCAGAAGCTTCTGAGTGAATGCCCAGGTGGGAGGTTTCAGCGGGAGGTGAGATGGAACCGGCCTCGAGGAAGGAGCAGCTTTGAGCAGGTGCAGAAGAAAGAGTCCTTCTAGGTGGGGAAGTAAGCGAACGCCCAAGGGGGCTGCCGGACACCAGGTGGGTGTGTGGGGCGGGCTTTGTCTGTCAGCTCAGATTCTGCTCCAGGCTCTCCCGGGACGCACTGCAGGCAGAGCTGCAGGCAGGCAGGCTGGCACCGTGGTTCAGAGCACAGGCTCCTGGAACCAAATCACAGGCTGGCACCTCCTTGCTGTGGGGCAAAGCACTCAGTCTCATTTTCCTCATTTGTTAAACAGGGACCTTGCTGGCTAATTTTTTGTGAAGATGACATGAGTTCATGCATAAAAGGCTTGGAAATGCCTGCTCTGTCTTCATAATCCTTATCAACAGTAGGAAGGATGAGGGGGCTGTGGCCTTTGCCAGGGTGCCCTGGGGGGTTCCAGCAGTCCCCCCACGCCTCCACTTTGGAGGCCCCCTTGGCGTCAGAGCAAGCTGCTGCCAGAACCTCTCCAGTGTTTGGGGCTTCTGGTTGCACAGTGGGTCACATGGAGCCTGCTTTTCAGTCGCCCTGGGCCCCTGGGAATTCTCAGTGGTGTGGGCATTTAGCTGAGGCCCGGGAGCCACAGAAGTGGGGGATAAATCCAGCCTGGGGTGACACCTGAAGCTAATCCAACATTGCACATCAGCTGTAGTTCAAGTAGTGAAAAATCAGTCCCGTGTGCACTCGGCAATTACTCTGAGATTCTTGGTAGCTTTCAGGAGGTCCCCTAAGGGGTACCTGGCCTACCAAAGGTGAAAAAGCTCCTGCGTAGCCACAAGGCGGGCAGGGCGGAGGCTGCACCAGCACCAGAGGAAGCAGGTTAGAGATTAGAGAGTGCCTTTCCCCACACCCAGGCTCCCGGAGCCAACTTCTGGGAAGGAGAGAGGGCTGGCCCCAGGGGAGGGTGCGGAGGGGAGGGTGCGAAGGCCGGTCCCTCCCCTCCCCTCCCCCGCCCTCCGCCCCCTCTTGCGCCTCTCCCCACCCCCACCGGCTGCAGTGTCTCCTGGGCGGAGAGGAGCCACCTCGCCATGCGATCAGGGCTCCCTTGGCCTCATGCCCAGTGTCATGGACTCTGCTGGACCTTGAGTCCCCCCACCCCGACGGCCCCCAGTCCTGGGGGAGCTGGCTGAGCCTGAGTCCTGGGGCCCGTCCTCTTCCCTGCCTCTTGCAGAGGAGAGAGGCCAGCTCAGGCGTGGGTGACCCACCTGCCCGCCTCCAGCTCGCCCCAGGCCGCAGTGCCCTGCGTGTCAGCATCACCCCGGTCGGTGCGGAGGGAGGCTGGGAGCCGCGTGCGTGTGCACCCGGCTGCCCCCGAGCCTGAGATAGACAGCTGTCTTATTGGAAAACCCCCCACGGCCGCCCACCTGTGACAGTTCAAAGTTCAAGCCAGGATGGTGCAGAAGGGACCTGGGATGGCTGCTCAGGAGCGGTGGTCTGGACTTGATGTCCAGGTGGGAGGGCAGGCTGGCCGTGTTCCTGGAGCTCCCAGGTGGGTCTCACCTGAGGGCCCAGGGACCCGGAGAGCAGGAAACGAGCCCTCCCCATCCTCCACTCTGGTTCTTGGGCCACCCTCCTCTGAGACTCCCCGCCCATCCCAGGCCCCATGTGGAGGGGACCTTGGGGTGGGCCCTTGTTTCTGCATGCACGGGCTCGGGCTCAGCAGTTGGCTTATGATGTACTTGATAAGCAGGCCTCAGCACACTCCAGTGCAGGGGCCGGCCTGGGCGCTGAGCGCCAGTTCCCGGGCGGATCCCGCTGGGCGGCCTTCGGGGAAGGGGGGCTGGAGAGAGAGGCCTGGCCTGGGCGTGTGAGCTTCGGGTGGGGATGGGGGGTGACAAGCTGGGCTTCCATGCCGTCTCTTACTGTGGACACCCCAGCTCTGGGATTCGTGGAGGATGGGTGGATGCCGGTGGCTGGGGACCCGCATGGAGCACCCTGGATCACAACCCCCCACCCCCTCCAGGAGGGACCGTGGTCAGAGTCCTAATGGCAGCTACCAGAGGTTGTGTGGTGCAGAGACTCTGACAGGGGGAGTCTGTCCTGGTGGGCACAGGGCCCTGGGGCGGGGTTCTGCAGTCAGCCTGGGACCGTGGGGCACTGAACTTTGATGGGAGAACTGAAGGGTCCCCGAGGTGGGTGGGCGGGTCACCCCTGCCCCTTCCCTATTAGACCGGCTGTAACTGGCCCCAGAAACTCAGCAGGGAGGCCCAGTGTCTGTGGCTTTGCTGCGGCAGCCAGACTGAGCTGGGGGTGCCATCTCTCCAGGGTCTCTGGCTTATTTTGCGTCTCCCTGTCTTTAGTCATTCATTCGAGAGATGTCTGCGGGCACCACTGAGTGCATCCTTCCCGCATGCTGGTGGCTGGCAGCACCGCTCTGGAAGGGCGGCCTGACCTCGGGTCTCCCGGGTTGAGTGTGGCACTCTGCTCCCAGCCCAGTTTCTCTCTGCCTTATCTCCCCATCCCTGCCCCGGGCCCAGGTCCGTTTGCAGCCAGCATGAAGGGGGCATTGAGCCGTGCGGCCGGCAGAGGGGAGGTGGCTCCGGGCGTCCTGCTGTCAGTGGCCTCTTGGAAGCTCTGCAACAACTGAGCTTTGTTCTGGGCCTAATCTGACCTGGTTCTGCGAAGCGTGACTGCTGGGAGCCTGCAGGCGTCTGGGACAGGGAAAGGGGTGGCCGCGGGGAGAGTAAGATGATCCCAGGCCGCCCACCCTCACCGTCATCCTCTGGGCGATGCTGGCTTTGTGCTGGGGGAGAGGGACTCTGAATGGCTGCCCAGGCCTGCCTGCCTGGGCCCCAGCTTCCCAAGGGGCCTGGGAAGTGCTGGGGGAGGCCCGCGGAAGGCCAGGTCACCGCCCAGGCCCAGGGTCTCAGAGGCAGGGCTGGGATAGGAGCCGTCCTTCGCCGTGAGGGATGGGCGCCATCGCCTTCCTCCTGGCCCCGGCGTGGCCTCAATCCTCCCCAGACTCTTAAAGAGTGAGCGGTGGAGCCTCAGCTGCGGCCAGGCTCCTCTGGACAGCACCCCCCGCCCACCACCCAAGGCTGTACCTGAGAACCAGGGGGGTGGCCACGGCCACCATAGAAGTCTCCAAGAGCCATGCCTGGGCCCCTTGTTCCTGCTGGGCCAGGCATGTTGGGGCAGCAGTGACTGCCCGCCTGGGCCGGGGATCACACCCCGTGAGTACGGTTACCAGGAAGGGCTGGGCAGCGGCGAGCTGGCAGGCAGCCTCGGGCTTGTCCTCCAGATCCGTCTGCTCCGCGTCCTGGGGCTTCCACAGCCTTCCTGTGGACGGCGCCTCCTGTTTGCACCAGGGTCGGGCCCCAGAGGTAGAATAATGCTCCTGAAATCCAAGCCGCTTGGAATGGGTTAAATCCAAGCCCTGTCACCTTCCAGCCTAAGGACCGGGCTAATCCACCCGGGGGGATGTGGGGGTGGTTTGCAAAACTCACTAGTGAATACGTGACCTTGGCTCTGTCCACCTGGGCCCCGGGTGTGTGTCCAGGGATGGGTGTTGGGTTTTTGTGCAGAGGTGACCTAGTGTAGACACCGTGGGGACACCAGTGGTGGAATAAAAGCCAGGGGTGGACAGTAGCCGCATCGTGGGGCTGGAGAGGAGGTGGTGGGTTTCTAGCCCAAGTTAGGGGTCCGAGGTGTGGCGGACACTCAGCTCTGGAGGCCCTGCCCCCTTGGGAGCTGGCACTGACACTTTAGCTGCTAGACCCGGGCCGTACTTTCTAAAGAAAACCTTTTCTAAAATGCGCTGTGTGTTTATCTTTCTCTTTACGTTTTTGTTGTTGTTATTGTTTGCATGGTCATCACTTGCCACCAAATGGTGTGAACAGGAAATTCAAAGGACAAACTTTCCAGTCCTGTCGGCTCCAGCCTTGCTTTTTTGTTCCCTTTAGTACTTGTTGCCACACGCACAGGTCGTATCACCTGATTTAATTATCAAAGGTCTGTGATGTTTTTTCACAGAGCTGCATGGTCCCTACGCCAATCGTTTTTAATTCTGCACTTTTCAGGTGAAGTCAGGTCCCAGGCGTGGATCTGCCTAACTGCAGCCCACGGGGCTCTTCCGGGTGGATGTTCCCGAATTTGCTAAGCATCCTCTCACCAGGGCCGCTCACCGGCCTGCTGACGTGGGTGCTCTTCCTTGGTGACGTCACCCGCGGCCCTGAGTCCAGGTGCTGTGCTGCAGGGGGTGCAGTAGCCGTGCTTATAGCCGGCCGGACACTGCAGACTTTTACAGGCAATTTGTTTAATAAAATATTGCCCACAATGACTTCCTTCCCCAGCATCCCAGGGAGGGCTCCAGAAACCAAACAAGGGTGTGCGTGTGGCTTTTTTTTTTTTTGTCTTTTTAGGGCTGTACCCGCAGCATCTGGAAGTTCCCAGGCTGGGGGTCTAATCAGAACTGCAGCTGCCGGCCTGCACCTCAGTCACAGCAATGCGGGAGCTGAAATGCATCTGCGACCTGCACCATAGCTCATGGCCACACCAGATCCTTAACCCACTGAACGGGGTCAGGGATCAAACCCACATCCTCACAGACACTATGTTGGGTTCTTAACCCTCTGAGCCACAGTGGGAACTCCGATATGTTCTGTTTTGAGTTGACATAGAGAAGTGAATTCTCTGCCTCACACCCGGTGACTGGCATTGCTTCCCGTAGACTAGCCGCTGGCTCCGTGTGTGTCATCTCTTGCTCTCCCCCACTGCCCACGGTTTTTCCAGCCCCAGGCAGGGCAGGACATGCTTGTGTCTCGTCCCTTTGGGTTCTGCACAGTCGACAGATTTGGGGGAGTAGGTGGAAGGCGCACTCCTGGGCTCACGCATTGGGATGGGCGAGCCGTCACCCAACCGTGCATGGAAATGACCGTGAACCACGCAAATATAACCCGACTAGATCCAAACTAAGTATCTTTCCAGCTCAGCCTCTCCTTAGCAGAAGCCCCCGGTGCCGGCAGTTCCTCTGCTGACACCTTAACGTGGGAGAACGGACGATGAGCAGAAACTCAGAATAGAAAGAGACAGCAGCAAGCTTAGGGATGGGGGTTCAAATATTTTCCGTTTGGGGGAGTTTCCTGGTGGTTCAATGTTTAGGGTCCGGCGCTTTCATCTCTGTGGCCCAGGTTCAATCCCTGGTCTGGGTACTGAGATCCCACTTCTAGCTGCTGCATGTCTTGGCAAAAAAAAAAAAAAAAAATTCTGTTTCGCAGATTTTACGGAAACGTTGGACCGTGTGAACACGTTGCCACAGTCCTTCTCGGCGCCTTGGAAGGGAGGCCCTTGA
The DNA here is from genome assembly GCA_004024745.2 of Catagonus wagneri. Lineage (NCBI taxonomy): Eukaryota > Metazoa > Chordata > Mammalia > Artiodactyla > Tayassuidae > Catagonus > Catagonus wagneri. The sequence goes on along the minus strand of PVHT021183562.1, from coordinate 149,613 downwards.
GCTACGGGCCCTGGCGCTTGAGGTTCCTTAGCTTTGCGGAGACAATTGGAGGGCAGCCTCGGGGAGCTACTGCCAAGCCCTGTCAGGGGGTCAGAGGGTAGGAGGTGTGTCGTAGGAGTCAGGGACCAGGGCCACTTGATGGGAGGCTGGGCAAAGGTGGACCCCCCCGGGAGGAGCTGCAGCCGCAGAACGGGCAGAATCTTCCACTGGAGAAGCCTTCGAGGCGGGGCAGCCGGGGAGATCTGCCTGGTTCTCCTCCTTGGCTCCTTGGCTCCCACCTTCCAGCCTCCTCCTCGGGGCTGAGTCCAGCCCCAGGGCTGCAGACCGGGGAAGCGGGAGACTCTGCCTGCAGAGGTCGGCTCTTCCTCCAGTGAAAGGAGACCCTGGGAGGGGCAGGGAGCAGAGGGTACACGTACACTTAGAACTACTCGTTGTTTATCTGAAATTCAGATGACTGTGTCATGCCTTTTATATGGCAAAGTCTTCCTTTTTTTTTTTTTGGTTTTTAGGGCCGCACCCACGGCATCTGGAGGTTCCCAGGCTGGGGGTCCAATCGGAGATACAGCTGCCAGCCTACACCGCAATGCCAGATCCAAGCTGCATCTGCGACCTGCACCACAGCTCATGGTAATGCCTGATCCTTAACCCACTGAGCGAGGCCAGGGATCGAACCTGCATCCTATCCTCATGGTTGCTATTCAGATTCGTTAACCACTGAGCCATGCTGGGAACTCCCGACAAGGTCTTTTATGTGAGTGGCCCTGAGTCCAGACGCCCAACTGACAAACCTTCCAGGGAAGGGCTCTGTGGGTCCTTGGGCCACACCGATGTCACATGACGGACTAAGATGCTAGTGTGGGCGGAGCCGAGCAGAGCCCTCTGCGCGCTGAGCTGAGGCACTGCCCCGCCTGTGAGCTGGACACCAGCGCTGGCTGTTCACGGGACTGGGAGTGCCACCAAGACAGCGGCTGGCTCTCTCTTGGTCGCCGATGCGTCCCCAGCTCCTCAAACAGCGCTTGAGGCCCTGGAGACGCTGGAAGATATTTTCATGAGTGATTGTGGAGATGCGGAAACAGGCTCCGAAAGACTAAACAGCTGCCTGGAGATGCGGTGAGAGCCGCTGGTGGACCCACGCCCTGGCTTCACTCACGCGCAGACCTCGCGCTCTCCGTGAAGGGGTGCTGCCAGCATGGCCCCACCCTCACCCTCGGCGTCGGAGGCCAGGGCCCCCTTGGGGTTGGTGCTTTGTCGCTGGGCGGGCTGGGGGCTGGGAACACCCCCTCCACCCGTCAGAGGGAATGGCAGAGTGGGAATCACAGAAGGGGCCAGAGCCCCTGGCTTCAAGGCCCCGAACTTTCTGAAAATGGAACTTTCAGCAGTATTTAGCTGGAGCATGGCCACAAGGCAAAAGGGTTCCTAATCTTGCTGGTGAATGAATACTTGAGATTCGCTTTGATCCGCAGACCCAGCTGCCGGGCCTGGAAAGAGGAGAAATGCAGCCCCGTGCACCTGTTCAGGGCACACCTGAGCGCAGGCAGCGAAGGCCAAGGGCGGAGGGCAGTGAAGAGGAAGGGGCTTGTCTCATTATCTCAGGTTCCTCTCAAGATAAGCCTGGAATGCGACTTCAGCTCCCAGGTGAAACCCTGACATTGATCCAGCCCTTCACAGCTTTTGTGAGCAAAGGAGCCTGGGGGCGCGGGTGGTCCCGGGGCTGCCGCAGAGACAGGTTTCTGGCCAACGTCCAGGGACCCTGTCCTTTCCTGAGAGACTCTCATGAGTTTTAAGAAAAGCGTGAGACTTGAGTCTTTTCTGTAGAGAAACTCTTGTCGTTATTGAAATGGGGCGCTGGTGTTTGCACAGTGCTGGCAACTGCCAAGCTCCCTGTTGAGAAAATGGTGACTTTCTGGCTGGGAAGGACTGTCCAGCCCATTTGTTATCAGCACAAGAGCAGAAGGGAGTGTGTGTGTGTGTGTGTGTGTCATGGTGTCACACCCCCCCCCCCCCCCCCCGTGTAGACAGGCTGATTCCCGCTGTGCCCCACCCCCTCCTTGGGATAGATGTCTGGACTGTGTGGGGCCCCAGGGGGCTTGGGGACAACCACCCTGACCGTGGGTGGGACAGTGGCTCTGCATCTCCAATGGGAGAAGAGGATGGTGCTCAGCGTTGCCGTCACTGACAGAATAATATCAATCTCCCGACTGCAGAGTCTATTTAGATGCTCGGCACCGGTAAATTGCTCTTTACCAGTTTCCACCATGAAAACTTGGTCGAAAGGAAAGTCTTTGAAGTGACTGTCTCCTTTTGTCTCCTGTTCAGTGCCCCCAAGTTATCCGAACAGGGGGACGCCCGTGAGACAGGCATCCAGACTCTTAGACGCGGGGGCAGCACCGGCCTGGCAGGCTCCTGTGCCTGGTGGGGTCCAGCCAGCTGGGCTGTGGAGAAGGGGCGGGGACGGTGTTAGGCTGTCGACCTAGAGGTGGGCTCTGCCGTCAGGCTGCGCTGGCGCTCCCTGCCCCGAGTGCTGGTTCTACAAGGAAGTGTTCCCCAGGGCACCCGGGTCTTCTCCCCGCCGCCCAGGATTGTCGCCTTTCTCTCCGGGACCCAGGGACCTCATCTCCGTGTCTGACCGTCTTTCTTCCTGTTGGAAGTGCTGCGCTGCCGTTCTCTTCGGGCCCCGGCCGGCCGTGGTCCCACTTGGTGCCTTTCCCCTGTCTTTTGCCTCATCTCCTCTGAGAAGTGTTCAGTCTCCTGGCTCCGCTGTGTGAGACCTGGCTGGCGTTTGTCACTGGCATTTACGAGATGGCCTTTGCCCTGGTCCAGGTGAGCGGAGACACCAGTCGGGGGGTTTCTGGTGGCCCCAGGTGTTGGGGGGACACCAGGATTTGGTCCCCCCCATCCTGACTATTTTCTCTGTATGTAGAAAACCTCCCCACCTTCCTCTGATGTGCGGTCCAGCCTGGAGGCTGAGAGGGTTTGCAACTTCCCTTCACTGGGAGGGAGTCGCATAGAACTCCTGGTGGCCTTTCTTGGGGTCACAGTGTCCTGGCTGCAACGTGCAAGGAGCCTTGGTTATAACTTACATTTTGTTTAAGTGCATCAGCTCAGGGCAGCCGAGCTTTGTTAATTTCCAACTGTAGATCTCTGGGTGCAGGCTGCTGTTATTATATGCGATGGTAATAACAGTAGTAGTAGCAGCAATAATAATAAGGCTGGTATAAAATAATATCCTAATAATGATAATATCCACTGTTTGTTTGTTTGTTTATTTTGCTTTTTAGGGCCACACCTGTAGCATATGGAGGTTCCCAGGCTAGGGGTCTAATCGGAGCTACAGCTGCGGGCCTTTACCACAGCCACAGCAACGCCAGATCCGAGCCACGTCTGCGACCTACACCACAGCTCACGGCAACGCCAGATCCTTAACCCACTGAGCGAGACCAGGGATCGAACCCCCAACCTCGTGGTTCCTAGTCAGATTCGTTTCTGCTGTGCCACGACGGGAACCCCTCTAGTGTTTATTTTGTGCCAGGCACTGTGCTAAGTGCCCACAACGTGTGACCTCATTTAATCTAAGTCACAGAGATGGAGGAATCCCCATATCTGTCCCCATTCTGCAGACAGGGACACCGAGACCTGGAAAGGAAGGTCATTGCCTAGGCCTGCAGCTAGTGCCTGGCAAGGTCTGGATTCCAGCCCCGTTCGTCTGACTGCAGGCTTTCCTGCCTCCCTGGCCTCTGAGAACTCAAACAATTTGGTCTGGGCCGATGGCTGAATTTCAGATTGTTTCCTTTCTTTCCCAGGATGCTGTAGTTTAAAACCGCGTGTAAATAACTCTGTTCTCAACTGGCGGGACCGAGCCACTAGTCTCGGAGGTTTCACCAGCCACCTCTCCGCTGGCTCCGACGCAGGCCTGCGTGATTAGGTCCGAGGAACTGAATTTCAGCTGCCCTTGGCACTGGGGTTTCTCCCAAAGCCGCAGGAGGGGCGGCGCCAGGCCGGGAGCTCGTGGAGGCGCGGGAACCCCGGGCAGCTGCCCCGCCTGTTTATTGAGGGAGCGGGCCTGGCACCAGCTGCACATTTGGGGAAACCTGAAAAATAGACAGTGTAAATAAAACCGAACTCGGCCCGAGAAGTCTGGGACAGCTGCTCTTTTCCTCATTACTGTGTCTCCACCTCCACCCGGATTTGGTTTGGGGATCAGACGCCTGGGGTTGGGGTTTAACCCGAACGGACCTTCTTCGTTTTTGTCTTGATCTGGAGGCCAGAGGCAGGGGCAGGGGTGGGCGTCCAGATGCCGCGGGGGGGGGGGTGGCGTGGCCTGAAGTGACTCGATCTCCAAGAATGTGGCACCCGGTCCGCCCCCATCCCTCCTCACTGTGTCCATGCTGGGGAGTCATTGGGTTTATGGGCCCAGCTTCCTCCCCAGTGCTGCTTTCAGCCCAGGCAGCTGACCTCTGAGTAGCTCACTGTGTGTCTGTTCTGGGGGGGGAGGGGGCAGACGGTGACAGTTCTCCCGTGTCATCAAATGCAGTGCAGCTCCCGATGAGGTTCCTGGAGGGAGGTAGGTCCCTGCTGTCGTGGAATTGAGGCGAGCTGGGCTGGGGCCGGGGCCGGGCTGCCCACCTCACTCCTGTGCCCTCCCAGCAGCCCGGGGAGCAGCGCCTGTGCCCACCCCCTCCTCCCAGCCCCGCCGGGCTGCTCTCCTGGCCCTAAGGGGCTTCCAGTGCTGGAATCGGCCTTCTGGCTGGACCTGTGAGGAAGGGTGGTGCTTCCATCAGCCAGCGTGAGAGTCCTCAGCGTGCAGCGGGGGAAGAATGCTCGCATCTCTGCCGTGCGAGGCCGGGGACTGGGATTGGTCGGAGTCCGTCAGAGCAGCGGAGCCCATGGGAGGGAGAGCGAGAGCGTGGTCGTGAACCGGCTCCTGCAGTTACGGAGGCGGAGGAATCGCCCCTGCCCTCTGCAAGCTGGACACCCCGGGGAAACCAGGGGCGCATCAGCCTGGGGCTCGGGAACCAGGGGAGCTGAGGGTCAGCCATGGGGCAGGAGGCCGGGGTGCAGCCATCCTCTGCCTTTTGCGACGCTCAGGCCCCAGGGGGCTGGAAGGCGCCCACCCATGCTGGGAAGGCGGTTTGCTTTGCCGAACCCACGGACCAGACGCTCACCTCCCCGGAAACACCCTCCCAGACACAGCCCGCGATAGTGTTTAGCCAAACATCCGGGCACCCCGTGACCCAGTTAAATTGCCACATACAGGCCACCATCGCTGTCACCGTCACGGCCGGGGTGGGGCTGGGGACTTTGTGGGGGATTCCATCTACCACCTCGGGGCTTCCGGGCCTCATGTCCTTCATCTGTCAAATGGAGGTGGTGGCTCCTGCCTCTCGGGGTTGTCACGTTGAGTGAGAGGGAAAAGGGACAAAAGCTCGTGGCTGTCATGGAGCCTGGGCATAGGAAGGGTTGTGAGAGCCCAGAGTCCACCTGGTTTGAGGGTCGCCCAGCCCCCATCTCCTCGGTGCCCCACTAGCCCTCCAGGCCCCGGTGCCCACCGGCCATCAACCGCCAGCCGCATACATCCCTGCAGCTTGTTGACATGGGGCGTGAATTCAACTAAAACTGGGGCTGCCTCCCAGAGGCCAAGGCTAAGTGGAAGGTATTGGTCAAAAAAATACGAGGCCCTGAAGGACAGACCTCGCCTGTCTTGTGGTCGCTGTTGAGTCACCCTGCGGACGTGGAGCGTGTGTGTGTGCGTCCTGGGGAAGCTGGACAGGGAGACCAGGTCTGCAGGCCGCCGTGCTCAGTCGGGGCCCTGAAATCTTTCGAAACAAAGCAGACTGCATTCACTCCTGGTTGGTCATAGTTTAGGAATGGGTTTGCAGAATGAATGAACGACCGCGTGAATGTTACTGGGGCCTCGCTGGAGGACCGCCGGGAGGGGCCGGCACCTCTGACCCCAGCACACTGGGTGCGTGTCAGACGGTGGAGGCTGCAGGCGGGTGGCCGGGGCCAGCCCGGGCCCCCCCTGTGCTGCGGGCTCTTTTCCAACTTCTCCAGGGCAGGCCTCCGCTGGGCCAGCTCTGGTGTCCCTGGTTACCCAGGCGGCAGAACTCAGAGCACCGTGACCTGGCAGTGCCAGGACGGCCGCCTGCCGCTCCCGTGGCTGTGCCTCCTGGAAACCTCTCGAGTTTGGTCGGCTTGGCACCTCGGCAAATCTGCTCCGGTTGAGACTTGCCCGCCCTGGGCCTCCCCAAGGATCGAGCGCTGGGCTGAGGCTGTGTGCGGGGAGGCCGAGGTCCTGTTAACCCGGGGTTCTGTTCTTGCTCCCTCCTAGTCTGGGAGGGAGCAGCTTGTCCTCCAGCCTCCCCAGTCCAGCCGGGCTTCCCGCGATTTCAGGACAGCCAGACGCGGGTTACACCCGGGCTGGCCCGCGCCCGACCTGCGTCAGCACCTCTCCATCCCCCAGACGGTCCCGGAGCTGGCACGCCGGAGCCAAGGCCGGGCTTTGGAGTTTGATGGACTTGCTTTCTCTTCTGGGCTCAGCCCCTCAGAGCTGTGTGTCCTCGGGCTGGTGCCTCAACCCCCCTGCGACTTGGCGCTCTTTTCTGCAACAGGGGGTAGCGAGTGTTAGGTGGGGAAACTTGTGTGGAGGGTTGGACCCAGCGCCCGGCCGGCACGCAGATGGTGGCCGTTCCTGCAGGTGGCTGCCGCGTCCGGGTGTTCCCTGAGAGGACTAGGGCCCCTGGCTCCACAAGGGACAGGCTGCTGGTTCTGGAGCCCTGACAGGAGCAGAGGTGAGGGTGTCCCCAGCAATATCCTTCCCCTGGTGGCCTCGGGTGACCTTTGCCCTCTGCCCCTGTCTTTAGGAGTCACGCGGACCTCCAGCGCCCGTCTCCGGAAGCTTGGCGACCCGACTGGCCCGGGTAAGTGGCTAGTTCAGCCTTGACCTGCTTTGTTTGTCTGGGGCGGGAGTGACTGCCCACTGGCTCGGAAGAGACCCTGCCAGGCACAGGCCGGCCTGGGCGGGTGGGGCGGGTGGAGGGGGCCCGGGCTCCACCTCTCAACCTCGGAGCCCCGGGCCGAGTCTGCCGCTTCTCCCCAACAGGCATGTCCGGCCTCCCAGACATGACCCCAGTGTGGCCGTCACCGGAGCCTACCTTGTGTCCTCGTTGTCACGTCCAGTGACCAAGCACAGAGGACACTGGGCCCGGAGGTGGAAGTTGCCTCCCCTAGGAGATGGGGGCAGTGTGTGGACCACAGGCTGGGGGCCAGACCCAGGCTGGAGGGGCGGAGGGACGTGATGGTGACATAGCGGCCGTTCTAGAAGAAGGGGGTCTGCCCACCGGAGCCCACACCCACCTTCTAGACCAGCCTTGTCCAGGCAGTCTTACCGTGTCGGTGGAAACCTTCTGTATCTGCACCAGCTGGAGGGTTGCCACCGGCCACACGTGACTGTTGAGCACCTGAAGGGGACATCGCTAAGTTTATTTTATTCACTGATTTGCAGAGAGTTATTTATTTTTTGTTAATTCCTACTTAATATCTACACATGGCTAGTGGCTATGAAATTGGTTCCAGGAGTTCCCGTTGTGGCTCAGTGGTTAACGAGTCCGACTAGGAACCATGAGGTTGCGGGTTCGATCCCTGGCCTCGCTCAGTGGGTTAAGGATCCAGCGTTGCCGTGAGCTGTGGTGTAGGTCGCAGATGCAGCTCGGATTTGGCGTTGCTGTGGCTGTGGCGTCAGCTGGTGGCTACAGCTCCGATTAGACCCCTAGCCTGGGAACCTCCACATGCCACAGGTGCGGTCCCCCCAAAAAAAAGAAATTGGTTCCAGACCATGTGGGATCTCTGGGACCCCAGAATTTTGTACCCAAATGTTTCTAGGCCTGCTCCCGGGGCCAGCCCAAACCTCTCTCC
>PVHT021183562.1:14837-140702 GCA_004024745.2 Catagonus wagneri | reverse complement strand
TTGCAGACGCAGCTTGGATCCCGCGTTGCTATGGCTGCGGTGTAGGCCGGCAGCTGTAGCTCTGATTGGGATTGGACTCCTAGTCTGGGAACCTTCTTAAGTCATGGGTGTGGCCCTAAAAAGCAAAAATAAAATAAAATGAAATGAAACATCTCTATACCTGCTATCCCGCTTAAGAAATACGCGAGAGTTCCCTGGTGGTCTAGTGGTTAGAATTTTGGTGATTGGCTTCAATACCTGGTCCCCCACATCAAGCTGCTACAGCTGTGGCCAAAAAAAAGGATGTTACAGGTGTAGCCCAAGGGCCTGTGTGACCCTGCTCCCGCCGAGGTGAGCACCGTCCGAGTTTAGACCTGCTCGCTGCCGGGCATGTCTGTACCGTGTACTGCGTGTCTGCGGCTGGACACTGGCAGCATTGCGGCGTGTGACCAAGGGAAGTCAGCTGCCTCCCTTTGCTTTTTCATGAGACGGGACGACTTTGGGGTTTACCCACGGGGACTCCTGTGGCTTCGTTCATTCATTTGGATGTCAGGCGGGGGTTCCTCCGTGTGGGGCGGCAGCGTTTTCTACCCCTCGGCCTGTTCCTGGAGGTCGGTGATGGGTTTCCTGTGCACGTGTGCGCTCCTCTGGGCAGATGGGCTGGGCCGTGGGGATGCTCGGCCAGGGCCGTCCCCAGTGGCCTTCCGGTTAGCTCCCCCACACCCAGCCACTTTCTGGGCGGCTGCCTCCCAGACCAGTCTCCAGCCGACCTTTGCCCTGGTTCCCACGGCACACACGGCATCTCCCCTCCGGCGGCTTTTCTGCTTCCTCACCTCCCTGCCGCCCAGCCCAGCCCGTCCGTGCCCTGGCGGGATCCCTGAGGCCTTCTCCGCTGCCCTGGCATCTGATGTGTGGCCGGGTCCTGCTTTTCCTCCTTCAGATACTCTGGGTGGGGTGCGCATCCCCAGCCCCCCCCAAGATCCCTTCTGTAGTGGGTTCAACCGTGCTTCCCGCCCCCCAGTTCGTATTCACGCAGTACCTCGGAAAGAGCCTTTATTTGGAAGCAGGGCTTTTGCAGATTAGTTAAGGGCCTTGAGATGTGGTCATACTGGAGTTTGAGTGGGCCGTCAGTCTGGTGGCTGCGGTCCTTACAAGAAGAGAAACAGTTCTCATTGGGGTGCAGTGGAAATGAACCCGGCTAGTATCCAAGAGGACCTGGGTTCGATCCCTGGCCTTGCTCAGTGGGGTAAGGATCCGGCGTTGCCTTGAGCTGCGGTGTAGGATGAAGACGCGGTTCGGATCCCGTGTTGCTGTGGCTATGGTGTAGACCGGTACCTGAAGCTCCGATTCAGCCCCTAGCCTGGGAACATCTGTATGCCGTGGGTGCGGCCCTAAAAAAAAAAATGGGTAAAAAAAGAAAAACAGACACGAAAAGATGGAGGGAGAAACTGGAACGTGGTAGCCACAAGCCACAGGACGCCCAGCACCACCGGAAGCTGGAAGAGGCAAGGAAGGATTTTTCCCGGAGCCTCTGGAGGGACCACGGCCCTGCTGACACCTAGATTTTGGACTTCTGCCTCTAGAACTGTGAGAAAATCCATTTCTATTGTTGTGAGGCACCGATTTGTGGGGATTGGTTACAGCAGCTGCAGGAAACCAGTGCCCCTTCCTACTGGTGACTGCGGTGTTCTCCACCCACGCCAGGGGCTCCCCAGAACGCTGCTGTCTGGGCTGTGTCCCCACCCTGTGTGGTCCCGGCTGGTTTCCTTGTGGCCCCCTCCGCCTCGCCCCCTGTCCCGGCTCACACACCCCTTCCTTAGGGCAGGAGCCCGGCTCCTGGCCTGGCCAGGGCTCCACCCAGTGAGTTTCAGCCCGGTGTCCTGTCACTCAGCCGCCCTTGTTGTCTCACTGCCACCGTCCCCCGTGAACAGTAAGCGCCGAGGGGGGGGTGAGTCCCCCCCGTTGCAGGCCATTTCTCAGTCTGTCACCGAGGGAGGGAGGGAGTGTCCTTTGTCGGGGAGCTGGTCCAGGAAGAGGCCGCCAGAGGCTTGGCCGCCGTGCACCTGGCACCTGGGCCCCCGGCTGAACCGCCAGCTGGAGCCGACACCCCCCTTCATTTCTCTCACACCTCAGCCTCCCATCCACAAGGCACTCAGAGGAGAAGTCTCAGTATCGCCCTTGACCTCTGCCCCCCAGCACCTCCAGGTCACCGGGCTGCCAAGCTCTTGTCCCCTCGCCCTCCCCCGATGGATGGGATGCCTGTGTCCTAGTCAGGCCCCGTGTCTCCCTCCTCCCCTGCCTTCCCCCCAGAGGCCCCTTCCTGTCCGGTCCCACCTGGCAGCACCCATGGGTTCTTTAAACCAGATCTGGTCGTGGTCCTATGACACACAGAACCCCAACCTCCCTGCTCCCCACAGGATGTGCTGTGAGCGCAGCGCTGCCCGTCCAGCTCTCACCCCAGCTCCCTGCTCCCTGCGCGGGTGGGGCGCGGCTCTGGAAGCCATGCTCTGTCCGGGGAAGTCTGACCCAGCCTGTCAGTCCCCTTGGCAGAAGGGAAGTCAGGATTTCTGTATCCTCCCCACCTGCAGGGCTGGGTGCTCTCGTGGCACCTGGCAGGCAGCCAGTAAATATTGTTGAATGTGATAGAAGCTTGGGCGCGTTGGCCAAAAAACAAGTTTAAAATAGAAATATCAGTTTTCTGTTGCCTTGACTAAAAAGTAGCTTTTCTCTTTGTTTGCCATTGGGGGAGCAATTTATGCAGAATGCTGGAATTCCCATGTGGCTCAGCAGTAATGAACCCGACTGGTATCCATGAGGATGCAGGTTCGATCCCTGGCCTCGCTCAGTGGGTTAAGGATCCGGCGTTGCCGTGAGCTGTGCTGTAGGTCGCAGAGGCCTGCATTGCTGTGGCTTTTGTGTAGGCCGGCAGCTGCAGCTCACATTTGACCCCTAGCCTGGGAAACTCCATATGCCGCAGGTGCGGCCCTAAAAAGAAAATAAAATTAAGGGAAAAGAAATAAAGAAGGAAAGAAAGAGCGCCATGTATCCGAGGAGGCGGGGTGGAGGACAGGCAAACCCGGCCCTGCAGGGCAGCCAGTAGGCACAGCAGCTATTACAGTTAAATTACTTATTTAATGCAAATTGAAAACTGGTTCCTCGGTAGCACTGGCCACGCCGTAAGCTCTCAGCAGCGACACGTGGCTGCCATATTGAACGCGTCAGATACGGAACATTTGCCTCAGTGCAGAGAGTTCATTGGGCAGGGCTGGTCCGGATTCATCTACACATTGAATGCTCAAGTTAATTGTTCATCCAGCAAGACTTTCCTGGCTGCCTACCGAGCAGGCGGGCTGTTGGAGTCCCAGCGGACCCCAGCTCTTTGGGGATTTTTCAGTATTCTGGAGAGTTTAAAGGCAGGGGCGTTGGGGCAGGCTCTACCAAGGACCCCGGTCCCCATGCCCCTGGGTCCCCCTTGCTCCACACAGGCAGCTGGGGCTGCAGGCAAGGGACGGGATGGCTGAGTGTGAAGGCCGTTAGCGGTGGAATTTGGCCCCGTCTGGGCTGCTGCTCTCCATTGTCTAGATTTCCTTCCACACTGACCTGGAAGAACTCCCAAAGCAACAGGCTGGCCCAGGCTGTTTGCACCAGTAAACCCTGCAGCAGTCCCAAGAGCACGGAGTAGCTGGCTCCTATTTATTTAGGAGCAGCCGAAACTTGAGGCACAATAAAAAGTGGAGAGAAGATCTGAGAGAGGAATGCAGCCGGCCCCAGGCCCGGAATTCGCCTTGCTCTGGGCGGCTGCGGGGCGGCCAGACTGGGGCCGGCCCTGGAGGGCCTCGGCCGGCTGCCCGCTCTGCTGGCAGGTACAGTAGCGGTGGCTGCAGGAGGGTCAGCGGGAGGGGGCCGGGGGGTGGAACTGCTTTATTTTTAACTCAGGGAAGCCGACTTCAGCGCTTGTGTCTGGGGATGAGCAAGAAATGAAGGGAAAAGTCACTTTTTAAAGCGAGAGATGGGCGCCTGCTATAGCTGGGGGCTGGTTATGGAGGGTTGGCAGGTACCTGCGTGAGGGGAGCGGGGGTTGAGCGGGGCAGAAGATCCGTACCCAGAGCCTGAGAAAGAGTCCCTTGGGCCGATTCCTCTCCCCGCTCCTGCTCACAGGCCCCTCCCCGGAAGGCACCACCAGGGACAAGGCCCTGCCCCTCTTGCCCGCCCCTTCCCGGGCCTCTGCTGCCCGTGTCAGAATCGCCTGGAGCTCTGACCCCCTTTCTGCGCTGCTGGGGCTCCCCCCAGGCCTCCGGGGGAGTCAGGGTTCTCTGGGATGGTCTCTTACTTTTGTGTCCCCCTTTCAGCTGGGTGCTTTGTGGACGGGGTGGGGCGGCGTCTTTAAAGATAAGTCAGGGGTCGTTCTTCCTGCCCTGGGCCCCTCCCGCTGGTGACGGTGACATCAAAAAGAAGGTGACTGGGAGTATGCAGATCCCAGGTGCAGGTCTGTGGGGGTGAAGGACAGAGACACTGCCCTTGCGGTCTGTCTGGAAGGGGCTGCTAGTCAGCGGTGCCCACCCCAGGACGTGGGCAGACTGCGGTGGCCGGAAGCTGGGGCTTGCTGGCTGGCACAAGCAGGGCTCCCCAGAGCTGTGGCCCGAGGGTTCCTGCCTCCCCCGGATGGCAGGTGTTGGTCTGGTTTAGGACGTGCCGGGTTAAAAAGCCAGCCCTTCCCCGGAACCACTCTTCGGTTTTCTGTGCTCACGTGCGAAGACCCCAACGAAGTTTTACAAAACCACGGAGCCCTGTCAGAGCTCTGCTGGAGGGAGGAGCCACGTGGGGAGCCCGTTCTGGGGATTCAGGCCCGGACTCAGTCGCCCCCTGAGTGGCCGGTGCTGCAGACGAGGCGGGGACCCTGTGAACACCGCGGGTCGGGTCGGCTGCTCCCTTCTCTCACTCGCTGGCCTCGCCCCGCCTCTGCGTCCAGCTCTGCTCAGCTCGTGAACTAACACGGCCAGTCGTGGCTGCCAGGTTGTTGGTTTCCGATTATCCCCCGCGTGGGCCAGCGCGCTTGGAGTTTTGGGCATGTTTGGGGAACGGACGCTGAGCCAGACTGTGCTGGGTCGGGTGGGGGAGGGGAAGCCCAGGGTCTAAGCCGCGCTCAGCAGCTGCGCCAGCCACAGCGAGAAAATCCACCGCGTGGAGGGAGTCAGGGTGGCCGGCTCCTCGTCCTGGCCCAGCCCGCTGTCCCCTCCTCCTCCCTGTCCACCCGCCCCCCGCCCCCGCTGGCCTGGCCTGGGTCTGCCGGCTCCTGCTCCCTGCAGCGGGAATTGGTGCTGGGGACTCCCCTATGGCATTAGAGACATTTCTTCTTTATACGTTTTCTGTAGTTTCTGAATTTAATACACTGCATATATACTACATTTATAATCAGATAAGACAATAGGATTTTTTTTCAAAATCAGAAAAGAGATTAAATCCATCAAAACCCCTCCATGATTCCCCTTGTTCTAACTCAATGCCTGTCGGTGGTTGGTTGAATGCAAAGTTTTAGAATGAAATGAAATCGAACAGGGGGTCTGTGGTGCCTGTTTTTGAGAGTCCGGCAACCTTGGTGGCTTAAATCAACAGAAGTCTGTCCTCTCACAGTCTAGAGGCCGGAAGTCCTAAGTCCGAAGTCCAGGTCTCAGCAGGGCCTCTTCCCCACAAAGGCTCTGTGGGAGAAGCTGTTCCTTGCCACTTCCAGTTTCTGGGGGCTGCCTGCCTTCTGAGCTTGCGGCTCCTCACTCTCGTCTTCAAGGCCAGCATCTTCAGTCTCTCTGCTCTGTCTGTGCACCCCTCGTGTGTGTGTGTGTGGGGGGGGCATCTCCTTCTGCCCCCTCTTAGGTGATGGCATTTAGGATCCAGGACAGTCTCAAGATGCTTCACTTAATTCCACCAGCGACGACTCTTTCTGCCAACAAGGTCACATTGACAGGTGCGGGGGTTAGGCTGTGAGATCTTTGGGGGCCATTATTCAGCCCACCGCAGTGCCCCCGAAGCCCCCAGGACCCCCATGGCTGGGTCACTGTCCTCACCTTCCCTCCCTGCGTAGGCAGCTGTCCTCCAGGCTCTGCTGGGGCTGGGGGGTTGCTGTTTGGTGTCTTCTAGAAGGTGTCACCTCCCCCTCCCCCGCCCCCCAGCCGCCCCATACACACTCGTAAGATGCCCTGCTACCTAGGAGATGGCACTGGGGACCAAGCCTGGGCAAGAGAGGACGGGGACTTTGTGCCATCCAGCAGAGAACTGTGCATGGGCCTCTTGTGACACAGCCCACGTGACTGTTGGGGGGAGGGACTGCAAACTCAGAGGCCACCTGGGGGAGGGGCCGGCAAATAATGAAAATGAGTAAAGGGGCCGTGAGAACCACAGCAAGCCAGAAAATGCAGCTTCATCTAAAGGGGTAGCACCCGTCCAACCAGCCCCGGACACACGGCCAGGCAGGAAGCTTGGTCCACGTGGCCACATGCCCTCCCTTTTCTGAGAGAAGCAGAGAAGCTGGAGCTCTCGGTGAAATGCCCAAGCGCTTGGCTTTGGCATGAATACGCATTTTCTTTAAACAGGGTCAGGCAGCAACTGTGTCTCGGGCAGAGGGCTGCCCGTTTGAACCCTCGAGGCGAACGAAGCTTAAAGAGAGAGCGGATCCACCCCCACCCTGTCGCAGGCCCTGGCCCAGCCCCCAGCCCTCACTCTGACCACGTGCTGGCCCCCCTCCCATGGCCAGGTGAGCCGCGGGGAGCAGCGCAGAGCCCCCAGCCCGGCCTGGCCCCGTGTCCCCTCCCGGGGAGGCGCAGAGTGTGGGGAAGTCAGTGGCCAGGAGCTGCCCTCGCTCCGCTCCCCGCTCCCCGGGGACAGCTGGAGACTCACTGACTCATGAGCGTGTGGTAGGAATCTTCCAGGAAGTCTGCGTCCCGCTCCCTCCGCTTGGGCGGGACGGCCCGCTGCCTCTGTCCCCGCGGCTGCAGGGACACCCGGGCGTCTGCAGGGGTGGCTTTTCCGGGCTCACCCCCCCCGCGGGTGCTCCTGACCCTTCCCTCGGCCGCCGGCCTGGGGTGCGGCTGCCCCTCCTTCCAGCCCGGGTCGGAGCTGGGGTGCCGGCCGAGGTCGGAGGGAAGGCAAGGCTGGCAGGCAGGAACCAGGCTTTTTAAACCAAAGGAAATCCCAGCATCGCGGGGCCGGGGCGGGGGCGAGGCGGGGGGAGTGAAAGGCTGTGCAAGTCGCCAGGAATTCGACTCTCTGAACTGGTTTCCAAGAGGCTAAGTTAAGCTTTTCCAAGTGGATATTAAAAAGGAGCAGCGCGAGGAGCCCGGGGCGGAGGGCCTGGAGGGGGTGGAGAGAAGGCCGGAAGCCGCGTCGCACCTCTGGAGCCACCGCGCACAAAGCCCCGCCAGCCGCCCGGAGGACCCTGCAGGGCCCGGCGAGCTTTTCAGGGCCCACGTCCCGCCCCAGCTCCCGCCTCTCCTCCTCCTCCTCCTCCTTTTTTTTTTTTTAATTTCTCTCCTTCGCTCCCTTTCCCCTCCCGATTCAAAGAGACAATGCTGCTTCAGCTTGGAGCACAAACATATGATCAGCACATGGAAATGTGGTAATTCGGATGCATTCGTGATTGCAACAGATTGAAGAAATTAGACCAGACAAAGAGTGTTTCTGGAGGAGGAGGAGGAGGCAGAAAGAGGGAGGGCGAAGGGGTGAGAAAGGGGAGGACGCCTCTGGAAAAGGGGACGCCGGGACTCCGCCTGCTGCTAAATACACCGGTAGTGATGGAGAGAGACCGGATCACAGGTAGGCAAGCGGCCCCCCGCTCCGCGGCCCCTCCCCCAGCTCACAGCCTTCTTTGCACTTGGGGACCTGGGCACCCAGGGGTCACTCTGACTCACTTTCATGGATATATTTCTCTTTCTTTGACTCTTCGAGGTCCCGGGACCTAATGCTCCAAAAAGGAAGCTTCGCTGAGTCTGGCTTTTATTTAAACTCGCTCTTTCTCCCTCACTATTTCCCTTTCATTTCCCAGTGTGCCACTTTTGCATCTGAAGACGGCCGCAGGCACTGAGACCGTGGGCGCTGGAGTCCGGGAAAGGGTGGGGGGGACCTGCTTCTGGCGCTGGGGTCCGGGACGGCGGCATGGGGAGATGGGTGGTGGTTTGTTTGTCCGCCGGGTGGTTTGTGTGTTCGCGGCCAGCCAAAGTCCGGCTTCAAGGCCGCCTTGGTCTCCTTCCTGAAATAGCATTTTGGTGCCTTCCCGGGAGTTGATTACAGGGCTGGGAGCTCCCGGTGCCCAGAGGAGACGTGCAAATGCCTGTGTCTGTGTGTGCGTGTGTGCGCAGCGCCTGCGTATGTGTGTACGCACGCACGCTCGCATGACAGAGCTTGTCCTGTGCTGCAGGAAGCTTGGGGGGCGGTTAACCGGGACGACTCCCTCTTGAGGATGTGGGTGTCATGCAGATCCTGGACTCACCTGGGCTTCCTGGACGGAGGAGGGGTAGTGATGGTCGTCCATGGCCACCGAGGGGAGGTTAGGACAGAAAGATCTGGGCTGTGGGCTCTGGTCCTTCTGGGCAGAATCACCGTTTAAAACATCCAAATATCATGTCGGGGCGAGGCGTGAGGGCAGACGGCCGGGTCTGGGGCCGGAGGGGCATTTCCAGGTCCTTGGGTCAGTCCCTGCACCCCGTATTTGATCTAGGCCAAGTGGTCCATGTCGGCAGACCCCGTGGAACGGGCTCAGAGTTATCCAGTCGGTGGCGGTGGCGGTGGCGGTGGGCGGGCAACAAGTGGAGAGAAAGGAGGCTGCTCCTCCTGGGTCACCGCGGTAGAAGCCCCTCTTTCCCGGGTCAGGCCTCCCCAGATCCTTCAGCCAGGCGTGGTGTCCTGTGTCAGCATCTGACATCATCACGAGTAATCCCCATTCATTACGGGGCCTGCTGCTTACGGCTCGCCCCGCGATCCAGATGCCGGGGTGCCCTGAGCTGGCCTGAGACTTTCTGGGGCATAAGCCTCTGGACTTCAGGTTTTCCGAGCTGACCACTGGGTCATAGTGAGGATAAGGAGGATAAGACTGTCACCCCACCAGCGCCGTCGGCCTGGTCTGTTGTCTGCCACTGTGCAAGTTGGTGACCGCCCCCGCCCCCCCAAGAAGCCAGAGGGAAGGCGCCTGCATCTTGGGGGCTTCTCTGAAGACGACCCCTTGCCTGCGGCTCCGGGGCCTGATCAGAAGCCAGTGCGATGTCAGGGCAGAGGGGGCAGCCCCAGGCGGGGGCGTGTGCACGTGCCGTGCTGCTGGGCATGCACAGATGGGCATCGAGATTGGCCGCCAGAGAGGCGGGGCAGCCGTGGAGGCCAGCGGAAGGCACGGCCGGTGAAAGCGCCTCTCGTCTGTGTTCGCGCTCAGTTCCCTGTGCTCCGCCTGGCGGGGCTTCAGGGCAGCGCCCTGGGAGGATGGTCACTCCACTGACCTGGCTGGTGGGGGCCCCCGGCCCAGCCTTCGTTTCACAGATGACCAGGCCGAGGTCCAGCTGGGTGACTACCAGAGGGGAGCGGAGGCACAAAGGCTGGGAGGGGGTCCCTTGGGAGTCAGAAGTGATGGCAACGTCCTGGAACCTCCCGGGCTGAGCAAACTCCGGGACTTTTTCGTGCACCGAGCAAACGGTCAGCTCTGTGCCTTTACAAGCGTGCTGAGCGTGGCACCCTCGGCCGAGGACAGCACAGCGTGGCATGAAGTGGGGACCTTCTCCTAGGCTGTGCCTGAGGAAGAGTTTGTGGTACTTCCTATGAAATTCTCCTTTGAATGTGTTTTCATTAAAAAATGCTTATTTCTTTCAAAGCTCAGAAGCTGGTTCTAAATATGAATGAAAAGGAGAGGCACCCCCGCCCCCGTGGTCTTCCCATGTTCCTGAACCCTGGTCAGACCTTGACCTTAGTCTTTAATTGTAAGTCAGAGCTTAAGCAGTACCTGAGGAAGCTAGTTGCTCCTTGTCCCTCTTGGGACCTCTGGCAAGTCCCTCTGCGGCCCTGGGCTCAGTTTCCTAATCAGCACGGCCCAAGGCAGTGTCTTCCCAACCGCACACCGGGTGGAGGTGGGGCTGGGGACCAGGATGCCCAGCCTGTGTGTGTGTGGGGGGGCTGGGGCCCGTCCGGCCAGATGCCCTACCCTCCAGTTTCCAGAATCTGCCGTCACTGCTCATGCGCCCCTGGGCTGGCATTTAAGGTGTGTCTGGCTGTCTCTGGGCCGCTGCCCAGCCCCGTCCAGGAGGAGCCGGTGGGAGGGGGGCCTGGGCAGGTGCAGGTGGCCTCAGGGGACCTCAGGTCTCTCTCCTCCGTCTTTCAGGAGCACCTGGCTCCTGCCTGTTTGGGGGCGGGGGGGCCTGGGTCCTCTCTGCAGCCAGCCCCCTCCAGCCCTCTGAGCCTGCAGCCTTGCCCTGGGAAGATGCCGGCAGGCTTGTCAGCAGGGCCAGGATGAGTCACAGAGCAGTGACTGGCCGCTGAGACATGAGCTTCTCCTTCCAGCCAAGGGTCGCCGTTTTTCCTTGTTCTGGACTGACTTTGTGGCTTTTCCAAATCAAGCAGTTTTATCTTGTTCCAAGTGCTTGTATTTCAGCAGGGAGGTTCTCCGGGAAGGGAACTTTCCACTGGGGGGCTCTGACTTACTCAGCTGGGCTTTGGCGTTGGGAACGGACGCGCGGTGAGTTGTCAGCAGAGAATGTGGACATTTCTCCACTCGGTCACGGAGGTTGGCCTGGGGGCCTGGGGGCACCAGGCCACATTGTCACTGGATATCCGCCCCTGGCTCGCCCTGGGGGAGAGAGCTGACACCCTGTTCTGCTCAGGGGGGTCCTGTGTCATGGTCACGGGGAGGGCAGGGAGCTGGACAGCCCCCACCGTGGGAGGCGTGCCACCCTACCGTCCCCTCTTGTCTCTGGATCCCCGGGCACTTGGCCTGGACAGAGACTGTGGTCGTTGGCTTCCTGGACCTGCTTTGCCCTCTCTGGCTTGACTCGCCTCTCCTCTAAGATGAGAAGCTTGGCCCGAAGCCGTCCTGGGCCTCTTCCTCCTCCAGCTTTGACTGGTGAGGGCCTTGGTTTCCAGGGCTGCTGTAACCATGTCCCACCATCTGGGGAGCTTTCACCAGCAGCAGCTGGTTCTCTCCCGGCTCTGGAGGCCAAAAGTCCAAAATCAAGGTGTCCTCCCTTGGTTCCTTCCCGAGGCCCCAAGGGAGCACCCTCTCCGGGCCACCCTCCTGGCCTCTGGTGGCAGCCAGTGCTTCTTGTCATCCTGGGCTGGCGGGTGCCTCACGCAGTCCCCGCCTCTGTAGTCACACAGCTCTCTTGTGTGTCTCAAATCTCCCCCTGCTTCTCTCTCATAAGGACACTTGTTCCTGGGTTTAGGGCCTGCTCAGAAAATCTAAGATGACCAAAACTCAAGATCCTTGTCCTAATTACATCCACAAACTCTTTTTTCCTAAAAGGATCATGTCCGCAGATTCCAGTGGACATGAATTTGGGGGTGGGGGGAACTCCATTCAGCCCACTCTAGTCCTCATGCATCCTGGGTGCACAGGCTGAGTCTGTGTCCCAGTTCCTCCCACTGTCCCACGCTGGCGGCCAGCCTTTGTCCACTCTGGTCGCCTACCCCTGGTGAGCCGTGGAAAGCTCAGTCCATGCAGATTCCCGGGGCCTGCCTGTTCCCCTCCCGTGCACCTTCCTGCCTGGAGCTGCCCTTGTCCCCCCTGGTGCAGCCACTGGGGGAGCGGGGAGGCCAGGGCAGGCCCTGGGACAGAGTGGACTTAGGATGGACAGGTATGGCTCAGCCTGCCTGGTTAGGGCCCCATTACTTAGAGCCTTGTCATTTAAAAAAATTTTGTTGGAGTATGGTTGACTTAACAAAGTTGTGTTAGTTTCAGGAGTACAGCAAAGTAAATGAGTTGTATAATATGCTTGTAATACAATGTATATAGTATTGTATCCATTATACTCTATATACTGTGTAATGTATATAGGAAATCCACATAAATCAGTTGCATTGTATATATAACACAACTATATGTATACACATATATATACATATACACACACATCCATTCCATTCCATTTCAGATTCTTTCCCATATAGGTTATTACACACTATTTTTTTTTTTGGGGTCTTTTTTAGGGCTGCACCCGCGGCATGTGGAGGTTCCCAGGCTAGGGGTCTAATCAGAGCTACAGCTGCCGGCCTGCACCACAGCCACAGCAATGTAGGATCCGAGCCGTGTCTGCAACCTACAACCCAGCTCATGGCAACGCCGGGTCCTTAACCCACTGAGCAAGGCCAGGGATCGAACCTGCATCCTCATGGACACTAGTGAGATTTGTTTCTGCTGAACCACGACGGGAAGTCCTGTTATACACCCCTGAGTAAAGTCCCCTGTGCTGTACAGTAGGTCCTGGTTCCCTGTCTATTTTATATAGAGTAGTGTGTTTATGTCAATTCCAACCCCTAATCTGCCCCCCACCGCTGCCACATTTCCCCTTTGGTAACCGTAAGTTTGGTTTCCAAATCTTTGAATGTGATTCGGTTTTGTAAGCTCTTTTGTATCGTTTTTTATTAGAGTCCACGTATTTGTGATCTCATATGATATTTGGCTTTCTCTGTCTGACTTACTTCACTTCCTATGATAACTTCTAGGTTGCCTTGTGATTTTTTCTTTTTTTTTTTGAGCCCCAATTTGGTCTGTCTGTCCAAAACATTTTCTGATTAGAGGCTTTATTTCTATTTAAGTCCTACTAAGAATGTCATGACCTCACATTGTCATGCCTTAAAGAACTGCCTTAAATAACGATGTGGCGTGAGATGGGGACTGTCCCGAGCTGTCTGTGAGCGGTCATTGCAGCCTCCCTGTCTTATAAGGACTTGGGCTGCCGGGGGCTCTTGTCCTCGACTCTGGACTCTTTTTTAATTGTGGAAAGATATACATAACATAGAATTTGCCTCTTCAATACTTTTTAGGTGTACAGTTCAGTGGCATTAAGTGCGCTCACAGAGTTCTGTGGCCACCCACCCACCTTCAGAACCTTGTCATCTTCCCAAAGTGAAATTCCCCGGAGCACTGACTCCTCCTTCCTCCCCCCACCCCGCAGACTCCCTTCTGCTGTCTCTCTGGATGGGACCCCCCCCCCCCAGGTCCTCTCGTATAGGTGGAGCCAGGCAATATTTGTCTTTTGGTGACTGGCCTATTTCACCCAGCATAAAGATTGTAGCAGGCACAGCGTCCCCTCCTGTTTCAGGCAGAATAACCTTCCGTTGTATGAGGAGACACAGTCTGTTTATGCATCGATCTGTGGATAGACATTTGGGTTGTTGTTCCCACCTCTTGGCTAATGAGAGAAGTGCCGCCATAAACGTGGGCGTCGAGATATTTGCTCTAGTCCTGGCCTTCAGATCTCTTGGGTATGGATTCAGACACAGAACAGCTGGCTCATTCGGCAATTCTGTGTGTGATTTTAGAGGGAATCGCCATACTGCTTTTTACTGCAGCTATAGTGTTTTACATTCCTGCCAGCTGTGCACAGGGGTTCCAGATTCTCCACCCCCCCCCACAGGTTATTGTCTGTAGTTTTAAAAAGATACACACACACACACACACACACACACACACACACATATATAAATAAGACAGCTATTCTGATGAGTGAGGTGTGGTATCTCATTGCAGTTTTTTGTTTTAATTTTTTTTGTCTTTTGTCTTTTTAGGGCTGCTCTTGTGGTATATGGAGGTTCCCAGGCTAGGGGTCCAATCGGAGCTACAGCTGCCGGCCTACACCACAGCCACAGCAATGCAAGATCCGAGCTGCATCTGCGATCTACACCACAGCTTGCGGCAATACTGGATCCTTTACCCATTGAGCGAGGCCAGGGATCGAACCTGCGTCCTCATGGATCCTAGTCGGGTTTGTTAACCACTGAGCCACGACAGGAACGCCGCTTGTTGTTGCGCGTCGCTCGTGGTTGGTGATGCTGAGCATCTTCCCACGTGCCTGTCGGCATCTGTTTGTCTTCTTTGGAGACACGTCTGTTCAAGTCCTTTGTCAATTTTTAAACTGGGTTGTTTGTGATTGAGTTGTAGAATTTATAAGACATGTGCTGAATATTAATTCTTCATCAGATGTGTGATGTGCAAATATTTTCTCCCATTCTGTGTGTTGCCTTCGTATTCAGCTGAGACTCATCTTTGATTCACAGAAGCTTTTAACTGCGATGAAGCACAGTTTATCTTTTTTTTCTGTTACCTGTGCTTTTGGTGTTATACCCACCGTCACGAAGCTTTTGCTCTGTGTTTTCTCCTACGGGTTTTATAGCTCTCGCGTTTAGAACTTGGATCCATTGTGAGTTGTTTTGTAAATGGTGTGAGGGAAGGCTCCAAGTTCACGTCCTGGGCTCTTGACTCGCTCCTTGCTTTTCTCACATGCAGGCTGGCTTCACCAGGTGGCAGGAAGTGGAGAAGTCCTGGGTTGGGCCTGGCCTTGACCGTCCCCTCTCTGGCCGGCCAGGGAACCTAGCTCTGGCTCAGGACAGCTGGACATGGGCACTGCCCAGGGCAGTCCAGGTCGGAGTTCTTCTGCGTTGACCATGGGGCCAGCCTGGGTACCCTGGGGGTGTTGTCAGTATGCCTGCATTCTCAGTAGTCTCAGTGCCCAGCCTGCCTGTGAGACTTGCTGTCTGTGGGGCTGTCTCCTCCGGCCCCGCTGTGCTTCTTTGCTTCTGCGATCCCAGCCTCCGTCTGCCTCCTGCTCAGAGCTGGCCGTCCCCACTGTCTGCCTTCCAAGCCAGGCACAAACCTCTGTCTGGAAGCCTCCACCGAAACCCCTTTGCCCAAAGCTCCCCTCCCCGTGACCGTGGTCCTACCTTCACCACCCGCACGTGGATTCTGCAGGTGGGTTCCGTGGCGGGTTTGGCTCCCCCTGCACTGAGCGTGGGGTGGGGTGGGACCCAGCGGAGAAACTGGGGAGATTTCCCCTTAACAAGAGGCTCGTGTTTGGAGACTGTTTGGGACCCAGGCTTGAACTCAGGACAGAGTTCAAGGTCAAGGCAGAGGTCACTCCTGGAGACCCCTCCCCACCAGCTGGCTTGGGATCTGCCTTAGCCCTCTGACCCTCCCTCCCTCCTTTTGTTCCTCTTTTCTTTCCTTTTTTTAAAACAAATGAGGAAACTCTGACTCGAACCAAGCTGACTAAACAAAGCAACACACCCCTTGGAAATTAGCACAGAGGCACTAGGTCTGAAACTTCGCTATGAAAACTTGAAAATGCCTCTGGGCCGGGCCTGTCCGCTGGAGCAGAGGGGAGCGAAGAGCTGCCCGCCTTCAGGTGGGTGACGGGAACCCCCCCGCCCAGCCCCCGGTCCTGTTCTTCCTCCCGCCAGCAAGTGTAGATGTCCCTGACCTCTGTCTGTGTCCCCCGCTGCGGGTTCACCTCAGGTCAGGACATCCCAGGTGCCTGTTTGCAGGATCACTAGACACCTGTGGTCCCAGGTATCTGGCCAGTATTTATGGAGGTCCCGCCTGTGCAAACGTCTAGGTTCTTGGCCTGCAGTGAGGAGCAAGGGGCAGCCAGCCCTGCTCCCTGGGTACCGGCGGTCTGAACCAGTCAACACATCAATCAGTGATTTTAGGTGAAGAAGCAAAGAACAGGTGATGTGATCTTCGTCGGGGTTTGTGTGTGTGTGCGTGTGTGTGTACCTGTGTGTTCACGGACACCTTCTTTGAGGGGGTGACACTGAGCTGACACTGACATGGCCAGAAGGGCCCAACCAGGCCAAGATCCAGAGGCAGGCCCTTCAGGCAAAGGGCACAGCGAGTGCAAGGTCCAGAGGTTAGGACAGTGGGTGGTGGCTGCACTGTTGGGCAAGAGGTGAGCCTGAGACCAGCGAGGTGGGCGGGCCCCGGTCGTGCCAGGCCTCGGAGGCCTCGGGGAGAGCGTGTTTTTCCCCGGTGTGACAGGCGCCACGTGGAGGAGGTGGCGGGACCCAGTCCCTGCGGCTGCTGAGACTCGCCCGTGGCAGGAAGCGGGGACGGGAGGGGGGGGCCGTTGCTGTCCCTCTGCAGCAGTCGGGGAGGGGGGGACTCTGATTGCTGGGTGGACCCTGGTAGTTGGAGAGGCTGGTGGACACGCTGACGTGGTGCCCAGCCCTGCCCCGCGGGCTGCCGTCTTTAGGAGGGACCGCAGGCGGCCTCTGGGCCCGGAGGCTGTGGTTTGGTATGTGCTTGGCTGAGGGTGGGGCAGCCCATGTCCTCAGAAGGTGACCCCTGGAGCCAGCGGCCTTGAGGAAGCCTGACTCTGGCTTCCTGCTCTGTCTTCTGGGTCCTGAGTCTCTGGCAGGGAGGTCGTGAACCTCAGTGTGACACCCACGCCTGCCCATGTCCTCACGCGGAGTGGTGGCCCTGCGTGCCCAGTGTGTCTGAGGACGCCGGCCCCCCTGAGCGTCGGGTTTCTTTCTCCCTGGCCCTGGGCCCCTGCCTCTGGGGGAGGCGTGGAAATAGAGAACATTCTCCACTCGCCCTTTGGAGCTGGGGTGAGTCAGTGCCTCCCCCTTGATGGAGCAGTGGTCAAGGCGGGGGTTCTGGAGAAGAGAGGTGGCCAGGGAGGCAGGGTTGGGGGCTGAAAGCCCATGTGACCTTGGGCTGCAGCCCCTCCCCCTCCCGCTCCGTCCTAGCTCCAGGTCCCCCTCTGCTCCCCGCCTCTGTCTGCATCCTGCCCCCCACCCCAACCCCCGCCGGACGCTCTGTCCTCTGGCCGAGACTGGCCCCCCCAGCCTCTTCTCCTTCAAGAACCCCCGCTGCTGCCCCGAAGCCTATCGTGCCCTGCATGTCCCGTGCCGCCCAGGGAGGCAGGTGCAGGGAACTCGGGCGGCCCGAGCTGAGTGCCCGTGTACCGAGCATCTTTCTCTCCTGCTCCGGGGGCCCCCCCAGCCCGTGGATCCTCCGTACAGAGCTCCGTCTGGCATCCAGAGCCGGCGCGGCCGGAACGGGCCCCCCAGGGAGCCCAGGCACCTGCCCCGCTCTGCTGCCTGCGGCCCCCAGGGCTTGGTGTCAGGAGGTGGGTGGTCTGGGGAGGTGTGACTGTGACGTGGCTCACAGGTCGGGGGATTGATACCCCCGCCTGCAGGTGTGGCCTCTATCCTTTCTTGGCACTGTTTCTACTCACCTAGAAAGGGTTGGCTGGGACTTGGGGATAAAGGAGATTCAAGGGTCTCTCTGATAGGACACCCCACACCTCAGAGGGCACATTTTGGTAAAGGCCCCAGGAGCCCCGTCTGCTGCTCAGAGACCGTGATCTTCGACCATCCCAGGGCACCTGGTGGGGACAGCACAGGTTGTGACTGTCGAGCACAGAGGCTCACGGGCCTTAGGGCCCGGGGCCTCCCTTTCCGTGGCTTTGCTCAGGCCCGTGTCCCTCTCTGGCTCTGCTGCCCGGATGTTCACACTGGGCCACCCTCAGTCTAGACAGTGCCCCCATTGTCCGTGCCGCCCAGCCCTGGCTGGCTTGGCTCTCCAGCCGGGGTCCAGGTGCCTTCTCCAGGTGGCATTTCCATCCAAGGATGCAGGGTGCTCAGCCATGCCCGCCATGTGACGTCTGAGAGTATCTAAAGAACCACAGCTTTAGAAGGATTGAGTTCAACATTTTTCCAAGTTCAGAGGTCTTCAGGGTGTCCTAATCCTGATGTCGCCGTGTCCGAGGGAGAGGGAAGGGGCTGGGGTGAGAGCGGGCTGGGGGGTTTGTTCTCGCGGAGAGGGTGGCCTTGGGCTGTGGCTCTGCCGTGTGTTTTTGAGGGTCGTACCCTCCCCCAGCGGGTAGAGAGCAGCTGAGAGGGGAGGGTAGTGGGCAACCCCCCCCCCAGAAGGGGGAGGAGCATATTCCGAGCATCACTGTGCCCCCAGGTTGACTGCAGAGGGCCTGGTGGAGTCAGGGGACCGCTGTGAAGCTGAACCTGAGGCGTCCACGTTCAGGTGCAGAAAGCCTTTCCTCCAGGAGGTGGCGGTGCAGGCCCTCGAGAGCCCAGCGCCTCCTGGGTTTTCATTTCAAAGAGGGAGCCCCCTGTTATTTCCACGCCCGAGGCTGCTGCTCGCAGTGACGGAGGTGGCAGGTGGAGAGCAGGGGAGATGCCCTGAGGACGGGAGGCGCCTCCTCTGGAGCTCAGCAGCCCTCACCCAGGGCGGTCCCAGCCCAGGAGGAAGCGGCTTTGAGAGCTTCTGGGGGCGGGGCTCCTACCACCTCTTTTTCCTCTCTAGTTTTGGTGGATCTGTCTCTTTTAAAGCTTTCCAGCTCTTGCCTATGAAAATATTTCAAACACACAGGAAAGATGAATGACACCCGCACGGCCACTACCTGGGTTGTGCAGCGCAGACTCCGCTCGCTCTGCGTCACCGCCCACCCGCCCCGCCAGCCACCCGCCATCCTCATGGCTTTGGGGAGGCATTTCCAGACACGTTGCTGATCTGGGTCCACAATACCCTGCAGACACTCCAGCTGGCCGCTCACCGACCAGACTCTGATATTGGTGGATGGTTCTTTTTCTTCCTTCAAGGTACTATTTATGTACCCGGAAACTCACAGATCTTATTAAGGGTACCATTCCCTGTACCCCAACTGCTCTCGGGATACAGAACGTCACCATCACCCCGCACCCCCTTTCTTGCTCAGGTTCTGCCCCCATCTCCCCAGGGGCAACCACATCTCTGATTTTTTTCCACTATCGACTAATTTTGCCAGTTTGAATACCTGTATATTTTCAGATGTATCCATGACGCTGCAGGTTACAGTGGCTGCTCCAGGATTGCTGCGTAATGTTCATTGCATGAATGTTCTATTTTTTTTTTTTTTTTTTTTTGCCATTCTGTTCAGGGGCCCCTAGCTGTTTTCATTTTTTTTTTTTTTTTGGAGGGGGGAGTCTTATGAATAAAGAGTCTTGCACATGTTTTTTGTGGACCTATGCTTCCATTTCTCTTGTATAAATACCAAGGCGTAGAATTGTTAGGCCAGAGGGGAGGTGTGTGTTCAGATGTACAAGAAACCGCCACATCTTTCCCCCAAGCGGCTGTGCCGTTTTTCACGCCCACCAGCAGGGCCTGAACGTTCCGGATGCTCCACATCCTCGCCAGCGTTTGGTGCTGTCACTTTCACAGTGTATTCATTCTGGTGGGCGTGTAGTGGTATCTCATTCTGGCTTCAATTTGCATTTGTCCGATGACTCATGCTGTTGAGCACATTTCCATGTGCGTATTGGCTCTTCATCCATTGTGAGATGGCTTTTCAAATCTGTTACCCATTTTTAAATTGGGTTGTTTGACTTATTCTTTCTGGATACTGGTCTTTCGTCAGATGCCTGAATTGTGAATATTTTTTCCCCCTAGTCTGTGACTTGCCTACTCCTTTCTCAATGACACAACTTCTGGTGAGCAAAAGCTTGTCACTTTAATTTTGATGAAGTTTAATTTAACAAAGTTCTTTCTTTGTGGTTACTGCTTTCCATGTTCATGGTAAGAAAGCTTTGCCTACCCCCAAGTGGCGAAGATATTTTCAGTGTTTTCTTCTAGAAGCTCTATAGTTAGAGCTTTTATGTTAGATTTAGAAACTATCTGGAATTAATTTTTCTGCGTGGTATGACATAGGAGGTTAAAGGTCCATCTTGTTGTTTCCTTATATAGACATCCACTTGTTTTATTTTATTTTTATTTTTTTGTCTTTTTAGGGCTGCACCCACGGCATACGGAGGTTCCCAGGCTAGGGATCCAATCAGAGCTGTATCTGCTGGCCTGCACCACAGCCACAGCAATGCGGGATCCGAGCTGCATCTGCGACCTACACCACAGCTCAGAGCAACGCCGGATCCTTAACCCACGAGTGAGGCCAGGGAACAAACCTGCATCCTCATGGATCCTAGTTGGGTTGGTTAACCACTGAGCCACGACGGGAGCTCCATGGACATCCACTTGTTTTAGGACCATTTGTTGAGAAGACGTTCTTACCCCCATTAAATTACTTTGGCTCCTTTTTATTTTTTCCTTTTTTGGAGCAGCACCTGCAGCATATGGAAGGTCCCAGGCTAGGGGTTGAATTGGAGCTGCCGCTGCCATCCTGTGCCACAGACACAGCAATGCAGGGATCTGAGCCGCATCTGCCACCTGTGCCGCGGCTTGTGACGCGCCCGAACTTTAACCCACTGAGAGAGGCCAGGGATTAAACCGTCATCCTTATGGAGACTAGTCGGGCTCTTAACCTTCTGAGCCACAACGGGAACTCGCCTTGGTACCTTTGTTGAAAATCGGTAATTCTGGAGTTCCCGTCGTGGCTCAGTGGTTAACGAATCTGATTAGGAACCATGAGGTTGCGAGTTCGATCCCTAGCCTTGCTCAGTGGGTTAAGGGTCCGGCGTTGCCGTGAGCTGTGGTGTAGGTTGCAGACGCGGCTTGGATCCCGCGTTGCTGTGGCTGTGGCGAAGGCCGGCAGCTACAGCTCCTGTTAGACCCCTAGTCTGGGAACCTCCATATGCCGCGGGTGTGGCCCTAGATAAGGCTAAAAGACAAAAAAAAAAAAAAAAAGAAAATCGGTAATTCTGTATATGCAGTTCTACTTTGAGACTCTTGTGTTTTATTGGTATTTTGTGTATTATTTTGCCAATACCACACTATCTTGATGAATGTGACTTTATAATAAGCCTTGAAATAAGATCTCCCAATATATCCAAAACATTGCTTTTGGATATTCTTTTTTGGTCCTTTGAATTCCCTTATAAATTTTAGAAGTAGAGTATCAGCTTCCACGAAAATGCTATGTGAATTTTGATCAAGATTGCACTGAATTTAGGGAGCATTGACCTTTTAATACCATGGAATCTTTTCAGTTTACAAACTTGGTATGTCTTCATTTTTAAAGGTCTTTTTTTATTTCTCTAATCTCTGTATAAGTCTGCCGTTCTGTAGTTTTCAGTGAAAAGATCTCCATGTCCATAGTTAAATTTATTTCTAACTTTTTCTGGTGCTATGGTAAATTGAATATAAATTAAGTTCCATTTGCCATTATTTGCTGCTAGTATATAAAAAGTATGTAAAACACAGTGGATTTTTTGAATATAAATACAATATCCTGTGTCCTTGTCAAAGCCATTTGTGATTCTAGTACTTGTTTTGTAGATGTTGTATGACTTACTAAGTAAACAACCATCCTATCCGAAAACCGGCAGTTTTACTTCCTTCCTTCTGATCTCGATGCCTTTAATTTATTTTTCATGCCTTATTGCACTAGCTAG
The DNA here is from genome assembly GCA_004024745.2 of Catagonus wagneri. Taxonomy (NCBI): domain Eukaryota; kingdom Metazoa; phylum Chordata; class Mammalia; order Artiodactyla; family Tayassuidae; genus Catagonus; species Catagonus wagneri. The sequence continues at coordinate 119,426 of PVHT021183562.1, read as the reverse complement.
AACTGCCAGTACAGTGTTGACGAGAAGTCAGTGCACAGCCTTCCCTGCCTTGTGCCAGAACTTCTCACGTGAAATACAGCTTTTCCACACATGCCCTTTGGTCAGACTGAGGAGAGTCCCTTTGCTCCCCAGTTTGCCAGAGTTTTTTAAACACGAATCGATGTTGCTTTGGTAAATACCTCCCCTCTCTCTATTGAAACAATCACTTTTCTCCTTTATTCTATTCGTAAGGTGAATTACAGCGATTGACTTGAATATTAAACCAAGTTTGCCTTCTTGGAATAAATCCAACTTGGTTCCAATAAGGAATTCTTTTTATTTATTGCTGGATTTGACTTGCCCGTTTTTTTTTGTTGTTGTTGTTGTTAAGGTTTTTTGTGTGTAGATTCATGAGGGATGCTGTTGTGTGGTATTTTCTGTTAAGTAGTTTGTTTGGGTAATGTCTTGGTCAGAGTTATTTTGGCTTCATAAAATGAGTTCAAAGCGTTCCCTCCTCTCTGTGTTCTGTAAAAGTTTGCCTGAGATTGATGTTTTTTTCTTCTTTAAATGTTTGCTAGAGGTCGCCAAGGAAGCCGTATTCCCCTAGAGTTTTCTTCGTGGAAAGTTTTTGTTTTTAATTACAAATTCAGTGTCTGTAATAAATATAGTCAATTAATATTTAATTCAATGTGTTAAATATTATTTAAGTATAAATTTATATCATCTATATGGAGAGATTCAGGTTTTCTTAGCTTCCTCTTGTATCAATTTTGGTACGTTGTATTTTGAAGGAACTCATATCATATGTTATTGAATTTACTTATTTAAAATTGTCATAAGGCTCACCCTTCATTCCTGATATTGGTAATTTATGGACTCCATTTCTTTGTCTCTCTCTTACCAGCCTAGCTATGGGTTTATTGATCTGGAGATCTCTTTAAAGGACCGACTTTTGGCTTTATTTTGTTTCTATTTTCCATTTCCTTGATTTCTGCTCTTATCTTCATTACTTCCTTCCTTCTCCTTACTTGGTGGATCAGTCGAGGCCCAGGCAGGAAACAGAAACCACACCAGTAATTCAAAGAATTATTAACTGGTAAAAGGTGGTTACCTGCTGCAAGAGTGAAAGAGGACTCTGAAGGGCGTAGAAACAACAAATACAAGAAATAACTCCTTTAGAGGAAAACCTAGGGGAAAGCTTTGTGATGTTGCCTTGGGCAACAATTTATTTATACATGTATATCGACACTGAAAATCACGGGCAACAAAAGAAAAAAATAGACAAATTGAGCTTCATCAAAATTAAGACCTGCTGTGAATCAAAGATGACTATCAACACGAGTTTCCTGGTGGCCCACTGGGTTAAGGGTCTGGCATCACTGCCATGGCCCAGGGTCGCTGTGTGGTGCGGGTTCAGTCCCTGACCAGGGAAATTCTATATGCCGCAGGTGTAGAAAAAAAAAAAAGGGAAAGAAAGGAAAAAAGAAGATGGTGATCAACAGAATGCAAAAGCAACCCACCGAATGGGAGAGAATATTTGCAAATCATATGTCTGATAAGGAGTTAATATCCAGAATATATTAAAAACTTCAACTCAGTCACACACACAAAAAACAAACAACCCAATTAAAAAGTTGGCAAAGGGCCTGAATAGACGTTTCTCCAAAGAAGACAAACATACACCCGGAGACACATGGGAAGAGGTTCAACATCACTAATCATCAGGGAAATGCAAATCGGAGCTGCCAGGCGATACCGCCTCTCGCTCACCAGAATGGCTGTTATATTTAAAAAACAAAACAAAAAAACAGAAAATAACCCTTGTTGGGGAGGATGTGGAGAGACTGGACCCATGTCCGTTGCTGGTGGAATGGTGCAGCCACAATGGGAACCAATTTGGTGGTTCCTCGGGGAGTAAAAGGTAGAATTACCGTAGGATCCAGCCATCGCCCTTCCAGTCATGGAGTGAGAGCGGGGCTGGAGCAGACAGTGCTTACCAGGGGCTGGGGGGTGGGGCTGTGGGTTCGCACTGAATGGGGACAGAGTTTGGGAAGATGACAAAGCTCTGGAGATGGAGAGTGGTGCTGGCTGCACAGCGATGGGAATGTGTTAACGCCCCTGCAATGGGCACCTGAAAATCGTTAAAATGGTACCTTTTATGTTTCAGCTATTCCGCCGCACACCAGCGCCACGGCTCCTGCCCCGGGGCTGAGGGGAAGGGACGGAGAAGGTGAGGGACTTCGCGCCATCCCCGCCTGGCTCCGCCCTGCGTCCGGGCCTCGTTGGAGAGCCTGGGGCTCCCGCAGAGACCTGCAGCCCACCGTGGCAACAGAGCTCTTGCCGGAGGGGGTGGGTGGAGCTGGTCTGTAGCAGCAGCTTATTGGGTGGTCGAGAAGCAGCGGGTGTGGGCACTCTGTGGACTGGAGGTGCCCACCAGGTGTCCCCGTGTTGGCTGAGGGGCTGGGGTGGGGGCAGAGCTGGTCCACGGGAAGGGGCTGCTGGGCGCTACCTTGGTGGCAGCCGTGCCAGAGGAGAATCAGGAAGAAAAGCCCCTTCCTCTGCTCGGCCTGCTGCCCCCAGCGCTCTGTGTGTGTGTGTGTGTGTGTGCGCGCGCGCGCGCGAGCGACCAGAGGAAATGGTTCACACCCCAGTGCAAAGGTGGGGGCCAGAGCAGGCGGCCCAGGCCCAGGGATGAAAGGAGCCCAGAGGAGGAAGCAGGGTGGGGGCGGGACGGGAGACGCAGAGGAAGCTGGGAGAAACGCCTCCCACACCTCCAACGACTGATGGAGACCACGGGGTGCTCAGGACAGACCTTCAGAGTCCTGATGTCCAGTCTTGTTTCCCAAAGGCCCAGGGACCCTCTGAGGTGGATGGAAAGGAAGGCTTTCCCTTCGGGGTATGTGTGTGTGTGTGTGTGTGTGTGTGTGTGTGTGCCCGCGCCTACGCATGTGTGCGCTCAGGTCTCGTTTTCCATTCCGCTATCTTCCTGACACCAGAAAGAATTTCCGTGAGCCTGTCCGCCCTTCCCTAGGCTGCACGTGGATGGACACGCATGAGCACACACACTCACTTGCGTGCGCATTCACACACACACACGAGCACGCCTGTGGGCTGTACCTAGGCCTGACAGGAAACTGGACTCTGGGAAACTTCAGGCCCCACCTTTGGCACAAAACCATGTTTTTTGTTGCCGCTCATTCAAAGGAACAGAAAGTGGGGGCGGCTTGGGGCAGTTTATGTTCAGAAGAGCAGATTTCTGCCGAAAGTGTCCAGTACAGCAGAGCGCCTGTCCTGGCGTTTCGGGTCCCGGCTCTGGGGGGCCCAGGAGGACCCCCCCCCGGTGCTCCAGGGTGTCTCTCGAGGTCTGGAGTGGCCCTTCTGGTCCTAGGCCCGTCACCCGGCCCAGAGCCCCCCAAGCTGGCTGAGTGCAGGTGGCTCTTAAGTCATCTGGGAAATCTGCTAAAATGCGGGCTCCGGGCCTCCTCGGCTACCCCGGGGTCAGATGAGGTGTGGGAAGGGCAGCGGGCTCCCAGGAGCGAGCTGGATTGGGGCACCAGGATGGAGGGAGACCCACAGCAGGTGCTCGGGTCCGCCCTGACTGAGGACATTGGGGACACGGGGACTTGCGGACCGGAGCTCGGGGTGAGCTCCTGCCTGACCTTGCCAGTAGAACAATGTAATAGACGCAGACTTTGGCTGCAGTGGGGAGGGGACACCGAGCCAACTAGGCCAGCCTTGCTCAGGCCCCGGATCAGCACCATGGCTGCCGTAACAAGCAACCACTATCCGGGACTCCAAAAACAGGACTCCAGGTTGATTCCTTCTGGAGGCTCAGAGGGGGATCCCTTTCCAGGCCGTGTCCCGCTTCCTGGGGTCTGCCTGCCCCGCGGCCACGGCCATGGCCCTTCAGTCTCGGCTTCTGTCACCACGTGGCCCTCTCCCCTGTGTGTCTCTGGGCCCAAATCACCACTCTTTTCTCTCATAAAGGGAGCAGGATTTAGGGCCCTGCTCTCACCCAAGATGTCCTCACATCTGCAAAGGCCTGTTCCAAATAAGTCCCCACGTTCACAGGTCCTGGGCGGTAGTTTCAGCATATCTTTGGGGAGCACAGTTCAACCTGTGACAAAGCCCTGTCTGCAGAGGGACCTGTCCAGGGCTCAGTCCCGGAGGAGGATGTGGACGGACAGGTGAGGGCCCCGGGAGAGGAGCCGGGCCCGCGATGGGGCTTGAGGCGGGTCATAGAGGGGCCTGGCAGGGGGCTGGTGGTTGTCTGGATAGGAGCCCCACAGAGCAGAAGGAGCTGCGGTCACTGTCTTCACGTGGTCAGAGGCTGTCACATAGAAGAAGGAGGGAGCTTACTTCCAAAACACAAAACCAGAACCAGAGATGTGGACGCTGACAGAAGGTGCAGTTTGACTCATTATGGAAAGAAGCAGTTTTCTCACAGTTTCACTTTCTGACCACGGAGCGAGCAATTCTGTAAAGCAGTGAGTCCACCAGCCTAGGAGTATTCAAGTAGGGGCTGTGTGGAGATCGCTCGGGATCTCCATAGAAGGGACCTCAGGTTCTGGCCCATATCAGGCATCTGTTACTTTATGAGAACTTGAATTTCAAAGTGTGATACTACTGGGAATATACCTAGGACAGGGCCACCAGGCTCCACGCACGCTGTTTGGTCTTCGGGCCGGGACCAGGCTGGGCTTGATCCTCCCACCTGTCTCCTGTGTTTCTTCTCTTTGACCGTCCGCCCCGACCGAAGCTCCCCAAAGCTCAAGTCACCTGGTGCCTATGGACAAAGAGCCAGGTCCAGATGTCATCATTCAGAACCGTGTCAGACGGGTTCCGGGTAAGCACGGGCAGGGAGCCACGTGTATGTATGGACACAGGCCCGTGCCTTCCGCGTGTTGGTGCGCACACGCACGCACGCTTGCACTTGAGCGCTTGGGGCGGCTCTGATCAGAGAGACAGAGCTCTCCCTGCAGAGACCCTCCTGCCCAGTGGTCCCTAGAACAGGGCTCAGCATCAGCGGCTCCTCCTGGTTCTCACGGGAGGCTTTAAGAACACCTGCTATTCAAGTTCATGACATGTCGAGCTCTCTTTTAAGCACATAATACCAGGTGTCTTATTTTTTTTACTTATTTAGCAAAGCTAGAGAAGTGTTTTTTGTCCCAGGCTCTGTCCTAAGTACGTTATAAATATTCATGCGGTTTCACGACAGCTCTGCGAAGTAGGTAGTGTGGTCCCCACTTTATAAGTGAGGAAACTGATGCATCAAGGGGTGCAGGGACTGACCCAGGATCTTTCTCCCTTTCCCCCACACCCCCCCCACTCATATACACCCATGCACACTCTCACACACTCACTCAGTGGTTGCCGTTTCTCCTCCAACGCGATGCAGGTCTCCCGCGGGCCAGGGCCCTGGTCAGGGTCCGGGGCTCCCCTTGGCCCTGAGGGCCATTCTTGCAGCCTGGTCCCTCCAGTCTGGACCAGCCCAGAGCCTTCTCTCTGGCTGGAGGGAGGGCTGAATAACCCCTTGCCCCCTGGAGGTTACTGGTCAGGTTCAAGTCCACTCCCATAAGCACCCCCCCAACCCGCTGGGGGCGGCGGGCTGGCTCGGGATCGGCTCGGCAGCTGTCAGGAAAGGAAGTGGCACTTGCGCTGGTATTTCTCCTTCTGGGGAGGCTCTAGGAGAGGCAGCTGCGGGGCTGGGCCAGCCTCCTGCTGCGATTTTGCTGCACCTTCCGACGGGCACGAATAAATCACCACGACTATTTCCCACAGGGAGCGGGGGACAGCAGAGGGCCTGGTGCCTGCTGGTCACACTTTCGTCCACAAGGAATCCTTCTAGTCCTGTGACCCAGGCCAGTGCCGGGCACCTGCAGACCTCATCTTGCCGAGACCGGGCGCGGCGGGCACAGGTACCGTTTCACGAGGAAATGGAGGCTCAGAGACGTTGAGTAAACTGCCCAGAGTCCACCAGCTAGTAGTTTAGCTGGGCCAGGATTTCTCTTTATGTCTGTGGGGCGCCAGAAGCCCAGCTCTTCTGATTGCATTAGGTCCAGGAGAGGATCGAGGTGTTTCTCAGGAGCTGGGTTCCCCGGATGCTGCTTAAAGTGCTGAGGGAATGGGTCTCTGCTCCCCTGTGGACCTGCGTGGCTGAGAGCTGATGGCTCCGGCCCAAATGCCTGTCTCCATCCTCTGGTCCAGCGTCTCCCTTTGGGGTGTGTGACCTTGAAAGCAGTGACCTTCTCCGTTCGGCCTTGGACAGCGTCTCTGCGTGGCGTCAAGAGAACAGCTGGGAATTACCGGCGCCCTGTTGCTGGCAGGCTGTGGGCCGGATTCCCGGGTATGGACGCAGGGGTGATTGTCAGCCACACGTGTGCGAAGGGCTTGTGCAAACGTGCCCGCTCCTCTCACCCTCCCCCAGCCCTGTGGGTGACTGTCAGATTCTGCTCCGGGACACCGGGCAGTGTGTGGGGGAGGGGGTCTGGCCTTGGGTCTTGGCTGCGGTGCCTCTTCATTTGTGTCGCACGGCTGTGTGCCAAGGGCCCGAACGTGGCTCGTGGGTTTGTGTCTGTTCCGCTCTTTCTACCTGGAGTTGCGCGCACAGTGGCTGTGGCGTCTGAGAGGGAGGTGATGGGATCCGAGCAGAAGCCGTGGGGCCTTCCTCCCGCGTCGAGGTCCCGAGTTTCCATCCTCAGAAGAAAACCAGCATCTGAATCTCGCCCGTGGCAGGGTGGGGTCGTCGCTGCTGGGACAGTGTCCCCAGGCCTAGAGACACTGCCACGGGCAAGGATGCCCATCCCGGGCACCGAGTGCAGGCTGCCCACCGTCCCGCGTCCATTTGGGGGAGCCGTGCTGCCTCTCAGCTGTTTATTCCTCCACTGCCCAGATGCTAGCGAGCGCCCGCCACGGCTCCGCATCTTCTCCTGAGCATCACTGGGGCCTCGCACCTACGTGGCCTCCAGGCCAGGGCCTTTCAGACCTCCTGCTGGTGCTCAAACCCATGGCCTCTGCTGCCCTGGAGTCTTTTTAGGTCCATGCGGATGGGCGTGGGGGTCAGACAGGTTGAGCCCACTTCCCAGGAGCTCCACTGATACTTGGCGGCCCAGGCAGGCCCGGTCTTCACTGCACCTCTGCCCCCTGCCCCCTGAGCAGAATCGGAGGGTTCCTGAGATTCATGAATGTGGAGGGAGGCACACAGCTTTCAGGAAGGCTGCTCCTCCTGTTTTCCTCTAGTTCTTATTCCACCCCCATCTTTTTCTCCCCCTCCTCCCATCCCCCTCCCCCAGCACCGGAGTTTGTGTCCCCCACCCCCGTGGTTCCCCCCCCACCCAGTGGTCCCCTCCATTCCTTTCCTCTCTCTGGTTCTCTAAGTGGGGACGTGGGCACAGAGTGGGGCTCCAGCAACCAGGGGCCCAGGGGATCTGACTGCAGTGCCTGCCGTGGGGGTGGGGAGGCGGGGCAGCCTCAGGAGCCGCACCCCCGGGGGCGGGGCCAGAGGACGCTGCCGGCTGGAAGGAACAGGTTGGGAGAGGAAGGCGGGAGCCCTTCTCTGGCGTTCTCTTTGTGACTTAGCACGGTCTGCATGGCCACCAGAGCAAGGTGGAAGAAGCTGTTGGCCAGGTGTCCACAAGCGTCATTTGGGTGGTCAGACCTGCTCGGGGCACCTCTCTGGGCTGCAGACCAGGCGCCGCGGTTGGCGGGGGGCGGGGGCAGGCGACCTGCACTCAGTGTCTGTCATCTGCCAAGCACTGCACCCAGAAGGGCAGGAGGGAAAGCTGGCACCTGCGGTGACCCACAGCACCTGTACAGTCCTCCAGGCCACGTGGGGCGTGGACGGGCAGGAGGCAGGAGCAGGGGGGCTTTGAACTTTGAGGCACACATGCTCAACGAGCCCCGTTCTGGCAGTCTCAGGGAGGGAGAGACCCTGCATCTGCACGAGCCCAGGTGTAATTCGGAGGCGTGCTCTATTTTGGGGTCTGCTCCTGTTCTAGTTGCTGTATGGCTCCCTGTTACCTCTCTCCTCCATGCGTTTATGGTGAAAATTGTCACACGGGCAGCCAAGTTGGGAGCATTTTAGCGTGCACACTCATATACCCATCACTCAGATTCTACTCTTACCTTGGCCTTATGCTCCATTTATCACCTGTCTGTCCACCTGTCCATCCATCCATCCATCCACCCATCCACGGGCCTGCCTCACTCTTATTTTTGGTGTACTTCAAAGTGAGTTGTGATCATCCTGATTATGCACAGAATCACTGCCGCATAGTCCAGTCTCACTTCCAAAGTTTTTCACGGATTACCGAGTCCTCCGCACCCAGGACGACACCTCCCGCAGCAAGGGCGCTGCAGGAGGAGAGGGGGCCCGGGCTCGGATCGCGGCTCTGTCGCGAGCATCTGTGTGGCCCTCAGCAAACCGTTTTGCCTCTCCAGGTCCAGCTTTCACACACCTCGAACAAGGGCTTAAACTGTATGTTATAGATAATAAGATACCAGACACCAAGCTCTCATTTTATGCTGGACCCTTTCCGCTCGGGCTTACTAATTCTTTCAGTCTGGGTTTTGTTGTTCTTAGCATAGTCCCGGGAGCTCAGAAAGGGGAAATAACTTGTTCTCGATCCTATGCCCGGCGAATGGCCACCCTGCATCTGACTGGAGCCCAGGCTTCAGCACCGCCCAATGCGCTGGGCACCTGCTTTGTTCCCGACGTGGCTGCTTCCTTTGTTCCTATTTTGCTGCTCTGTTCTGTCCAGCGCGCATCTGACTGTGCGGGGAATTCTCAAGATTTATTCCAACACGGAACTCCCCCGGGGCAGTCCCAGCCTTCTCTGGGTACATATTTCCCCTCTGTGTTGTTTGTTAGCAGTTGTCCTCTATCAAGTTCAGGTCTTTGGGTTCCAGTTTCAAATAGCAAAACAAGCAAACAAAACAAACCTTGGGTGAACTAGACTGTTCGTGTTGCTTTAACTACACTTTTTCTATCAGACCCTGCCAGGGGCTCAGTGCATCGAGCCAAGAGCCCTGCCCTGCCCGCGAGGATCCCCTCGGGCTGGCAGGATGATGGGCACACACCGTATCAGTCAGGGTTCCATCTGGCTGTGTAACAAAGACTAACACAACAGAGACTTAAGCAGGAGTTCCTTTCTCTTCCACTGCCTAGTCCAAGTGTAAGCAGTCCTGGGGGCCCAGGGCAGCAGGGACCCAATTTGTTTCTCCTTTGTTGCCCTGCCATCCTCAACGTGCAGCCTCCATCTCATGAAACAAGATGATTGCTTCAGCTCCTGCCATCGTGTCTGCATTCCGGCCAGGGGAGGGCAGGGGCAGGAGTGTCCTCAAATTAGACACCTCGACTCCCGTCCCATGGCCAGAACCTAGTTACATGGCCACTCCCAGCAGCAGGGGTGGCTGGGAAAGGTATTCTTTAGCTGGGTAGCCATGTGCCCCACTGAAACTTTTGTTACTATAAAAGAAAGGCAGGTCAGAAAGTTCCCTGGTGGTCTAGGGGTTAGGACTCAGGGCTTTCATCACCGCGGCCTCAGTTAAATCTGTCTGGGAACTGAGATTCCCACATTAAGCTGCCGTATCCCATGGCAAAAGAAAAAAAAAATGGGGGAGCAATTAGGGTCTGTGCCACACACACCAGCAGTAGCTCCCTTTGTATGCACAGGGTGCTAGTATTTGCATCAAGCTGGAGCGGCAAAAGAAAAGCCTTGAAGTCAGGAAAGGCAAATAGTTGACACACGCGCCCATCTCCCATCCCAAGGCTGGGCAGACATCATCAGTCAATTACCGTCGCTGTCTTTCTCCCTGAGCGCTGAGGCAGCCTCTGAAACCTCTCCCTCATCCCACATCATGATGGTGGGCAATTGATTGGGCTGGCCTGCTGGTTGAACCCTCTTTGCTGTCACTGGTCTGTGCCACAAAAGGCTTCCTAGACTTCTCATTCTCCCAAGAAAAAAGAATAAGCTGGAGTTCCCATCGTGGCTCAGTGGTAACAAACTCCACTAGCATCCATGAGGATGAGGGTTCGATCCCTGGCCTCACTCAGTGGGTTAAAGATCTGGCACTGCCGTGAGCTGTGGTGTAGGTCACAGATGTGGCTCGGATCCCACGTGACTGTGCCTGTGGTGTCAGCCAGCGGCTATAACTCCGATTCGACCACTAGCCTGGGAACCTCCATTTGCCGCAGGTGTGGGTGCAGCCCTAAAAGAAAAAAGAAAAGAAAGGGAAATAGAAGAATAAGCTATAGTGATCTGAGAGTTTCATGTCTGTGCCCAGTGATGTCGTGTGGGAGCTTGAACTCGGCCATGGTGAGAACTGCCATCACGGCCACCGGCAAACGTTATAAATCATACTTTCCCCCGCCCCCCCAGGCGTGGTTGTTAAACATTCACCAGCGCAGCACTGATTCTGTCTCATCCTTCATCCTTTCTTCGCAAAAAGCTTGCTGAAAGCCTTGCATGCTGATTTCTGTTTTCTTAGGGGTTCCTACCGAGCAGAACGCGAGCACCCTCCTTGCTTTGTCTCGGGCTCACGGCTCTGAGCAGCAGCCCCTGCCGAGAAGTAAAGGTGTAGTGAAGACCGGGCGAGATCCAGGAGACCTGTGGCCTTAACGAGGGCTGTCGTGTTGTGTTCTAGACACAACCGAAATTTCGCCGGCAGATGGGGTGAGGGGGCGGTGCTAGGGAAGCCCCCCGGTTCTGCAGAAAGAGGACGTATGTTCTGAGACTTTAGGACACCAATTGGACAGTGCCGGATAAACGTTCTAGACTGTTCATAATCGAGTGGTCGAACCTCTCACCTGCTGGCTGGCCCACCCTGCTGGCCCAGGAAGCCACCGGCACCCACCACGTGTAAGCTCAGTCGGCTTCCTTCTCTCCGGGGGCAGGGGGTGGGCCCAGCATGCCTGTCCTGACGTGTGGACATCTGGCGATTCACTGGCCTGGAATGTCGCCGTTTACCTCCTTGAAAGTGATGCCCAGGTGCCGAAGCCTCCTCTTGGATTTGAGTGCAGGTCTGGTCTGAGTTTGCGTGGCAGCTTCAGCTTAGCAGGCAGTTTTCCTGCCCCCCTGCCCCGCCCCGGCCTTCGGGCCGAGCAGCTCCAGATGTGTGCTCACCTGGGCCGAGATGGCGGCCCCGGGCCAGGCCTGTGGCCACGTGGATGGAAGGAGCCGCGGGAACCCAGACTGCATGGTCACTGTGACCAGGGTAGACATGGCCCCATCTGGAATGTCCCCACCCTGGTCCTGGAGGTGAGACGTTTCTCTTGCTGGAGAACAGCTGTGCTGAGAAGGAGGCCCATCCGGCTGGCAGGGGGGCCCGGGAGGGGTGATGCTCACGGCTTTCTTCCTCCTCGGGCAGGGCTCCGTCCCACTCCCCGCAGCAGGAGCATGCTTCAGTCCGTGGGGTTCATTGTCCGTGGAGCCTGCCTCCTGCTCCCCACTGCCTGGCTCCCCCTCCGCAAATGGCCTGGGCTAGAGGCTGCCCTGGTCACTGGGAAACCTGTGGTAGGGCCCAGAAAGGAGTCCCCACCCACCCAGGGGTGCCAGGGAGGCACCTGCAGAAGGAATGAGAATGAGCCAGGCCAAGGAGGGCGGAAGGGCCTGCCAGGCAGAGGGAACAGAGTGGGACAGGTACAGAGGTTTGACCCAGGAGCAGCTGAGCGTGAGCAGAGAGCAAGGAGGAGGGCAGGGAGGGGGGCGGGGGTGGCTGGCCAGAGGCGGAGGCCCGGCTGTAGGTCCTGCTAGGCTCCCACGGTATCCGGAGGGTGACAGGTCACCTTTGCATTTCAGAAAGGCTTCAGCTTGAGGGGGAGCCGGCTCAGAGTTCCCTCCCTGGAACCTGGGCGGAGTGGGCGAAAGAACCCCAGTGTTTAGTATTAGTGAAAAGCAAACAAACTCCCCCCCCCAAACCTGCTTCTTGAGGCTTCTCGAGGTGGGAGGGTGGTAACTAGCCCTTGGTGGCCTCGGGTGGGCTTGCTGCTGATCTCTTTGGCCAATTTCACAGGAACCAGGGGACCCAGAGGGCCTTCCCTTTGCTTCAGGGGTCCCCCGGGATAGATGGTCCTGGGGTTGCCGTGTGGCCCAGTCCTCTGGGTGGGCTCTCCTGCCCCGTCACACAGCCCTGCCAGAGCTGGCTACCCCCTGGCTAGGGCCCTGCTGGGCCCAGTCTTCTGGGTGAGTGACTCAGGCTGGGGGGGGCAGCGGGGCGGGTGAGTTCATAGCAAACCCATTACGTCCCCGAGGTGACTTCACACAAGGGACAAATGGTCCATTGAGGTTGATCTGGCGGCCGGCCCCGGCAGCGCTCGGGGAAAGCAATACCAGATTGTGGGGAGGACCCCGCCCCGCCCGCACCCGCTCTTCCTGCCTCCCACGCGGGCGTTCTGTTCCCCAGGCCGCCGGCCGGGACCGCGGGGCTGCTGCATCTCAGGTACAACCACCCTCTCCCGTGGGGGTCGCCGTGGGCCAAGCGTCGCATCCCGTGGCACACAACATCCTCTCAGCTTCATGGTGGACTGGGAACGGGGCAGGAAAAACTCCGGCTCCCGGGGCACCCCCCCCACAACCTGGCTGCAGAGAGGGTGGACGCCCCCGATTCCAGGCTCCCAGGAAGATCTGCCAATAAAAATGTAATCCACGCCCTGCATCGCCTTTTCACTTGTCGATTCTGTAGAAAAGTGAAGTGGATGTTCCACAGGCAAAAGCTGTCCCCTGGTTCCTGTGAACCCAGTCAGCGATGGCTCAACCCATCTGGGGACAGAGTCTTTCCGGCAGACCCCTGCAGGCAGGGAGCTGAGAGGGTGGCTTAACGCGGGGTCATGCAGACTGTAATTTATCCCCTCCCCATCTCGCCAAACCGGCTAGAGATAGAGTGGCAGCATCGGTAGGTACTGAGCTCACCGCCACTGGAGGTGTGCAAGGGCAGGGAGGCTGAGCATTTGGGGGGCGGGCTTTGAAGGGGATTCCAGCAGGGTTTGTGGACACACGATAAGCCTCGAAGACCCTTCTTAGAGGGCGCAGACGATGGGGGAGGGAGTCCGCGCCCCTGCCCTTCCCGGGTTGCCCAGCCGCCACGCCTGGCAGAGGGCAGGGGCAGCGTCAGGGCGTGTGGCTGCAGCCCAAGGGGCCGGGCCGGCTGGAAGCTCCCCGGGGACAACGTCGCCTGGTCACTGTGGTGACTTTAAAAATAAGTGTGGCCACAGAGGCCCTGTTGCCCCTTCTTCTCTGCTTGCATCCCGCTCAGATCCCCTTGTTCTCGCTGTTCCCGCTGACGTGGAACTAGGGCAGGCTGATGACTCAGCCTTGTCCCCACACTGCAGCAGTGGCGGGCTGCTTCCAGACGCTCGCTGAGCCCTCAGAGCAGGGCGCCTGCTGGAGAAAAATGGCGAGGAGGCCAGGGACAGCCCTTCCTGCTGGGATGGGGCCTGACCAAGTCTCCTGGCAGCTCTGGGGTGAGGCGTCTGCAGGCTGGCACAGTCACTTGCTGCTGCCAGGCTGGGTGGGTACCAGGCCGGCCGCTGCCCTGAGGCTCCTTGTGACACTTCTCAGAGCCATGCTGTCCCATCTGTGCACCTGCAGCCTCAACGGGCTTTTAGTCCAATCCAAAGCTCTGTCCTGGGGGCTTGGGGTGGGACGGGAGGGCTGCGGGACCATGTAAAGAGGGAATAATCAGGAATAAAACATGTCATCCAAAGAAGAGGCTTCCTCCTCCCCCATCGTATCTGGGTGATAACTCATCGAGCCAGCGTCCCAGACGGCTGAGTGTGCCAATCGCAAGATGTGTGTGGATAAACAAATGAGGCACAGCCAGGCTCAGCTGGTGAGCAGGCATCGTGCGGGGTCACCCTTTCCGCCTGCTCCTTCTGCCCTCTGTGTTAGCAGCCGCACCCCCCGCGCACCCCCACCGCCCTGGCTTCCAGGGTCCCTAGGGTTTACTATCATTAAACCCTAGTAGAATTTGCAGCGAATCTGAAAGATGGGGGAGGGGGCAGGGGCAGGCAGTCCCAGGCCACGTGGTCAGGGCACCACAGGGGAACTCCAAGCTGATTCAGCCCTGAGTGGCTGCCAACTGGAGGGGGGGTGTGGCTTGAGGCGCCCTGGGGGCAGGGAGGCCTGTTTGCCTGGTGCTAGAGGGCCAGGAGCTCCCTTCAGTGGCTCAAAAGCACCACTTAGAAGAGTAAGACTTTGTTTAAAAAGTCTGCTGCCTCTGAGATAAGGGCCGGGCTGCTGTGGTCTGAGGTTGCTGTGAAGGTTCTGAGCAAAGGAGGCTGGAGCAGTAACTGGGAAGTTTGGAGAACAGACTCATCGTGCCCGCTTTCCCCTCTGAAGTGAAACCCTGTGGCTGCATTTAAGCAGCCAGGCAGGTGGCGGAAGGGTGTTCGGCAGCCCACGCACGGCTTAAAGGTCAGCGCTGCCCGCAGACCAGCTTCGTGGGAAGATGCACCCCGGGCTGCTGGAGCCTCTCGGGGGGCAGAGGCGCCGCTGCTGCTGTCACAGGGTGGTCCAGGGAGTCCAGGTCCTGGGGGCCTGGCCCAGTGCACACAGTGCCTGCCTGGGGTCCTGAATGTCCCGTGGTGACATGGCGATGGCTGGCGGGAGTGCCCCTTTGGGTCCTGTCCCCTGTCGGGAGTCTCCGTGACCTTGCCACCCCTCCAGGAAAACCGAACGTCGTCCTTCCACAGATGTCACAGGGTCTCTGCGAAGTCCCGGGGAGTCTCTGTCACGTGCCTGGAAGCAACTGGGGGACCCTGGGGTGGTTGCTCCGCTATTTACACAGAAAGGACAGGCAGGGAGCCAGCAGGAGGGAGAGGCCGTCCAGGCAGAGAGGACAGCTGACGCGGGGGTCCGGCCGCGGGGGTCCGGCGCGGCAGGCAGTGTGGAGACGAGAAGGAGGCTGGGGTGCTGAGTGGAGAGATGAGTCTATGAAAGTGGGTAGAGACCTTGGCAAGGGGGCTGGGGGAGGTGACATGGTCTAATCTCACTTTTAAAGCCTCACTGTGGGAGCTCTCGTTGTGGCTCAGCGGAAACGAATCTGACTAGTATCTATGAGGACACAGGTTCCATCCCTGGCCTCGCTCAGTGGGTTAAGGATCTGGTGTTGCCGTGAGCTCTGGTGCAGGTCACAGATGTGGTTCGGACCTGGCATTGTTGTGGCTGTGGTTTAGGCCGGCAGCTGTAGCTCTGATTAGACGTCTAGCGTGGGAACCTCTGTATGCCTTGAATGTGGCCCTAAAATGACAAAAAAAAAAAAAGCCTCACTGTGAGTTCTGGGTGGAGGGAAGTAAGAGCAGGGTGAGAAAGCCAGGTGGGAGGCTTTGCAGGAAGGCAGACAGGACGGCAGCGCTGCAAGGGCCAGCTGAATTCAGAGGCATTTTGGGAGCCAGTTGTTAGACACAGCCATTGTTAACATTGCAATTATATATTACATGTATATAAAATATACACCATAAATATATGATTTCCATATATAAAATATATGATTTCCATTTTAGACAATGTATGTTTCATGAAATATATATATAGTTAGGAGTTCCCTTGGGGTACAACGGTTAAGGATCTGAAGTTGTCACTGGAGTGGCTTGGGTTGCTGCTATGGCGCAGGTTCAGTTCCTGGCCTGGGAACTTCCATGTGCCCCAGACACGGCCAAAATATATGTGTGTGTGTGTGTATCAAAAATAAATTATGTATTAACTGTTATTTAAAATCTATGAAATTATCATGCGATCCAGGGATTCTGCTTCTGAGTATATACCCAAGAGAATTAAAAGCGGGGACTCAAAGAAATAAGTGTACAGCCATGTTCGTAGCAGTGTTCGTCATAGCAACCAAGAGGTAGAAGCATCTCAAATGTCCATGGATGGCTGAAGGGACAAACGAAATTCCGCATATGTGTACGATGGAATATTATTCAGCCTGTAAAAAGAAGGCAGTTCTGACACAGGCTGAAGTATGTGCACCTTGAATACCAAACCTTGAAGACATTCTCCTAAATGAAATAAGCCAGATACAAAAGGACCCATGTTAGTCAAATTCATGGAGACCGCAAGTCGCGTGGTCGGTGTCAGACCCTGGAGTGGGGAGGAGGGAGAAATGGGGGGTTACTGTTCCATGAGACCAGAGCTCCAGTGCGGGGGATGGGGAAAGTCCTGGAGAGGACGGTAGTGATGGCTGCGCCACACGTGCAAATATACTCCGTGCCCCTGAGCTGTAGCCTTAAGGAGGGTTGAAACCGTCTGTGTATTGTACCACCATCAAAATGCATTGCTCTCAGAAGAAAAGGAGATTATAAAATTAAATCATCGATTTCCGTAGTATGGATTAAACTGCGAGTAATTAAGGCTGAAGATAACAGTAAATACACGAAGCTCACCACTTCCTGGGTCTCCACTGCAGCCAGCTGTCAGCTTGGTTCTCGTTTTCCTCGCCTCTGCTGTATCCGTGGGGTGCAAGCGCTGTCTGATCGCAGCTGCTGCAGACCTCTTCCCAGCGCTGCTTTCAGTGGTGTCTCATTGGCAGCCCCCCAGGCTGGCCACGGTGGGAGTATTTACACCACAGAAATAGGCAAATGCTACATATCAGGTGTCATTTTTGCTGGTGGTAAAACATTAGCACCTACCACTGGCAGAAGGGGCTTGGGCTGGAGTGGGGGCACTGAAGGAGGTGACAGATAGGCTGGTCTGCAGATATTTTCGAGGCAGTCACTTCCTGATGGCTTGGATAGGGGTGGGGGGGCGGCGCTCGGGGTGACGCCTTGATGTTTGCCAGGTAGGTGGGGGCGCTCGGGGCTGTGAAGGTCCGGCAGCTGATGGACCTGAGTGAGGCCTCAGGCTCAGAGAGGCCCTGCTGCACGCTGACCACAGGGCCCCTGCCCTGGAGAAGCCAGACGGTCCACTCCACAGGGCGTCCTGCCCAAAGGCCCGGTTTTGCTGGGCAAAGAGCCACCGTCCTCTCTCTGGTCCCCACGCCCCGCCTGGAGCGAGGGGTCAGCCAAACGGCTGTTTCCGCGTGTCCGTTTCCTCCTCCCGCCCTTCCCACGCTTTGCGAGGGTCCCACCTGGGCCGGGCCTGTGGGCTTTCTCTTCAGGCCTGGTCCTTCCGTTTCCAGAAAGGGCTTGCGCTGGACTTCCCATCGCGGCTTTCTCACCCAACCTGGCCCCCGGCTTTTCCTATCAGAGCCTGCCGAGCGCTTCCCATCGCGGCTTTCTCACCCATCCCGGCCCCCGGCTTTTCCTATCAGAGCCTGCCGAGCGCTCCCCAGGCCCCCGGTGCCCGCAGCACCGCCACATGCTGCACTGTGTCCCTTACCTACGGCAGGTTTTGTGGCTTATGAGACAGCTTTGGGAGAGGCAGCTTTGGCCTCAAGGAATGACTCCGACGGGAATTTAGGGTCTCCACCGGTGTCCCGGGGCTGCCGTAACAGAGACCCGCAAGCTGGGGGGCTTAAAGTGACAGGTAATTTTTCTCTCGTGGTTGGAGACCCGTGCGTCAAGGTGTCAGCCGGGCCAGCTCCCTCTGAGGGCTCGGGGAAGGGCCATCCTTTGCCTCTTCCAGCTTCTGGAGCCCCAGGTGTTAACCGCTTTGTGGCTGCATCAGACCGGTCACTGCCTCTGACTTCCTGCGGCCCTTTACTCTGCAACTCCGAGTCATCTCTTTTTCGGTCTCTTATAAAAACGCTTGGAGTTCCCGTCATGGCTCAGTGGTTAATGAATCCGACTAGGAACTGGGAGGTTGCGGGTTCGATCCCTGGCCTCGCTCAGTGGGTTAAGGATCTGGTGTTGCCGTCAGCTGTGGTGTAGGTTGCAGACGTGGCTCGGATCCCGCATTGCTGTGGCTGTGGTGTAGGCCGGCGGCTACAGGTCCGATTCAACCCCTAGCCTGGGAATCTCCATATGCCACGGGTGTAGCCCTAAAAAGCAAACAAACAAACAAACAAACAAACAAACAAAAAAAGGAGATCCTTACCTAAATACACCTGCAAAGATCCTTAGACCCAGTCAGCTCACATTCTGAGGTTCAGAATGGACAGATTCGTTGTGGGGCGGGGGATACGGTTTAGCCCACTCCATGTCTCGTGGTGGCCTTGTGACATACTTAGGTGGCCCCCTGAGCACACCTTCCCCTTGGGCCAGGCCCACAAAAGGTCTTGCCTTCCCCCGTGGCCTTGGAAAAGGGCACCATCCATCCCAGAATATGGAGGCCTTGCAGTTCTTTTCTTCCTTGCCAGATGGAAGCTCATTTTCTCCTCTCTGCTGCTGCTGCTTATTTTGTCTGCCTAGTACCCCTACCGGGATTGCCCGTCCAGACCCCGGCCCCGGCTGCTCAGGCCTGGGAGCGGGGGTCGGAGGGTTGTCCCCACCCCAGGGGGATCAGGCCTTATTAATGTCCTGGAGCCCCAACGTGGGCACAGCCATCAGACGTGATCAAAGGACGACGGATGATTAAAGGGCTGGGGGCGGATGATTTAAGCTGAGAAAGAGAAGGCCAAGGAGCAGCTGGATTGTCTTTGCATTTGGAGAGGGTAATTAGTACTTGCAGGGTGGTGCCCAGCTGTTTCCCATCTCTTCCGAGGACAGAAAAAAAAAGGGGGGGAAATAAAGGATGTCCAGTTAGAGTAGTTGGTTAGATATGAGGGTGAACTTCCTGGCTGGGACTGTGGCCAAGCGCGGGGCTGGGTTTCCCGAGGGCACGCGGGGAGTCTCCTTACCTGGGGATGTCTGGGCTTGGCACCGGTGGCCCCAGTGGTTAAATGCAGGGGCCGGGGGCAGGTGGATGGGCAGACGGGCTCTGGAGCGCGGTGCGCCAATACGGGGCACTTCTGGCCTTGGAGGTCCACTCCCTCCTGCCATTGTCCTTTGGGTTCCCAGAGGGGACCACTTTGGTGCGACGTGCACCCTGGCGGGGCTCCCGAGGAGATAAGCATACGTGTGTTTAGCCCACTGTGGGTGGACATGAATAACGCACACTAAGCTGGCCCTGTGCTAATCGGGTAGAACTCGGAGCCAGCTCTCTGGGAGAACAATCGCCTGGGTGTGTCTACACACACAAGGTGCTTTTTATACAAACACTGGAGCATAATGCTGTGTCCCAGGCCGGGTGCCGCCCCACCCCTGCCACCCAGCGTCTTCCCAGGGGATTGTGGCCTTAGGCTGTTTCTTAGGGGCCTTAATCCACCAAACTCCCAAATACGGGGTGGACAGGTGGCCCAGGTGCTGGTTTTCAGATAAGAAGGGTCCCAGGCCGATGTGGAAGCCATCAGGGTGCTGTTAAGGACCGTGGCAACTCCATGTCGGAAAGCCCGGCTCACAGGGTGTGTGCGCATCTGAAATGTCTGTGGGTTTGCAGTTCCATGTCCACAAACTCACTTGGTTGAAAATAGTTCAAAACATCCAAAGCATGAGGGAGGGAGTGACTGCTTTTCTTAAAAAGGAAGGACTCGATTTCATTAACTTGGAAAAAAAAAACCTGCCCAAACCCAGCGCCTACTCCTCCTTCTCCGGAGGCCAGGAATAACCAGGACAGGAGTCAGGGAGTCCCCTGCGCCTTTGGGATCTTTCTGAACTAGGGGTGCGGGGGCTGGGAAGGGAGTGGCAGTGACTAGCCTGAGACCCAGGATGAGATCTCGGGGCACTCGGGTGCCCAACTGAGGGCACTGCATTGCAGAGTTGCCCACTCACCCAGGGGCTCAGGGGGTTTTGCCTGCTGAGAATTCTGACCCAGGCCCTGACTTCTGGCAGAGGCCTTGGGTCTAAGGTAAGGGAGTGGAAGAGACACCCCCACCCCACCCCGATGCTGTCAGATCTGAAGGGCCCTTCCCTGGTGCTGCCTCTCAAGTTCCAGCCCGACCCGCTTTTGTCCTCGGCCCCCGGGACCTGTTGGCCTTATAGGTAATAAGGTTTGATCAAGGTTTGTGGAATGGATGGAGAAGGGTAGAAATTACCTGCCCTGGAGGTCAAGGCCAGGCCTGAAGTTGGACCAGATGGGGTGGAGCCTCACCAGCCTTGACGCTTTTCTCTCTGGTCCCCAAATCCTTTCTTCAAATACTTTAAAATACCCGCTCCTTACTGGGGAGAACCCGAAGTCTGTGCCCTGCCTGGGAGAAGGCCCTGGTTGTGGAGTTGGGGGTGGCACATGGCCCTGGATGTTGTGACAAGGGTGCTGTTGACCCTGCCCCCAGGCCCTGGGTGGCCCAGGGCTTTTGGGGACACACACCCCAGAGGGTGCAGCAGCGACCTCGGGGCGGTGGGTTGCGGGTAGGGAGTAGCTGGAGGGGTGCCCCCCTCCCCGCTCTGGGTCACGTGACTCGCGTTCGCCCCTCATTCTTCGGCTCTTGGCCAACCCGCTGGGGTCCTGCCGGCCGCCTGTCCGAGCGCTTAACCCTTGGAGGCGCTGAGCGAGGGAAGGCGGCGCGAACTTTGTTTGGCTGCGTAAATAAAACCTCCCGCAGAAGGAGCCCTGAGCCCCAGGGAGGGCGAGGAATCTCTTCCTCGATCGGCGCTGCCCCCGCGCCGCCGCCCGGCCTCCACATCCGCCCACATCTGGCCGCAGCGGGGCGTCCCGGGGGGAGGGCGCCGGGGCCGCGTCCATCGCCGTCCCCTGGGCTCAGGCCAGGCGGGACCTAGGGGGGGCGCTCAGGTCGGGCGCCCAGGACTCGGCCTGTCCCCGCGGCGGCCGTTCGGGCCCCAGCAACCCCAGGCTCGGCCTTGACAGGCGGGCGGAGCAGCCAGTGCGAGACCGGGAGGCCGGACCGCGGGTGCGGGAACCTGATCCGCCCGGGAGGCGGGGGCGGGGCGGGGCGCGGGGAGCGGGGAGCGCCGGCGCCCGCCCGCCTCCCCCATTCATTCAGCCGAGCCCGGGGGCCGAGGGGCTCCGGCGGCCAGCTCTGCACGGTGGGAGCGCGGGCGCGGCCCCCAGCCAGCGCGCAGGGCCCGGGCCGGCCGGGGCGCTTCCTTGACGCAGTCTCCACGCCTCGCGCCTCCCGCGAGTCACCATGTCCGACCCCGCGGTCAACGCGCAGCTGGACGGGATCATTTCGGACTTCGAAGGTGGGTACGGGCCGGCCACCGCGCCGCGGGAGTGCTCAGGGGCCCGTCGGGGCGGGCCCGGCGCAGAACCCGGGCGCCGACGGGAAGGCGGAACCGCGATGGGCGCCCGCGTCCCCTCCGTGGAGGACCCTGTTCGGGGGACCGCGGGGACCGCGCGCCCTCGCCAGCGCTTGTGCTCGCCCTGCGCGCTGCGGCGGAGTTTCCTTCCTTTTATTGTTGTTTGTGTTTGCCCAGCTACGACAGCCTCCTCCAGGGCGCGCGGGCTTCCTCAACCGGCCTGGGCGCTCGATTTCCCTCCCGGCTGTCCGCTCAGTCCTCTCCCTCCCGCGCGCCCCGCCGGCCTCCGGGGCCCTGGCCCTGCGCGTTGGGGGCCTTACTTACCTGCCCCCGAGTCCTGCCTGCAGGACAGCCCCCTCCCCCACACCAGTTTGGGGGCCCGGGGCTGAGCCGAACTTGGGTTGCAGAGGGACCCGAGTGGACACGGGCCGGGCCGGGGCAGAGTCTGGGGGGGTTAACCATCGGCCCCCATCCGGGCCTGGGGACATCCTCGTTTCCTCCCCGGCTGGGGAGGGTGGAAGGAGTAGCCTCTTCTCCAGTAGGGAGCACTTTTTGGTCTCCTCCGCCCTTTGGCGTTTACAGAGTGCGAGAGACGGGGGGTGGGTGGGGGGCCCGTGCAGTAGGGCATCCCTGTCCTGGGCTCATGTGTGGGCCTGTCCCTGTGTCCCCGTGACCGCGGGCTGCCTGTGGCTCTGTGTCCTGCGTCCTTCCTCTGCAGAGTAAAGTAAAGCGATCGGAAGGGAAACACACAATAGTCTCCAGCACTTTGGGGCCCGATTTCTGAGGGGCGGGTCTGCCTCTGCTGGGATCTGGAGCCCCCGCCCCTCGGAGGGGCTCCCGGGCAGTCTTGGGCAGAGCCCTCTGGTGGGCCCAGCCTGGGGGAGTCACCGGCCGTCCAGGGGCCAGGCCTAGCTGGGAGGTCCTCCTCTCCCCGAGCGCAGAATTGAGATCAGGGGGTCTCGAGCCCGGCCGTGCCCGTGGCCTGCCTCGTTCAGCCCTATCCATTGGCGGCACATCTGGGCAGTGGAGCCTGGCTGGACCCCAAGCGGCTCCCCGGTGGCTATAATTCTGGGCTGAGCCGGGACTGGCTTGAGCGGAGGGGTGGGGAGGCAGGAGGGGGTGGGGTCTAGTGGCCGGCTGGCCCTGTGCAAGGGACGGGTCTGCCATGGGAGCACTTTCTCGACTCTGACCCTGAGCGCTGAACGAGGGGGGTCCAGGGTCTGCTGAGCTGTGGAGGCCTGTACCTCGCCATCCGGACCTCTTGGGGCGCGAGCTCACGCCGGCATCTCCCTGCCTTTCCTTCCTCTGTTTCGCCTGCTGCCTGCCACGGCCGCCCTCCCGCAGCTGCTGTTCCAGGAGGTTCCTCTGGGGCCTTTGGTCGTCTCAGTGGGAGAGTTAGCCGAGGTGGAGACGGCTGCCCCCTTCAGGTCCTGTGTGGGCTGTGCTTTTCCGCCGCGGCCTGTAGGGGCTGGGTCGCTGCAGCACTGGCCCCGGGGTTCCTGGGGATGCGGTGGGAGCCCTGAGGCGGGATGTGGAGCGGGCGGTTGGCAGGTTCTGCGTGTGGTTTTCCGTCTGTCACAGTTTGTGCCATGTAGGTTGTTGGTGCCTCTGCCTCGGGGTCCCCACGTGCCCCCTCTGGAGATGCTGTCGGACTCTGGGGCTGCTTCCCAGGCTGCTTCTGGACCTTCTCCTGTGGCGGAGACAATGGCCTCATTGAGACTCTCCTGGTGCAACAGTTGGCAGCCCTGCGCCTTCAGGGCAGATTCCTCCCTCTTCGGGAGCGGGGCCTCGGACCCCCTGGCTGCCGCTGTGCGTCGGTCTCCCCGTTGTGTGTGGGGTAGAGTTGCTGTACTCCGAAGGCAGGGAAGATAGAACCCCCTGGATGCATGTATGTGCGTGTGTGTGCACGTGCGTGTGTGTATGCGTGTGTGCGCTTGCTCCACTTGGCCAGCTCGGGGACCAGAAAGGTGGCCTGCCTAAGAGCCCCAGGAACTTGGAGTGGGGTTGGCTGTTGGGACTGACAGCCTCGGACAGAGACATGGGAAGCAGTGATCCTAGCAGGGGGAGGGTGTCTGACCCAGTGCCGCCGTGGGTGACACGGGCTGGCAGAACCAGGGCAAAGAGAGGTGGCTGTGGAGGAGGTGGCCTCTGACTGTGGATGGGAGGAGGCGCAGTCAGGCCAGGGGCAGCCAGTGCAAGTGGGGGAGGCCGGAAGGAGACGGTCGCTTCGGGGCCGGGGCATAAGGAGGGGCCTGCTTGCGACAGTCCGATGGGCGAGGCCACGGAGGCCCAGGTGCGCTCGCCCGCTGGGAGCCCGGACCAGCCTGGGGAGGCAGCGGGAGTGGCGGAGACTGGCGTGCTGGTCTGTTTCCGTGGGGCCGATGGAGGGCCGCCCACTTGGCATCGCGGTTTCTACCAGGTAGGACCAGCCGCTCGATGGCTGCCGCCCCCCATAGCTCTTGAGGCTGGCGGACCGGCCCTGTCTCGAAGGACGGAGGCTCCAGGGGCCACCACCAAAGCCGCACGTTGCTGGGGGTGACTGCCAATCTGAGCAGACTGGAATCCTGCAGCAGGGCCGTCGGCTCCGAGGGGGTGTTTCGCGGAGGTTTGGTTCAATGGCAGCGGCTGGACCAGAGCCACCAGCCCTGAAGGGCAGACGGTGTCGTCTGGGTGTGGATGGGTGGGGCGGTGCCTCGAGGTAAAATTTGCTGATGCCCCACATCCTGGGCACATCTGCGCCCTCCCCTGGGGAACACCCTTCTCTTTCATCCTGGTATTCCTGTCCCCCCCCCACCGAGCCTCGGGGTCGATCGCTCTACTCCTTCACGACACCTGGGTGGCCTGGGGATTCAGCTCGTCTTCAGTTCTGGATGCGCCTGTGGATTCAGGTCTCCCCCGGGGACTGAGAGGGGCAGTGTCCTCCGAGGACGCCGGCCTCCCACACTGGCCTGCGCCCTCCCTGGACGGGGGCTCTCTGGGCTCTGTGGAGACCCCTGTGTCGGGGCAAGGAGAGTCATTTGTACTTTGCCGGTGTGACTTTTCTAGAGTCTCCGTTTCCCACTTTAGCCCGTGCGAAGATGAACCTCAGGTGGCCTCAGCGCCCGTCGCCCCGAGCGATGGGCGACTCCTTGCCTGTCTGGCTCCCGAGCCTCGGAGGCTCAGGGGCAGCCGGACGGCGTGTTCTCTGATGAACACAGCTCAAATCTGTTAGCGCAGCTGCTGTTACAGCTCGGGTCTTTGTGGAACAAAAGCCCTTCCAAGTGCCAGCTGTCGGCCTACTTTCCCCAGCAGCGCTCGCTGTAACCAGATTTGTGTGCGCAGAGAGAATCCTAAGAGTCCTTGATGTTTGTTGAAACACAATCCAGCGCTGCACCGGGGAGCTCCGGCCCCCGAGCCGTGCCCCCCGTCGCCCCCCCAGGATGTGTCTGCCCTTCTGAACCCTCTGCCGTGCTCTCAAGGGACCCTCCCAGCTGGGTCCTAGAGGCCAAGCAGGCTCTGAGCCCAGAGCATGGCAGCGGGCAGAGGGCAGGGGGAGGGTCCCTGGGGGAGACGAGATGGCGCAGGTGCACCTTCATGTCTGGGAGCCCAGATGCCTCCGGGACAATGGTTCCCTGGATGGCCGGGTCCAGGCGTCTCCCCAGGATGACAGGGCCTGTAGCCTGGTGCTGGGCGTGGATCTGCCCCTAATTAATGCCAGTGGGCCTCGGGAGGGGCGAATCTGCTTCTCAGCGGGACCCAAGGCCTCTTGTGAGTTCAGCCTCCCCGCAGTGCCCGCCTTTGTGGCAGGAGGCAGGGCCACAGTGGCGCCGAGGTCACTCAGCTGGAGGGGAGGAGCTGGCCTTGCTGACCGCAGCTCTGCGCTGGCCCGGCGCTCTTTGCCTAGGGCGCAGGCACATCCCCCGTCCTGCGTGTGCAGTGGAGGGCGGACACGCATATGCCAGGTGGCAGGTGGCAGAGGGTCTCCGCAACTGGCTGAGCTGAGACGGGGCCAGCGAGGCGGGGTGAGCGTGGAGGACGTGAACTTCGGGAGGGCGTGAAAGAGACACGTGACCAGAGTTTGCTTCCAGAGGGAAAGGGCGTTTGGGGGAAGCGACGCTGGCGCAGCCCAGCCTGCAGTGCGGCGCTTAGGAGGGCAGGCTCGTTCTGCTGCTGGACAGATGGGTGGCAGACAGTGTCTTGGCCCCTGTGCGTCAGTTTCCCCCTGTTGACTGGGATTATAAATGTCTGGGGAGCTCCTGTTGTGGCTCAGCGAGTTATGAACCTGACTGGTATCCATGAGGATGCAGGTTTGATCCCCGGCCTCGCTCAGTGGGTTAAGGATCCCGCGTTGCGGTGAGCTGTGGTGTAGGTCGCAGATGCGGCTGGGATCCTGCGTTGCTCCGGCTGTGGTGTAGGCCGGCAACTACAGCTCCGATTCGACCCCTACCTAACCTGGGCTGTGGGTGAGGCCCTAAAAAGCAAAACATAAATAAATGAACTGCTGTGTCCGAGGGTTGTCCTCAGGACGTGGCTGACAGCACTGAGCCCGCTCCTGCTCTGGAGCCCGAGGCGGGGGTGGGGGTGGA
This sequence comes from Catagonus wagneri, assembly GCA_004024745.2. Taxonomy (NCBI): domain Eukaryota; kingdom Metazoa; phylum Chordata; class Mammalia; order Artiodactyla; family Tayassuidae; genus Catagonus; species Catagonus wagneri. The sequence continues at coordinate 93,776 of PVHT021183562.1, read as the reverse complement.
CACCCGAATGCAGAAGTCTGGGTGATGGAGCCGAAGGGGTTCAGAGGCCACAGGAAGCTCTCTGGTCCTCATGGCGGGTGAGGGAGGCCGGCCAGCATGGCCAGCACGGCGGAGTCACAGCCTGACGGGGGGTTCCTTCTGAGTCCAGCAGATACTGGGCTGCTGGCCAGCCTGGGAGCCCTGGCCCGGGCCTGGAGGTGTCACACTGTGTCACCGTCAGAGCTTGGAGGCTTGGCTCGGGGGCCCACAGGATCTCTTCCCCAGGGAGGTCACCCCAGTCTCCTCTGCATCCCCCCCCCTGGAGCGCCCCGCATCGGGCCCATCCTTCAGACGGCGACACGGGTGTACACTGGGTGACCTGATTCTGGAGACAGTGGGGTCATGGCTCTGCTGGCCGCCAGCCTTCCTGAAAGGGAGTCGGGCCCAGGAGCTGGTGTCAGGGACAGGGCGTGCTGACCGGGCACCCTCCTCCACCACCAGCCCTTTGCGGCTCTTGATTGTGTCGCGGATCTGAAGCTGGGAGGACAGTCCATCTGGGGCCGGGGGCTGAGCCAGGGCTCCCGAGGGCAGAGCTGGGCGCCTCAAGCTCGCCCCGTTAGCTCTGCACCCCTGTGCTGCTGAGGGCGTGGGCCGGGGCCCCCGTGCCTGGAGGAAGGACCAGCCGGAGTGCGGGGCCCGGCATGTGGTAGGTACCTGCTCAGGCCACATGTGTGGCCCAGAGTGTCCGGCTGGTGGAAGCGGTGGCCTGGCAGCCCGTTCCTGACGGGGCGTTGCCAAGGCAAGTACTGATGGTGCAGCTGGCATGCTCGCCCAGCGGGGGCCACGGCCACAGGCTTCTCAGCCTGCTGACTGTGACCTTGACATGCCCCTTGGGGTGTTGCAGCCCTGTCCTGGTGCTGGCAGAGCAGCATGGGGCGTCCTCTCTCCTCCTCTTTGAATGTCCAGAGGTCGGGGCAGTCACACTCAGAGCCCCCCATGCGGTTTAGCTCAGCCGTCGCTAGTATTGCACCCCACCCCCACCCCGTTTACCAGCGCAGTGCCCTCACTCATGTGCTGGGGGTGGGCTGGCTGCTGCTCAGAAAAGCCTCCCTGGGGTACAGCCAGGAGCACAGGGGCAGCAGCAGGGACCTAGGGGCCAGGCTGCAGGGAACCCTGGTGGCCCCCAAACCCAGGAGTCCCACCTTCCTGCCAGGACAGACCAGGGCACTCTAAACCCTGGCAGACCTGGTGTTGCGTGGAGCGTGGTTGGTGGGGCCGGGGTGAGCAGAGCTGGGCAAGCAGGGGGCTTTGGAGGGAGACTTGTTAGAGCTCAAGGCCCCAGGGCATGTGGTTTAAGGAGCTCCTTTGCTTTCTCTTGATAAAGCCACTGAGGAAAGATGGCCAGACAGTGGCCATCTTTCCCAAGTCCTCTTGGTTTTTCCCAAATTTGGAGGCTAAGTTGCTTATGAGACTGAATGGGCCGGAACTCCCTGGAACACGGTCCCAGAAGGCTGAGGATGTGTAATCTCTCCGGCCAAACAGACCCAGCGGTTGACCCCTAGACACCCCCGGCGCCTGGGGCATTTCTGGGCTCGGGTTGTTTAATTTGGTCTGGACAGAGCCTGGAGGCTCTGTTCAGCCCGGACCAGGAGACAGTCTAGAAATTTCAAGTTTGTTGTCATTTTGAAAAGTGCTGCCAATGCCCAGAAATGTAGGCGGAGGGACAAGACGACGGCCTTGATTTCAGCAGAGAATCTGCCCAGCAGGCCCCCCACCCCGCGCCAGGACAGCGTTGGCTGCAGGGAGGGAGGGGACCCTGTGCTGAGGCTCCAACTCTCTCTCTTGTGTCTGGTGTTTCCCCTCTAGGCCCTCTTTTCCGTGTTCCTGAGTCTCTGACAGCCCCTCCCGGAGGCGGAGCCCCCCAGTCTCCAGCCTTCTGGGTCCCCCAGTCTCTGGGCAGCTGGGGAAGCCCATGTCTGCAGCTGCTGCAAAATCCAGAAAATCAGGAAACCTGGCCTTGGGCACATTGGCATGTCCTCTCCACACGCGGCTCAGAGCTTCCTGTGTCCCTGTCCCCAAGGCGGGGGCTGTCCCCAAGGCGGGGGCTGTCCCCAAGGCGGGAGCCTCACCTTCAAGCCCTTGGAATCCCCTCCTGGGAAGGCCAGGCGGGAGGGAGAGAGGTGACAGTCCCCACCTCCGTCCATTCCACTCCTCTGGCCGCAGGCTCGACGGCTGGCGGGGGTTCCATGGTGGTTCCCTGGGTACAGACACGGGTCGGGGGACCCCCAGGGCCTCCGGTGGGTCTTGCGGGGGATGGACTGGGGGTAGGAGCTGGATTTGTCCACGGCCCAGGTCTCGGTGAGGCTGACCGGGGCCCTCCGGGGGCCGGTCTTCCCGTTCTTGTACAGGAGGGGTCGGAGCTCTGAGCTCTTTGCAGCCGGTGTCGGGTCTTTTTCCATCATTCTGTCTGGCTTTCTACGCCTCAGACCCACCGCCTGCCCCTGCCCCTGACCTTCAAGATGGGCTTCAGACCGTCCCCCGGGGCGAGGCCCTGTGGGGGCTGCAGCTGAGGGTCCCCCGGGCATGGGGAGGGGGCCGCTGGCACACAGGTGGCCCTCTCTCTGCCTGAAGGAGGCTAATGGACGGAACAGTCTCATCTTTCTTTTTGGCGGGAAGGGAGACGTTCTGGGCAGGGTGGCCTAGCCTCGGGCCACTTCGCTGTCTCCCCTCCTGCAGCCCCCCCCCCTCCCCCGGTGTTTCTGGTCCTGACAGTCCCGTCGGCGGCCAGCAGCCTGCTGATCCTCCATACCCTCCGAGGCCGGGTCTCATCCTGTACCCCGGCTGGCCCCTCCCTGGGCGCAGCCTTGAGCAGGGCTCTCTGGCCTCCTTTCCACGTGGGTGGGCAGTTTCACCACGAGGGGTAGGCCAGCCCCTGCCCCCGGCCCCTGGAGGCCCGTGTTATCTTCTTCCTGGCTCCCCACCAGGCCCGGAGGGGCGGCCTTCTCCGCTGACCCCTGCCTCCTATCCCCCCGTTACCAGTCGGGGGAGGAGTGCTCTGGAAAGTAGCCGGCTTTGGGGTTTCCCCTTCGGCTCAGGATGCAGTGAGTGCTGGAATCCGCTGTCTCTCGGGGCCAGAGGAGGATGGCTGGGGTGGGAGAGGCAGTCAGCTCATATGTTTGTGTTTGTTTATTCAACAGCTGTCCGTGGGCGCCAGCTAAGCACCAGCTCATTCTGTGTGCGATCTGGGGGTCCGGCCATGAGCCCAGGAGAGGGGGAGGTTCAGGAAGTCTTCCTGGAGGAAGGGGCACCTGGGTGGGAGTTTCCAGACAGGGTCTCCAGGCAGATGGTGCTGGCTGACTCCTGTTGTGATTCTGCCAACGTGTAGTGTGTTTGGAAGACACTGATGCCCACACCTGGCATAGGTGCCCTGGGCACCGAGACGGAGGGTGGTGGGAGGGGGCTGTGCTTGTGCGCAGAGGTGGGGGCAGAAAGAGGCTCCATCTTTTCTCCTGGTTGGAGAGCTGGGAGGGACTTGGGTGGTGACTAATCCGGGGGAGAGGGCCACGTGGTGTGTCCCCGCAGCGGGGGGTGGAGCAGGTTGGAGTGGCAAGCTTTGCCTTCCTCAGAAAGGGCTGCTTAGCTTTTCTGCTAAACCATAAAAGAAACCCTTGGCAGCGCTGGGGCCCCTTGGGGGTGAGATGGGGAAGCCATCGTTCATTCACACCTTTGCAGGCCCGGTGCGGGGGAGGGGGAGGCGGAGTTGTGTCCCCTCCCTCTCCGTGGTCCCCCCACCCCAGCTCCTGGGGCGGCTGGGGGAGGGGTGGGCACCCTGGAAAGGGAGGGCATTTTTCCCCACCCGGGCTGCAGCCCCAGGGACAGGCGTGTGTGTACTCAAATATTTACATCTCTCCTAATGTTTAAATGCTGAAGCCAGCCTCCTGCGCGCGGCTGCCTCGGGGCCAGCTGCCGGGCTCCGGCCTCCCTCCCGAATTTTTTTGTCTCCGACCCAAGTCTCCGGCCTTCCAGCTGCTCCCCCGTCGCTCAGGGGTACTTCCTCTGACTGTATGGTCTGGTTCCTCATAAGCATCTCCCGTCCGTGCCAGGCCCCCCGGCACACAGACTTCACATCCAAGATCCCTCGGTCATCCCGGAGCCCAGCAAGGTGGTCGGGTTGCGTAGGTCACGGCTGGCCCGAGGCGGACCCAGTGCTGACCCCGCGCCTGCATCCGTCCGTCACTCCCTACCGCCGAAACCGGCCTGGTGCCACCTCACAGGGCCGACCCTGCCTGGCTGGGATGGAAATAGTCTGCCTGGCAGGTGAGCGGGGACAGCGGGGTCCAGGGCCCGGGGTCTGGCAGGGGCTGCCTCTGCTCGCATCCCAGCCTCACTGCTCTCTAGCTGGGTGCCCAAGTCTGGGACATGGGACTCAGCGAGCCCTCCTGGCAGGGCGTGTCCACCTTGTAGGGTGTGTCCAGGCTCAGTGCAGCTGGGTGCAGTGCCAGCGTGTAGTGGGCATATAGATTTCAGAGTCTGGCTTTTGGGGCCTGGGGGGTGTCGGGGGTGGGGTTTGGAGGCAGAGCAGTTAGCGTGCTGGCTCGATGCGGCTTCACCCTTGTCCACGCTGTGATGTCGGGCTGGTCACTAGCTTCTCTGTGCCTCAGTTTCCCATCTGTAAAATGGGCGTGGGGGTGAGCTCGCTCGTCTTTGAGTGGCCGTGTGGAGTGCGTGAGCTGCCATAGCGGGAGGGCCCTGCCCTATGTGTGCTGAGCACTCCGGAAATGTGGGATCTTCAAGATTCAAGGCCACAGACACTTTGGCGGAGACCGAGAACGTGCCAGGCAGGGTCTGAGGCCCTAGTGGGAGGGAAGCCTGTCTTAATATGTAACAGGAAGGCCACAGATGGGGGGCTTACACGGCACACAATTATTTCTCTCAGGTCCAAGGTCAAAGCTCCGGCAGTTTCATTGCCTGGCGGGGGCGGCTTCCAGATTCACCGACGTCTTCTCACCCAGCCTGCAGAGGGCAGCAGCGGGGACAGACAGAGCTCTCAGGGGTCTCTATAAGGGGGTCCCATCGTGGCAGGGGGTGGGGGGGCTCCACCCTCATGATGTCATCACCCCAAAGGCCACACCTCCTAACACATCACCTTGGGGGGTAGCATTCAACCTAGGAACTCCAGGGGGGGACATGTTCAGTCTGTAGCAGGGCCAGCATGGAGAAGCCTGTCTCGGGCCCGCAGGAGGTGCAGTCTGTTGGGAGGAGTGTGACGGCTGTGCCAGGGAGGCGGGCAGAGGCTGGCTGGGGCCCTGAGCCTCTCGGGCCTGTTTCCTGGAGGCCCTGGGCAGCTCGGACCTTCTCTAAGGTAAACGCACTGTGGGCCGTAGGCAGACGGGGGGGCCTTGTGACCGGACACACTGCCTCGTTACCCGGGCCTCTGTCCCAGCAGTGCCCAGTATGGCCCTTAGTGCGCGACCCACCCAGGAGCTGGGCAAAGACCTTGGGTGCCTTGGGGGCAGGGGGTGGGTGGGGCTGCTGGCCAGGTAGTTGGGTGCTGAGGCTCATCCTCCTGTAGGATTCGCAGGAGGCGATGGAGAGGAGGCTCGGGAGCCCGGGGAGGGCACCCTGGGGTGCCAGGACCACCCAGCCCTTCTGACAGAACCTCGGGGGAGGTGGGGACCAGCTGTCTGCTTCTTAATAAGCTCCAGAAATGAGGGTCTGACCATCAGTTGGAGCTGAGAAGGCTCTGGAGCCAGAACTTTGGAGCCACAAAGGAATTCAGAGAACAGAGCAAGGCTACAGAGCGACGTGAGCTGCCTGGTGCTGCATGTCCCCACGAGCCTGCGTGTCTGTGCACACAGTGAAAACGTCTGTGTGGACACAAACGCTGGGAGGGCCTTTACCAAAACACTGACAGCGGTAATCTGGGTCGCGGGTTCGTAGGGGTTTTTTTCTTCATTTTCTCTGTGTTTTGCAAATTTTCTGCATTGCTCAAAAATGTCCTGTATTGCTTTTCTTCTTTTTTTCTTTCCCTCTTTTTTTTTTTTTAGGGCTGCACCTGAGGCATATGAAGGTTCTCAGGCTGGGGTCGAATCAGAGCTATAGCCACAACATGGGATCCAAGCCGCTTCTGTGACTTACACCACAGCTCATGGCAACACCAGATCCTTAACCCACTAAGTGAGGCCAGGGATCGAACCTGCGTCCTCTTGGACTCTAGTTGGGTTGGTAACCCGCTGAGCCACAGTGGGAACTCCCATTAGATACTTTTTTTTTTTTTAAGTTCATTGTCAAAAAGAGAAACAGCTCACCCAACCCAACCAACTACTTTGATTTGAGACCCAGATATTGACTAGTCCACTAATGCACGGCGGCCAAGCCCTGGGTCCCGCTGGGTCTTTCCAGCTCTGGCTTAGGTGCTGGAGAATGTGACGGCTTGGCCCTCTGGCTCGACCCCGGGGGGAGTGGGCTGGCCTTCCCTGTCACCCCTGGCCAGGCCACTCCAGCTCTGCCAAGTGTTTGGAACTGCTCGGCCTGTCGTTGCACGAGTGATGAGAGGAACTTGGCGCTCGTGGCAGACCCCAAAATGGCCCGCGTGGGGTCGTTCAGTATCCCGGCTGGAAGGGGCCTTCCAGTCCGTCACCAGGATGCTGAGGCCAGAGGGGTCAGTAGCTGGCTCAGGTGGGGTGTAGATGGCACCTGTGGCAGCTGTGTGTTGACCAGCAGCCCCGACTCTGGTCCGTGTGCAGAGCTCCCCCCGCCCTCCTGCACCCAGCCGTTCTGCTGAGGACAACTTGGCTGAAAGCATGCATTTTTAGATAAAAGAGTTACTCCTGCCTGCAGCCCTGTTTCTCGCAGGTGCTTTCTCTGCAGCTCCGGGACCCTCCACCCCACTCCCGGGGACCTTCGGGCTGGGTGGGTTGGTTGTGTCCCCGGTGACTGCCAGGGACCCAGGCGTGTGTGTGTGTATGAGAAGGGAGCTGGGCCCGCTCCCTGCCCCATGTTCCCTGGGGCTTCACAGGGCGGGTGTCCAGGAGGTGGTGATTGGCAGCCAGGACCCCGCGTGGCGGGCGGGCGGGTCAGAGGTTAAGGGCCTGAGTTTGGTGGGTGGGGGGCGTCCCCTCAGAGTGCTTTCTGGCGGGGAGGCTTTGGAGTTCCGCTGCATACAACTCTCACTTTTTCCTTCTCCGGCAGCCAGAAGCGGGGTTGAGAGGTTGTCTGTTTACGGGGTGCGGCCCCACAGGGGAGGTACTTTATCTGCCGCCTGCAGCCGAGCGGGCCGGCGGCCGAGGCTCCCAGACTACCTGCCCCAGAGCCCCCCAGGAGGACACCTTGCAGTGTCACGTTTAAGGCTGGTCACCCTCCAAGGGTGTTTGGGGCTCCGCGCCCGCCCTGCCCAGAAGATGGGTCCCTTCTGTCCTGCAGGGATTTCCCCCTAAACCTGTGCAGGACGGATGAACACACGGAGGCTCAAAGAACAAACGCACAAAGAATAAGTTGGTCGCTGCCTGGAAGCTGTGACTGGGCGGCCACTGCAGGATAGAGCAGAAGAGCAGGCCAGCCGTGTGTCCAGGTTGGGGAGGCCTGGGGCAGAGGTGGAGTGAGCCTGAGTGTCCTGTGGCTGTGGCAGAGACCACACAGCTCAGAGTCCGCAAAGTCTGAACTCGGGGTGTGGGCAGGGCTGGTTCTTCAGCCGTTCCCTGGCTTCTGCGGGTGGGGCCCTGCAGTCCTCGCACCCTCGGCAGGTAGACACATCCCTCCAGGCTCTGCTCCCCGTGTCTCTGTGTCCCCGTGTCCGCTCTTTGAGGACCCCCGCTCTCAGATGTAGGGTCCATCCTAAATCCAGGATGAACCCAGCTGGAGGCTCTGAGTCACGTCTGTGAAGACCCCATCGCCTAATGAGGTTCCGTGCACGGCGTCTGGGGTTAGGACACGGACCTGTCATTTGGGAGCCACCCTTCCCCCCTCTGTGGTGGCCACCACAGGGGCAGCAAATGTCTGGATCGGCATAGGAGACCCGGCTTATTAATGGTGTGACTTTGGGGAGCTCCTGTTGTGGCACAGTGGAAACAAATCCGACTAGTATCCATGAGGATTGCGGGTTCCATCCCTGGCCTTGCTCAGTGGGTTGGGGATCCGGCATTGCTGTGGCTGTGGTGCAGGCCGGTGGCTGTAGCTCCGATTCGCCCCCTAGCCTGGGAACCTCCATGTGCCATGGGTGCGGCCCTAAAAAGAGAGAAAAGAAGTGATGTGACTTTGGGTGACTGAAGCGTGGCGGCACCCAGTGTCTGACCCTCTGCCCAGTGAGGCGCCCCTGCCTAGAGGCCGGGCCGGCTTGCTTCCGGTTTCCGGGGTCTTCCCAGGTTCCAGAAGCCTGGCCCAGAGCCGCCCCTGGCGAGAGCCCTGTGAGGCCTCGCTCAGCCCCCACCAGCGGTCCGTGGAACAGGTGGACGGCCCCAGGAGCCCCTTCCAGAATCGTCTCAGCATCCACTGTGGCCTTTCCCCCACAACCAACCCACTTCCTCCTTCCCGATTTCCGGACCCTTTCTTTTCTGCCAAGTGCCCCCACGTCCTTGAGTGTAGAGACCAAGTCCTCTTGCGCCCGCAGGGCTTTGCAGTCGCCCAGCCCGGCTTGGCCTGCTGGGGTCATGCGCTGTGACCCGCTCATTCCTCGGGAGGCCTGGGGAGCAGCTGGACGCCTGGCCGCTGCTCTGATTGGGGCCTGGACTCTGCTCCCCGGGGTCACCGTCCCCTGTAATTAAGCCAGAGCCCCTATGGGCTCGGGCAGCCCCCGCCTGCCCCTGCCCTCGGGCCACAACACAGCTCTCTCTGTCCCTCTGTCCCCCGACGTGGCGTGATTCATGGAGGCCTCCACCTGGGCCCAGCGGCCCCCGGTATTAGGCTTTTTTTTTCTTTTTGCACTTTTTAAGCGTTTCTGCCGTTTCCTGCAGTCGTCAGCAGCGTGGTTCCTCGGCTCGGTGGGTCGGGGACGGCCGCCCCCGCTGGGCTGAGACCGGAGCCGGGGCGAGGAGTCCACCGGGGCGGACCATCCCGCTGACCGCCAGCCTGGCAGCCCGGCCCGGGGGCATGGGAGCGGACCGGCAGGGGCGCGGGCGGCAGGCCTGCTGTCCGCGATCTTTCAGTGGAGCGAGCCTTGCGCTGACCCTTCTCCGTGGTCGGGGCTGCGCAGCGCCGAGGGGATGGCCCTTGGGCCCTTCTTGGTCGGGGGCAGGGAGGGGCTGTGCTCCCACCTGGAACCAGCACCTGGGTTCTCCCTCCCACACGGGGCCCCCTCCCCCGGGGGCGTCCGGGGCGTCTGGAGCAGGGGCGCCGATTAAAGGGCGCTGTGACCTTTGAGCCCTCGGAGCTGCAGCCTCTGGCTTCTGGTTTTGAAGTCAGTCCCCTCCCCGGGCTGCCTCCTGTCCTTCTCTGCTGCCGTTTATCATGGGACCTCTGACCCTCAGAGACCAGCAAGCTCCTCCGCCCCTCCCGTCCCCTCCCCGCCGGCCGGCCGCACCCAGGCCCTCCTCCTGGGCCTGAAAGTCCCGGTCACCACCCGCCTGCCCGGCGTCCCCACCCAGGGTCGGGAAGTCCTTCCCCTGTGTGGCCCTCATCTCCGGGCAGCCCCGGCCCGGCCGCTTAGCTGAGAGAGCCCCCAGCTGGCCCGGGATCCCGGAGGACAGGTCATTCCAAACCCGCCCGTGTTCCCATAGCTTTAATTTGGTCAAGAGAAAAAGGAAGTCCAGTATCTTAGGGTGGCTGTTAAAGTCTGCCTGGAATGACCCTGGTGTCGCCAGAACCCGGGGTCCCGGGAGACGGCCAGGGCGAGCAGAGGCCCCAGGCCGGGAAGTGGCTTCCGCGAGCCTCTGTTGTGGTTTTTCTCTGTGTGGGGAGATTTCCCGCGATGCCTGCCAGGGTCTCCGCTGTTAGGCAGCTCCCCGATCCCCAGAGCTGTCACCCCGAGACCCTTCTCCGGGAGGGAGGGGAGCAGGGATAAGGGACCTGCCTTGGGAACGCTGATCAGGTGACTCATGGCCCCGATGGGGACGTGCTTGGGAGTGAACAGGGTGCCCTGACTGATGACAGTGGAACAACAGCTGTGAGCTTGGACGTCCCAGGTGGGCTGGACCCAGGGGCCCCGGCCCCAGGAAGATGTGGGGGAGGCTCTGAGGCCGGGGGCGGCCAGCAGCAGGGAGGGGCCGCTGGGCCGAGGCCTCGGCAGCTGCGAAGGGCCGGGGTGAGCCAGCGGCTGACGCGGGCTGGGCGTGAAGTGGCCCCCTTCCTGCCAGCCAGCCCCATCCAGGGCACCGTGTGCCCTCCCAGAGCTGGTGATTCACTGCCGGAAGTGGCTTCATTCAGCATCAACAGAGGCTGAACGGAGAGGCCCGTTCTGTGTTCTGTTGGTGCGTTCATTTCCTGCGGGCTGCCCGGTGCCTCAGCCTGGGAGGCTTCAAACCGTGGAAGCGCGGAGGTCAGAAGTCAGGTGTGGGCAGTGTTGGTCCTGCTGCAGCCTCTGCGGGAGGGTCTGTCCCAGGCCCGTCTCCCCGCGTCTAGCGACAGCCGAGAATCTTTGGGGTCCTTGGCTGCTGGACGCATCGCTCCTTCTCTGCACAGCCTTCTCCTTCCTTGTCCCTGTCATTGGGTTTAGACACCCCCCCATTTTTTTTCCCCAGGCTAGGGGTCGAATTGGAGCTGTAGCCGCCGGCCCGTGCCACAGCCACAGCATCTCGGGATCCGAGCCGCCTCTGTGACCTACACCACAGCTCACGGCAATGCCGGATCCTTAACCCACTGAGCGAGGCCAGGGATCGAGCCCACATCCTCGTGGATACTAGTCGGGTTCGTTACCCCTGAGCCCGATGGGAACTGCAGGGCCCACCCTAATCCAGGACAGTCCCACCTTGGGACCCTTGCCTTGATCACATCTGCAAAGACCCTTTTCCATGCCGCTTTCCCAGGACCTGGGCGTTAGGACTCGGACACACATTTGGGGCCCGGAATGGGACCAGTGTCCTTTGCAGACAGCCTGAGGCTTGGAAGCCAGTGTAAAGGAGTGGACGGGACCCGTCCTGGGGGGGTGGTTAGACTGTGTGGCCAGGCCAGGGGTGGCCGGGTGGGGGGCTGGGGCTGGTTCTGCCCGTGTCCTCGCTGGCTGGGGTGCTAGACCTTGCTGAGGGAGAGATGAACGTAGTGGGTTTGAGAACGGAGATTTGGACCCCGAGGGCCGACTCTTGACCGTAGCCGCCCGTAAGCGGCGGTCTGGTTTGTGTCCCGAGTTGAAGGGGAGGGGGGTCACTGGTCTCAGCTTATGGCCTCTGCACTCTTTGTGCGCGGAAATGTCGCGAGCGAGAAGGGCTGCGTGGAGGGCCCCCCCGCCCCGTGGTGAGCGGCAGCCTGGGGAGGGAGGAGGGGGCTTGCTTGCTTCTCTTGGCCCGACTTGGGAACCCAGCTGGCGGGCACAGCGCACAGCAGGCCTCCTTCGCACATGGCTGTTCCGGGGCGGGGGCGGCCTGGGCCTCCTGGGGGGGACGTGGGGCAGGAAGGCCCCCTGATGCCCGCGTCCTAACAGCCCAAATAAGAGACAGTCATCAGAGTAATTTGGGGGCCGTGGTGGAGGGGTTGACTTCGCATTTTTACCGGGGGTGTGTGGTCTCCCCGGGCATAGAGACGCTGGTGAACTCGCAGTTCTCAAGGACCCGTGGCCTGCCCTGACCAGCCCCACGGGGCTAAGTGGAAATGACTGTGCTGGGTCCCTCCTTGCCCAGGGGACCAGGCCGTCAGAGTGGGCTGTGCGGGCTGTCAGGGCCGGCGAGCGGGGGCAGTGTGGGCCCTTCAGCCACATGTGCAGATAAGCTCGGGGCGGCCGGTGCCACCAGCCCCCGAGCCGGAGCTGGAGGCCAAGCGGGACTGGCCCCGACCTGTCCCTAGGCTGCATCCGACCCTGCAGCACAGCCAGGCCGCTGGGGAAGGCGGGGGCCCTGAGGGGAGGATTCCGAGCTGTGGCTGCCCCTGGGCCGTGCCTCTTCTCTTCCTGTGTTTGGGCATTGCCTTTGGTGGGCCGCGGGCCACCCCGGACTGCCCAGCAGTCCAGGCTCCGCTCAGCCATGCTGTCTATTTTAAGCTCTTCCTTTTGGACGGTTTTGCTTCCCGAGGACACCCCCCCCACTTTCCCCGTGTCCTCCTCGCTGCCCCGAGCCCGCCTCCCCCACCTGCCCTCTGGCCCTCCCCCGCCGAGCCCCCAGAGACAGCTCCTGAGACGAGGATTCAGGTGATGGGCCGTCCCAGGTGGTCCTGAGCGCGTGACCGAGACAGGGAGGGGAGGCTCAAAGGCGCGTCACCGCGGCGGGAGGGGTGCTCCGGGACTCTGTGTCGTTCCCCAGAGCTGTGCCAGCCCCCGGGAGAGCTGGTGTTTACCCCCCAGTTACTGGCTGAAGGCAGTGGGCCTGGGTTGCAGTGTAACCCCTTCCTGCCTTCAGGGCTCGGCGACCGGGTGGGCGCCAGGAGACGCCCTCGGGCACGGGGACAGATCCTGGCCGTGGGCGTGGTGGACACGGGCAGAGCAGGTGCAGCCTCGGCCTCCGGTGTGGAGACCACACAGACAGGTGCTCAGCTCCCCACGGTCGGGTTGTTGTTTGTGATTATGCCAGCAACAGTCAAATGGCTGTGCGAGCACCTCTGTGTCCGCACCTGCAGCACGACAGACACGGAAGCGTAGGTCCAGAGGTGACTGTGGTCGCGCCACCCCCTGTGTGAGCCCCTGTGTTTGGCGCTGAAAGCAGCAGCCCCATCTGCATCTGGGCTGCAAGGCCCCCCACTGCCCCCCACGTCCGGCCAGCTCTCAGCTCCTCGGAGGCACGCAGGGCCTTTGTCCTGTCCTGCCCTCTGCCTGGACTTGTCCCCTGGCCTTGTCCTGCCCCTTTTTTCCCAGTGAACCCGTCCGTTTGCTGGGACCGAGCCTGGCTTTTGTGGCTTTGAGTTCCCTTCCTTGGGAGGAGTTCCTATTTCAGGGACCAGCCCGCCGGCCCACTGATTATCTTCCGTCCTCCCTGCTGCCTTGGAGGGAGCTTGTCCCCACAGCTGCAGTCCCAGCTCCACGTCCTCACAGCAGAGCGAGAACAGGAGCTGCGTCCAGTCGATCCCAGCGGTCGCAGATGCTCGGAACTCACCTATGGATCCTGGTGGCCGTAGGCTTACCTTTAGGGTGGGTTGTCCTGTAGCCTCAGGCCAGGGAGCAGGGAGGTGCCTTCTGTCCAGCATCCTGACTCTGGCTCTCAGGTGGCCTCTGGTTCGCAGGATAGAACCTACTTGCTGTGCCTGGAAGAGACTCACTTTGACCAGGGCCGGTGCTCCTGGAGCCTGAGGCCAGAATCGGACCTCCGAGCTGAGTAGCGGCCACATCGCTCTTCCCAAGGGGACTGACCATGGCCTTGTTTTGACCTTGGTCTCCAGGTTTTTTTTTTTTTTTTTTTTTTTAGCATGATATTTGTCCCAGGCTGGAGCAGGGCTCTGCGGCTCGCCCCCATGTCCCCTCCCCAGAGGCACCAGGAAGTGAGCAGGACTGGGGAGAGGACTGCGGGCAGGCAGCCTGCGGGCCTTCACAATGGGCTCTTGTGTGCGCACATTCCTCCTTAAACAGGCCCAGACCCAGGCCTCTCCTGCGCCGACCCCCACGCGCGGTCGGTCGGCCTGGCCCCGTCCGTAGCCGCCGAGACTGTAGGTGTCTGATGGACTGGAAAGGGCTGGGCTCCTCTCAGCAAGGTTTGTGTTTTAAGAGCAGTGTTGATGGTTTTATCCCCTGAAAATACGAAGCGACCCACGTTCGCGTAGGCACGTTGGGACAAGGCAGGAAAGTGTAATGAATTAAACAGCCCCCTTAATTCCAACCAGAGGCGGCCTTTTCCCGCGAATGTGCGTGCGCCCTGCACGTGTGTGTGCGATGAAGTCAGGCCCTCGCGTACGTCTCTGTCCCTGCTATTTTTACTTGGTATTCTCAGCATTTCTCATCTTCAGAACCGTGATTTTGATGACTTGGCAGGACTCCGGCATATGGGTTTAGAAAATCTACGTAAACTCGAATTGTTTCCAGCACTTGCTGTTTTAATGCTGATGCAAACATCCCGGACATAAATCTCCCCGTAAGTCTGATTATTGCCTGGGGGTTGATTTCTAGCGCGGGGCCAAAGGGCACGCAGCCGTCTGGCTCGTGGTGCCCAAGGGGGAGGGCTTTGGGGAGCAGGCGAGGCTCTAGCCTGGCTTTGGGGGGACATTCTTATTTGGAAAGTGGCATGAGCAGAGGTGGACTCCTCGTGCCCCCTGGGGGCTGGCAGGCACTCTCACTCCCAGCGGCAGTGTGGGGACCTCCCTGTACAGCCTGGTCCCACGTCTGGTGCCCGCAGCGGTACAGCTCGCCATGTCCTGCAGACAATAGAGGAAGCAGCCCAGCGCTGCTTGCCACTGCCCAGTAAAAGGCCACTCGTCGGCCCTGTCTGTTCCCTCGGACAGCCGGTCCTCAGATCTGCCGTGCGGTCACGCGCGGTCTCCCATCTCTGTAATGACGTGTTCAGGAGCGCTCTCGCTGGCTGCCTTGGCCTCCCCTGGGCACCCTGGCTGCCTCCCTCACCCTGGAAGGTTATACCCGTTCTGCACGGAGGACGGTAGAGGGTGGAGGAGGCAGAGGGCGCTTCCAGGGAGAGTCCGGCCCTGGCGTGGGAGGGGTGACTGTGCGTGTGTGGGCAGGACCCTAAGCCTGTTTGAGGGCTCCCACGGGGGCCAGGATGCCAGAGGACCTTGTCCTGCCAGCTTCGCCACGAGCCATCTCCTAATTCTCCCCAGCTGGGTGCTGCTTAGGTCACAGTGTCCTGCTTGGAGAGGAGGGGGCGTCCTCTGCAGAGTCCCACCGCCAAACGCTCCGGTGTCAATCCAGAGCCGCGTCGTTTCTGTGACGACTTCCCGCCCCCCCGAGGTTTGTGTGATTCCAGGAAAGCGAAGAGGAGGCAGCTTTTCCTCCCGGGATCCTGGGGCAGCTGTTCTGGAGCTTGGCCTTGCTTTTGTTGGTCCCTCTGCTGGATTTCCCGTTGAGTGTGCCTGGGGCGGGATTGGGGCTGGGCGCAGAGTCGGGGGACGGCCCCGGTGGGCAGGGCCCCAGACGGTCGTGGAGCCCAGAGGCTTCGTCCTTCTAGTGGTCCCTGTGTTAACTTCCTGGGGCTGCTGTAACAAATGATCACAAGCAACAGAAATTTACTCTCATGGTTCTGGAGGTCTAACTAAAGTCCGAAATCAAGGTGCCGGCAGGGCTGGCTTTCTCCAAAAGCTCCAGCGGAGTCCTTCCTGGCCTCTTGCAGCTTCTGGTGGCTCCAGGCGCCCTTGGCTTGTGGCTGCATCACTCCGGTCTGTGTCTCTGTTGTCACCTGACCTTCTCTGTGTCTCTCGCTCCCTCTGCTTCCTCTTCTAAGTACACTGACAGGATCTAGAGCCCATCCTGAGCCTGGGATGGTCTGGTCCTGAGCCCTTACCTCATTACATCTTTTTTGTCCTTTTAGGGCCACACATACGGAGGTTCCCAGGCCAGGGGTCCAATCAGAGCTGTAGCAACCTGGGATCCGAGCCGCATCTGTGACCTATACCGCAGCTCACGGCAACTCCGGATCCTTAACCCACTGAGCAAGGCCAGGATTCAAACCCACATCCTCATGAATACTAGTCGGGTTCACTTCCGCTGAGCCGTGGTGGGAACTCGCTTACCTTGTTACGTCTGCCACGACTCTTTCTCCAGACGAGGTCACGTTCACAGGTTCTGGGGGTTGAGACTCAGACATACTTTCTAAGGGGACGCTCTTCACCCCACAGCAGAACCTTAGAGCAAGTGCAGCTTCTGCGGCTAGAATGGGGTTGAAGGCCTGGTGCGTCCCTGCTCTGGGCCCCCACCTCCAAACCTGTGATCCGGTCTGGCCTTTAGTTTGTGCAGAAGAAGCGTGTGCGCCGCGAGCCCCGGGAAGGGCTGGAGAGCTGGCTCGTGGGGTGACGGAGGAGAGGGCGTCCAGCTGTCTTCCCAGGGGCGCCCTTCCCCTGGGGACCCTCCCAGCAGACTGGAAGGCCAGGGTGACACAGGAGGGTGTGGTGTGAAGAGTCTGGGGCCGGAGCTGGCTTGGGGAGGAGGCAGGAGTGAGCCCGGCTTTGGGGGGATGTGAAATCCTCGGAGGAGATGAGGGAGTGGCGTCAGTCCTTCCAGCCCCGGACGCTCGTTTGCGGAGCAGGGACCGCCCTGATGGTGGGGACAGACCAGTCTGACCGGGTGGTGGTGCTGGGCAGTGACCACCGGGGTGGATAATGGAGCTGGATGCTGAGCATGCACCTCGTGTGGGGCCAGGGGCGGCACGTGCCAGGAAGAAACAGAGAGCTGGAGTTCCCTGCCGCCTCAGCAGGTTAAGGATCCGGCGTTGTCACTGCAATGGCTCAGGTCACTGCTGTGATGTGGGTTCTATCCCCGGCCCGGGAACTTCTGCTAAGAACAAAAAAAAGGAAAGAAAGAAACACAGAGCTGCCAAAGAGAGGTGAGGGTGGTGGGTGGAGCTGGACGGTGCATTTAATGTAGATTTTGGGTTCCGAGCAGTGCGGCCAGCTCTGGTCAGCAGCGATCTGGTTCACTGAGTCTGGACCGAAGGTGCCCGAGTTAGGGAGGCCTTCGCTGCAGGACAGGGTCTTAATTTGTGGGTTGAAGTTGGAGGTGCCTTCAGATGGGCTCCCCAAGGAGTGGGCTCTCCGGATGGGGGCGCAGGCCTTGCCGGGACTGCAGGAAAAGGTGGTCTTATTCCTGTGGGGCAAACCTGGGAAAAGGCCACCCTCCACCCGGCTCCTGTTCTCCCGCCTCCTCCCCAAGGAGCTGGCGGCGCAGGGACGCCTGGCAAGGCCTGTGCGCGGACGGACGGGGCCGCCGTCGGGGACGGGGGACGGCACTCTGGGGACAGGGCCCTGGGACCTCCGAGAGGGCTGAGTTCCAGGCATCCAGCCCGGACTTTCTGGTCAGTTTAACAGGCACTTGACCTCTCTCCGGGCACTTTGGTTTGCACCCTGTGGTTAGCTTGCTGGCCAGCCCCGGCCAGAGTCCCTGCACCGGCACGTCCCTGCTGCCCTGGCCATGTAGGTGATCAGCCGAGGCTGTGGCCGCGCCCACAGGCTGAAGGCAGCCCTCTCAGTGTTTTTCAAATGGGTTGTTTTGCTTTGTTTATGTCAGCACTTAAAAACTAGGAGGTAACATTTAGAATCCAGATTTCCAGATTCTCTTGAATCTGGAAATCTGGCCTCCTTGGGCCCACGTGCCAGCCTGGTGGCAGTGATGCTCAGACGCAGGTGTGTCCCTGAGAGGGTGCACCCCGACCTGCCCGCCCCCGAAACCCACACAGCTCCCTCCTTGGAGGGTGTTTCCCTTCCCCGAAGGGCCTCTGGGGCGGGTGAGCTTCGCAGCCCGGGATTCTGTGCCCTGTGGGCTTAGGGAGGGTCCCCTGGAGTGCCACATTTGGGGAACCTCACACGACTGGGTATTGGGACCGGGGCCTCCTCCGCTTCTCCCCACATCCAGAGCACACGCTCTCCTGGCCACCCACCCACGCAGCCCCCCCCCCCCAGGCCCTGGTCTTCTGAAGGAGGCACTGCCCGCGGGCAGAGGCTGGGCTGCAGTGGAAGCTGGAGGACGGAGACTGGAGGATGGAGCCGCCCAGAATGGCCCGAGAGCTGGTGTTGGGGGCTGGGGACGGAAATGGTGGGGTCCCGCCTCATCCTGGGCTGCTGGGGCTGCGAGGCGAGGTGGGGAGGGGGCGGGAGAGACATTGCGGGTCTCTGAGGGCCGCCTGTGGGCCTGGCCTGGCCGGGAAGGATCTGGTGAGTGTTTCTGCCACGTGGCCCCTTCCTGCTCTGTCTTTATAACTGGGAGCAGCTGGTTCTTGTTTGCGGCGCGGCTGCAGGGGCTGCGGGGCTGGATGGCGTCTTCCTAGGCGCTGTCCTCACCGCCTTGCAGGGAGCAGATCCTGGCAGAGTCGGCGGTGGGGCCCCCGGACACATTGCCTAAGCACCCGGGCCTCAGTTTTCACATCTGAATCGGGGGGTTATAACATTATTTACACCGTGGGGTTATGGAGGGGAGTCGGTGTGGTTGTGCACAGTAAGCCCAGGGCTTGCCTGTGTTAAAAGTTCCTGGGAGTGCTGGGAGTTCCCATTGTGGCTCAGCGGAAACGAATCTGACTAGCGTCCATGAGGACGCAGGTTCAATCCCTGGCCCCGCTCAGTGGGTTAAGGATCCAGCATTGCCGTGAGCTGTGGTGTAGGTCACAGATGTGGCTCGGATCTGGTGTTGCTGTGGCTGTGGCATAGGCCAGCAGCTCCGATTCCACCCCTAGCCTGGGAACCTCCTTATGCCACGAGTGCGACCCTAAAAAAAAGACCGAAAAAAAAAAAGTTCCCATGCTGGCTGTTCATGCTGTTATTGATAGGATGGTGTCACTCCCGTGGGGACTCTGATTGGTTAGGTTGTGGCTGTTATTAAGGGGGGACGGTCCCCCCACGGCTGCTGGCGGTGGTGGCGTTTGCTGATGGTGCCTGTGTTGGGTGGAGGTGAGGAGGGCTGAAGGGAGGCCGTGACAAGAAAGAAACCAGAGGGTCCGCTTGGGCTGGAACATCCTTATAGAAAATGTTCGCTGGTGGGGCCGCAGCCACAGCATGACTGAGAGGTCCGAGGGCGTTCTCCAAGCTTTGGCCTTTCCTCCGCTCTGAGAACGAGTGATGGCTGCCGTCTTGGTCCCCAGCAGACTGTCCGCTTCCCTTCCCGAGAGGTGAGGGGTGCAGGGGTCTTCCCGGGGCCCTGGCTGCAGCGGCCCCGCCAGCTGCTCTCCAGTGTTGTCTGTTAGCAGCACGCTCCTAGCTGTTCCGGAGCCTGCGGCTCATCCCGTTCCTCTCTCTTTCTTTCAGCCTTGAAAAGATCTTTCGAGGTCGAGGAGGTTGAGACGCCCAACTCCACGCCCCCCCGGAGGGTCCAGCCTCCCCTGCTGCGGGCCACCGTGGCCAGCTCCACCCAGAAGTTCCAGGACCTGGGTGTGAAGAACTCAGAGCCCACGGCCCGCCATGTAGACTCCCTAAGCCAGCGCTCCCCCAAGGCTTCCCTGCGGAGGGTCGAGCTCTCGGGGCCCAAGGCCGAGCCCGTGTCTCGGCGCACCGAGCTCTCCATCGACATCTCGTCCAAGCAGGTGGAGAACGCCGGCAGCGCCGGGCCGTCCCGGTTCGGGCTCAAGCGGGCCGAGGTGCTGGGCCACAAGACGCCGGAGCCCACCCCGCGGAGGACGGAGATCACCATAGTCAAGCCCCAGGAGTCAGCCCACCGGCGGATGGAGAGCCCCAGCTCCAAGGTCCCCGAGGGGCCTGCCGCCCCCGCCGCCGACGCGGCCCCCAAGAGGGTCGAGATCCAGGTGCCCAAGCCCGCCGAGGCGCCCGCCTCCCCCGTCCCACCCCAGACCCTGGAGAATTCAGAGCCCACGCCGATGTCTCAGCTGCAGAGCAGGCTGGAGCCCAAGCCCCAGCCCCCCGCGGCCGAGGCTCCCCACAAGAGCCAGGACGGTGAGTAGCAAGGCGCCTGTCGGGGCACCGGGGCGGGGTGGTTGCGGGGCGGGCAGCTGGCTCTGTCCTGGGGCCCAGGGCTGGCTCTAGGGCGCCGGGCCACACTCCGGGCAGCAGGGACCAGAGGCCCTTCGGCGGTCCCTTCCGGCCCTGGTGTGCGAGTCTGCGTCTCCCCGAATGAACGTGACCCTGCAGAGCCACCCCACCCCCAGGCACGGCGGGGCCGGTGTTGGGACGAGGCCTGGCTGGTGTTTGGGGAGTGGCCGGAGGCCGTTTCCTCACGGTCACCTGTTGGTCCAGGGCCTTGGCCTCCGGATACGGCCCCTCCCGGGGTGAGGTGCGCACACGCGGCTGAGCCAGACAGGATGTGGTTGGGGAGGCGGTCGTCACCACCCAGATCTTGATGACACGGGGCACTGGGTCCCCGAGGAGGTGGTCCTGGCTCTGGGGGATGCAGGGGTACCCGCTCGGGGTGGCACTGGCCTGGTCCGTCAGCCTGGCACACGCACAGGAACGTCCTCCTCCCGTGCTGGACGCTGCTCGGGCCAGGGCCGCGGGCACCAGTCCGGCCGCCTCTGTCCAGGGAACAGGAAGTAAACAGCCGTCGAGGAACCGAGTGGGCGTGTCGTGGGAGGCCCCGGGAGCCGAGGCCTCCTCAGCTGAGTTTTGGGGAGGGAAGGATTCAGCCAGGCACGGGGTGGGGGTGGGAGGGTCCCCGCGGAGGCTACGACCGGGCCAAGGGTGCTGGGGAACCTACTGGTGTCGGGGGCGGGGCTGTGCGGTGTTTCTGGGGCGAAGAGTTTCAGCATCCGAGCTGGGTGCCAGCACCCGGACCCGCAGCCCCTCTCTGCACAGACGGGAGTCCGGCTGTGTCCCTGGCGAGGTCCACGGGCCCGCGAGGCTGTCCTCCCACCCCTGGGGCTCCTCGAGCGGGAGGTCAGCGTGTGTGTCCGTCACGTGCGTGCATGTCTTATTGGCTGGGTGGGGAGGGGGCTCCCTGAGAGCAGTGCTCACGGGCTGAGAACCTGTGGGTGCATTTGAACCAGGCCAGGCTGGACAGACGCTGCAGAGAGGAAGGTCGCTCGGGTTTGGGGAAGGTGGGGGCTTGGCTGACTCTGGAGGGAACCTTTTTGTTTACAACAGCTCCCTGGAAGTGACCGTGGGGAGCCTGGAAGTTACAGGGCCACAAAGTGGGCTGGGGGGAGGAAGCAAGGCCCCGTGTGCGCTGGGGCTCTGGCTTTCCCTTACTCGGCCTTGGACCTGAGGTCCCGGGCAAGTCTGGGTGCGGGGCAGGGCCTTTCCGAGGGAGAGGTGCTCCCAGAATCTATTGCCGTGGCTTTTGGGGGACCCCAGGTCTGAGCTCCCCACCCCCGACCAGCCCCGGCCTGAGGCTCCGTCCTCTGCTCCCTCCATCCCCCTGCTCTGGTCTCGGCCTGTCCAGCCCCGCCAGGCGCAGATCTGTTGTCTCGGCCTCACTTCCTGTCCATCTTTCCTGCCCACCTGGCGCTCCTGTCGCCTTCCGCTCTTCCTTGGGGGGCTGGGTTGGGAGCTCCCGGAAGCCCCCCAGCCCACAGGCCCTGCTCTGACTGCCCTCCTGGGCTCACTACCCCTTACCCCTGAGGGCCAGCTGGTGCTGCATCAGGGAGGTAGGGAGCTCTGTGCCTCCCGATTAGATTCAGTCCTCTGCCTCCAGGAAGCCTTCCAGGCTGTGACTGTAGGTGTAGGACAGGGTCTCCCGGGACCTCACATGGGCTGCTCCTAGATTGACCTCCATAAAGCACAGCACCGATGAAATCCACGCCTACACTGAGCCTTCACTGCTCACCTGCCCAGGCCCTGCCTCCCAAATCGATTCACCCTCTTGTCCAGCTCACACCTACCGTCTCCCCAGCTCCTCCTCCTCTGGTCCTTCATGGTCATCTCTCCTCACTACGATTCTGCCCTGACCTCCTGATCCCCAGCCTTGCTCCTCTTCACATCACTGCTTTTCAAGCTCCTATGCATCCTTCAAAACCTAGCTCAAAAGGCACCTCTCCCACTGGCTGGAAGTAGCTTCACTCCCTCTGATTCCTGTGCCTTTTTCCATCTTCCTCATGTATAATAGCATGTGTGTGTCTTGGAATGTAAATTATTTGTGTATGACGCTTTTTTCCTCTGCTAGATAATTTTTTAGCATAAAAATGGTTTTTCAGAGTATTTTTTTTTTAATTCAGAAAGTGTAGACATTAGAGAGAAACTATAATTCACCTGTAAGCCAGCGATATTCACTCTTAACATTTGCTCTGTCTTCTTCAGGATCCCTTGGTGCCCTCCCTGGGTTTTAGGTTATTGAGGGTGGGACTGTTGTGTTTTTTCTTTTGAAAGAATCTCATGAGGCACCGGGTGACTTGGACAAAGCAGGTGCTCCATAGAGCAGTGTAGGAGGAGTGACATGGGGGTGGCTTTTCTGTGCCTCTTACAGGCAGATGCAGCGGCCCCACGAGACCCTCCCCCGAGACCGAGCAGATACGTTCCTGGTCAACCAAGAACTCTGGCATGTTGGGTTCTCAGTTTCCGAGGCTGCTGGCCCCTGCCCTGGGATCTGGCACCCTCCTTCTTGTCCTTTGGGGTCATCCCTGCCCCTCTCGTGGGCTCTGTTTGGGGCTGGGCTGCAGGACCCATAACTCTGTCTGCGTGGCGGCTCCTGGCTCTGCCTCCCCCGGGAGCCACCTCCCAGGCTCCACCGGCCAAGTTTTCCCGAGGCAGCCTTATAAGGCGGGCGCTGGCGGCTCACTCGTGGGTCTGGTTCTTTGTTGTCTCTGGATGCTTACTGGAAGCCATGGGGGAGGCTGGGGTGCCCAGCAGCGTGGCCAGTGGGGGTGTCCCTGAC
The DNA here is from genome assembly GCA_004024745.2 of Catagonus wagneri. Lineage (NCBI taxonomy): Eukaryota > Metazoa > Chordata > Mammalia > Artiodactyla > Tayassuidae > Catagonus > Catagonus wagneri. Next base: position 71,332 of record PVHT021183562.1, on the reverse strand, counting down.
CGGCGCCCAGCTTAATTCTTTGGCGTGTCGCAGCGCCACCCCACAGGCTGTCTGCTTCTGAGTCATCACTTTATGTCACTCCTTGCCAGGGTTCGATCCCTGGCCCTGATCTGTGCGTTAAGGATCCGGTGTTGCCATGAGCTGTGGTGTAGGCTGACAGCTACAGCTCCAATTCAGCCTCTAGCCTGGGAACTTACATGTGCCTTGGGTGCAGCCCTAAAAAAAAAAAACTCTAGAAATATTCTTGGTTGTGGGTGGAGCCTCGAGGAAGGGGAAGTCAGTGCCTCTGGCGGTGGGCGTGGTCTCGGGCAAACCTGTGAGCCTGGCGCCTTCCAGGTGCACTGCCTTGCAGGTGTACCAGGGACCCGCTGCACCAGGCCTGTGTCAGGGGCTGAGACAGAGGAGGGACGATCTCACTGCCTCGGGGAACAACGGGGACCCCAAGCACAGGTTTCCTGGGACCCCCAGCAGGGCTGTGGGTGGAGGAGGCTGGACAGAGATGGCTTCGGGGAAGCGGGTTCTGAGCCGAGTCTGAAGGGAGAGGAGGGGACCGCCAGTGAAGTGGGGAGGCCGCGATACACCCCAGCAGTGTCTGGGTGGGGTCAGAGGGTGCGAAGTGGGGGAGAGGCGAGCCACCATCTGATTAGGGAGGCAGGGCAAGCTCGGCAAAGGCTCCCTAGACGCCCCCCAACCGTGTTCCCAGGACACCTCATGAAATGGGTTCCCCCGGGCCATCGCTGGCTGTGAGCTCCCTGGCGCCTGTGTCCTGTCTGCCTTCATCCCAACACCTGGAGGATGGCGGGAGCTTGATAGATGTTGAGGGACTAGCTTGTGTCTGATAAAGCCGTGAACCTGAGTCTCGCGGTGCCTTGGGCCCTCCGCCTGCAGAATTTTCTTCTGCGTGAGGCTAAATGTCTCTTCTGGTAGGACAAAGGCCGGGCCTCCAGCGGGAGTGCTCCCGCCTGGCCGCCTCACCTGGAAGCCCTCTCTGCCCTGGACTCCTCCCCGTGCCCGCCGAGGGCCCAGAGGGCATCCCAGCACCCTCTGAACTTTGCCGACTGGGTCCCTTTCTCTTCCCCCTTTAAGAACAGACGCTCCCCTCTGAGCTGACCCTGAAGGCTATGTGCACCTCGGTCGGCAGCAGGAAGGCCCCACGCACGGGGGACAGGAGCGCCTGGTGGAGGAGCGGCCAGGCCCAGGTGTGTCTCCTTCAAGGTGGGCAGCGTTGGCAGGGAGGCCGGAGCTTGGTCCAGGGCCCGGGAGAAGGAGCGCGCCTCCCTCGCTGGCCCTCGCAGCTGTCTGCCAAGCCCAGCCCCGTGGTGAGGAGGAAGGAACGAGGGCCCGTCCAGGGAATGCAGTGGAGCAGCTGCGGAATGCCTTAAATAGAGCCGGGCACAGCTGCGGGACAGGGCTGGGCCAGCAGGCGGGCGCTGTAGGCGGGCCCCGCTCCGCCTCCCTGCAGCTCGGGGCCGAGGCCCTGACCACCCGGCCTGGCCCTGGAGCCCGGGCCCCCGGACACGTGGTGCTGGGCGAGGCCTCCCGGGTGCCTGTCCTGGGGAGTCGAGCAGCTGCCAGGAGAAGGGCTGTGTCTGCGGCCGCAGCCGCTCAGGCTGGGGACAGCTGCTGGGAACCAGGTCCACACAATGGGGCTGCTGTCCGGGCTGCGCCCGCGCCAGACAGCCACGCTCTGTGCACAGACGGCACGTTCAGCAGCGGGGGAGCGGCTCGGACCCCCACCCGGCGCCCCGAGGCGTGGGCCACCCTGTCCAGACCCCAGGTTCCCACTGGCGGCCCGAAGGGTGGTGCCACGTGGTTCCTGCAGGCCTGACGCAGCCAAATGTGGGCCTGTGGCCACGTGTCAGAGGAGGTGGGGGCGGGGGCAGGGGACCCTTCTCTGCGCAGGCGTGACTTCCTGTTTGTGTCTTCCCTGATCTGGCTTTCCCTGACCTGGGCCTGTCTGTGGGTGACACAGGTGTCCCCTGGAATCCCGGGGGCTCCCAGAGCTAATGACAAAGGCAGCTCACGTCCAGGTCTGAGCGTCCAGTTTTCCGATGGGGCAGGCGGGGCTCCCCTCCCCTTTCGTGCTGCTGCCGCCCCGGGGCACACGCTGTGGAGCCCCAGGGCTCTAGGGAACCCGGTTTGGGAATCCCTCGTATGTCCAGTGTGGTTCAGAGAGACCAGCGCTGGTCCCCCAGTCAGGACCTGGGACTGAGAAGCCCCCTCTTCACTTCAGCTCTCTCCTTCTGAAAGGTAACCCCTGGGTACAGCCTGCAAACAGGAAGCTCAAGCTGGGCACCTCCTGGGAGGCTTTGCCCACTCGGTTAGGGGGCAGGAAATGGCCTGCAGACGCCTGGCTCCTGTTTCTGCCCGGCCCTGGCCTGTTGACCTGTGCCCTCTGAGTCCTTCTTCTCAATGTCCCCACGGGCCTAGTTCTTCCTGCCCAGCATCGTTTGAAGGACAGCGCTAATACGCGGGGACCGCCAGGGCGGGCCCAGCGCCCAGAGGTTTTGTGAAACAAGCTCATAAATGAAAACCAAGCACAGCCTTACGTAAGGCATGGGCGTGGTGTGTCCCCCGCCGGCGCCTCTCCCTCCCCGCGTGGAGCCGGGGCTGTGCCCTGTGGCCCTGGCACCCTCTGCCCCTTACCTTTTCCTCTTCGAATTCTTAAGAGCGATGCGTGGCCGTTGGTAGAGGAGAAAAAGGTCAAGACCCCATGAACTGTGAAACAGAAGTCTCTCTCTCCTGAGCCCGCTTCCCCGGGTAACCCGCGTGAACGGCGGGGCGCACTCTGTGTCCTTCTGGATTTCGCACGTGTGTGTTTTTCCCACTTGGTGACGCTGGATGTGGATTTGGCCGGTTCCTCCTCACAGCTGCGTCCCCAGCCCTTGCCCGGTCCCGCCGTCCCTGTCCAGTTTGCATGGACTCCAGGGCTTCCGTGAACACCCCCGTGTTTGTATTTGCGCACGTGCAACTGCTGCATAGAGCTTTAGGAGTGGAATTTCTGCGCCAAAGGATGCAGAATTTTGATCCCCTTTGCCAAACTGGCCTCTACAGCAGCTCCATCCATTTTTCGTTGGGACACCCCAGGCTAAGACATGGAGAACCATCTGCTGTGGATGTTGGCTTTGCGCTTCTCTAATTAAGTGAGGGGCGTTATCTTTGCCTCTGTTTACAGGCCTTGGTTCCCTGTGAATTGCTCGTTCCTGTCCTTGGTACCCCCCCCCCCATTGTTAATGCTTTTCTCGTTTTTGTTTCTGTTTTTTTCATTTTAAGAGTACTTTGCACACCTTCGCCATAGCTGTTTCCCAGCTGTTGACTTTTCTTTTGTGTATAGTGTGTTCTTCCAGAGATTTTTTTTTTAACCCTTCGGGGTCAAGGTTATGCTTTTTCTTTTCTCCTTCGGGGTTTCCGTCCTGCTTAGAGACCTCCTGCGTTCCAAAAATCAGAAGAAAAAAAAATTTCACTCGGGTTTTCTACTGGTGCTTTTATGGTTTCATTTTTATGTACTGAAGTCATTAATCCATCGGAATTTATTTGGGCTTCCGTGGCGAGGAAAGGCCGCACGGTGCCTGCGCAGCCAGCAAGTGAGCTTGGTCTGTTGCGTGTGGGCATGCGCGCGCCTGCTGTATTTATCAGTTTCGGTGTCAGCAGCGTGCTGGCTTAGCAGAAATAATTTGGATGCGTTTCTTTTTTTTCCTTCTGGGTTCTGGAACGTTTTAGTCAGCAGCACAATCATCTCTGTGTTCAAACGTTTGAGGAACCCACCAGTGAGCCCCGTCTGAGCCCAATGCTTTCGCGGGAGCCTGTACATGAAAGTTTTTTTCACAGGCTTGTTTGAGTTTGGGGTTTTTTTTCTTCTCTGATTTTCTACCTTTTTTTTTCCCCTCTAGAAAATCATCCTTTAAGCTATTTAAAATCCCTCAGATGGGCGTTCCCGTCGTGGCTCAGTGGTTAACGAATCTGACTAGGAACCATGAGGTTGGGGGTTTGATCCCTGGCCTTGCTCAGTGGGTTAAGGATCCGGTGTTGCCGTGAGCTGTGGTGTAGGCTGCAGATGCGGCTCGGATCCCGCGTTGCTGTGGCTGTGGCGAAGGCCGGCAGCTACAGCTCCTGTTAGACCCCTAGCCTGGGAACCTCCATATGCCGTGGGTGCGGCCCTAGATAAGGCAAAAAGACAAATAAAATAAAATAAAATAAAATCCCTCAGATGGTTCAGAGGTAGCGGTGCATAGAGGAGATGAGGAGGGGCCAGCCCGACCCCCGTGTTTGCCACCATCCGTCTGGCATCTCAGTGTCTGGCCCTGGCAGTGTCTGCGGAGGCGACATGAACAGATGGCCCATGTCCTGGGGACATCCCGGTGACACACCGTGTGCAGTGCAGCGTGACAAGTGTCTGAGGAGGGGGGCCATGCCCCTTGCCCAGAGGAGGCAGCCCCCCAAACCTGCCATCAGAGGCTTCTAAGAGGCGATGGGGGAACCCTGGTCTCGAAGGGGGCAGCGTGGTCAAGGCAGAGGAAGGGCCTTGGGTTTCTGGAATTCTGAGTCTGATGTAGGGCAGAGAGCAGCTTTCACGCTAACAGACGGGAGCCCCCCCTCAGGAAGTTCATTTCACACCACACACCAGGACACACGTGCGTGCGGGGGTGTTCGTGTGGTGTGTATGCGAGTGAGACAGTGCTTCCAGGCGGCAGACCTTCCTTTTCCTGTCTGCCTGCCGCTCGTGCTTGGATCTGCACAGCGCGCCTTCGTCGGGATGGGAGAGCTTTCCTTATTTTCTAAACACGGCTCGCGTACCATTCAGTTCATCCATTTAGCGTGTATAAGCCGGTGGTTTTTAGGTATTTACAAGGTTGTGCAACTGTCACCATGTCCAATTTTAAACTGTTTTCACGGCCTTGAAAAGAATCTCTGTGCCCTTTAACTGTCACCTCCCGTTCTCCTCCCCCCGTTTCTCCCAGCCCTAGGCAGAGACCATCTTTCTGTCTATAGATGTGCCTGCGGTGGACATTCCTTCAAAATGGTATCGTGCAGTCTGTGGGCTCTGTGACTGGCATGGTGCCGTAAGCTTCCTCCTTGCCGTGGCCTGCGTCAGGGCTGCCTCCTTTTTTTCTAGCTGAGTAATAATATTCCATTTACGGACTGAGCACGTGGTTGGGTTTATCCATTCGTCCGCCAGCTGAGGGCCACTTACCTAGTTTCTGCCTTTTGCCTAGTATGAACGGATTTGCTTTAAGGTTAAAAGTCATGACCCGCTTGCTTTCGGAACCCACGAATGCATCGGGTCCTGCCCTTTGGGACATGATGACTTAGATCACGGGATGGAGGCGGGCCAGGCGGGGGTGGGCTGGATGCTGTAAGGGGGCTGACCTGCCAGGGGTGTTTCGGCAGGACCCGATCAGATTTCTGGGGGATTATCGTGCCAGGCATGTTTGTTTATTCCAGAAAGGTTGAGAGCTGACATGTGCCAGACAGTGTTCTGCACTGAGGAATCCTGTGTTCCTGGGGCTTGTGTGTTGATGGGAGGGGCCGGGGATGAGCAAAGCAAGCAGCGAAGCATGAAGTGTGTCACTGGGGGTGAGGGTTGAAGAGGGAGGTGAAGCGGGCGAGGCGGCTTGGGGATTACCGCTGGCCCTGGGAGGCTGTGAGCGTGAGGAGGGCGGTCCTGGGTCTGAGGTCGAGGGTGTGGCACCTGGAGGTCGGTGGGTGAGAGCCAGAAGCACAGGGCGGAGGTTAGGGCATGTGCCCGCACTGGGGGCACAGAATTGGGGGGGCACCCAAAACGTAGGCATCAAGATAAGTAGTATTTTCATGCAATTTTTTTTCTTTTTCTTTCCTTTTTTTTAAAGGCCACACCCGCGGCATATGGAGGCTCCAGGGCTAGGAGTCAAGTCGGAGCTACAGCCGCCGGCCTACGCCACAGGCACAGCAATGCCGGATCCGATCTGGGGCTCGGATCCCACATTGCTGTGGCTGTGGTGTAGGCCGGCAGCTGTAGCTTTGATTCGACCCCTATGCCACAAGTTCGGCCCCAAAAAGCCAAATATATATATATATATATATATACATATACATATATATATATATGGCCTTGAGACATGGTGTATCCTGAGCTCGCGTTTCTGGGCGCCCCGTTTCGACTTTGCACACAGGCCATGCCTCACTTGCCTCACCCTGTCTCAGCCCCAAGAGACTTGAGGTTTGAGCAGCTGAGGCTTTGGAACTTGGAGAGTGACGTCCCTCCCGGGGATGACGCTGGAAAGAGGGGTGGAGAGCAGGTGCCGGCTGGGGAGCCCCCGGGAAGGAAGGAGAACAGCACCTGCCTTTAGAAAAAGCTCAGTGCGGTGGGGACAGGCTGGGGCGGTACAGCGGCCCTTCCAAGCTGTCCTTTTGCTGCTGGACTTTCGGCGTCTGTACTGAGGCGTTGGCCCCGTACGTGGAGTGTGAGGGGGAGAGGCCTGTCCCCTGCACACCCAGAGATCCAAGGAGAGCAGGGGACTGGTAATAAAGGGGTCAGGAGCTCTTGGGTACCCGGTGACAGTGACCATGGATATGCAGGCAGCGGGACAGGAGCTGAGCAAGCCCCGGGGGCGGGGGCGGGGTGGGGGGAGGGCCCCTCCAGTCCTGAGCGCCTTGAAGCATGACTGCGTGCACTTGAGGCTCTTCCCGAGGGCACACCCGCCAGCCGGGCACCCTGCCCTTCACCAGGACCAGGCGGGGCCCAACCTTGAGCTCCCCCCCCCCCCCCGCCCCCGGCCTGCATTTGTGCTTCTCAGAGCCGCTGGTCTGCATCCTGGTCACTGTCTGTCAAAGGCAGGTGGTGATAGTCCCCACCCATCAACGTGTCCTTCCTGGGTGACTTCGGTGTGAACCGCAGGGATTTGGAGCCTGACTGCCTAGAGTTCGAATTCTGACCCTGCCACTTTTAATCTGAGGCCTGGGACTGGTCACCTCTTGGTGCCTCAGTGTCCCGTTTATGGACCGATTCTGCTGAGCTGCAGGGGGAATGAGTGGATGGGCCTGGAGCACCGTGACTACGCCCTGAAGGCTGCCACTCTATTATTATGATTATTAGCCTTGCTGAGCTGGGCACACAGTAAGCGCTTAATAACTGCTAGGGCTTCTTATTAGCAACCTCTGTGTCCCCTTACTCCTTGACCCTTGGTGCGGAGTAAGATACAGGATCTTAGTCTACCTCCACGGGGCAGAGAATTTTCCGGAGCCAGTAAACGGTGGATGTCTGCCCTGGAAGCTCTCAGGGAGCGCCTGATGACTTTCACCCAGATGGGGGCGGGTGTGGTCAGTGGAAAAGCATACCGCCGCCATCAGTTGAATTCACAGAGGTTTACTATCTGAACAATAAAACACACACACATGAACACACATGTTCATTTGGGGGCTTTCTTAGATGTGCCCCAGGCCTTTTTTTTTTCCGCGCCCGCAGATATCTGAAAGTTCCTCGGTCCCAAATCGTCTTATCCTGAAGCTCCAGGAACCTGTCTTCCCGTGGGGTCAGGGTGGCCCCGGGCAGAGTGAGCACCTCCTGCACCGGGTCGGGTGTTGGCTGTGAAGGTCGGAGCAGAGGGTGCAGTGGGTCTGCCGCTGGGGTTTAGCCACTCGGTTCTGTCCTGTGTGAGCAGAGGTGCCAGCGCAGGTGGGCACTCGGGGGCTCGGGTCCCCAGGGATGCATTCTAGGTGACCTCCCACCTCGGGCACGTGGCAGGCAGGGCTGCCTGATCCCTTTCTGGTGGAGGTGGCATCCAGCATCGCACATGTGGGAGTCCCTGGCTCACGGGTAGGGCCGTCTGCAGGGCAGGTTGGGGGCCTCTTGTCCAGAGTGGATGGGTGGGCTTGCCCGGGAGTGGACAGAGGCGGTGATGGAGCGGCCCTGCTCCACTGGGAGTCCCGCTGCAGGGCAGCCTCTCGTGGGTCCAGGGCTGGGGTCGGGGTGGCCCCGCCCTGCTGATGGCAGGGAGGCGGCCCTGCCCGCTCGGGCCTGCTGACCGGGCTGGCCTCTGGCGCTGCCCGCTCTGCCCCAGTGAGGTCTCCGGATGCTCTGCCTAAAGCTCCCTCCTTCTCGGAGCTCCCCGAGCGGGCAAACTGCAGGCTCGGTTCCGGGCGGCCTCAGCTCAGCTGGGCCCTGACCGACATTTGAGACCTGTGGTCCTGCTTTCTGGGCCGGGCTGTGGGACAGGCCGCGTGGGGCATCTGGACTGAGACAAGGCCCTTGTGGCTGTGAGGTGGAACGAGAAAGTTGACCGAGGAGACCACAGCTGGGTCGTGGGGAAAGCTGGTGTCACCTCCGAGGGAGGGAGGCGGTGGCCAGCCCCTCCCTGCCTCTGAGCCTATGAGCCCCTGTTAGAGGGGGAGGTAACACCTGTGGTCACTGATGTCAGTGGTGACCCCAGGGCATACCTGGTCCTGATGTGACTCCTGCGAGCCCTGCCGTTCCGCCTCGCGTAGTCCAGTAGCCCAACCCAGGAGAGGGCTCTATTTTCACCCCCAGGACGGTCCCTCCTCCTTAGTTCCGGTCTAACGGGCAGGCCTTCCCGAGGGCCCAGGGCTCCCTGCCAGCTCACCTGCTGACTAATGCCCAGCTGGCGCCTGATAGGAAGAGCAGGCTCGGAGAGGACCCAGCGCTCAGGTTACAGAGGGTTGAGACACCTCCTGAAACGGGGCCCTGCGGCCACCGCCTCCACTGCCCGCCCGCCTGGATTTCAGGCACCGCCGCCCCAAGTCCCTACCAGGTGAGCTGGGGCCGGGTGCCCCAGGACCCGGTGCCGTGGTTTTCCGGTGTGGGGCGTGGCTGGGGAGGCTGCGATGGAGGGGGAGGAGCTAGGCTGGGTGGGAGGTACAGCCCCACTTCTTCCTGTGGTGGGCGTCGTGGGGGGGTGCGCTCCCGCGTCTTTCTGCATGCAGGACAGCCACGTGGATGTGCTGGTGCAGGGACCGGGGACTGCGAATCCCTGTCCCAGCTTTGCGGGGAGGGGGTGGTTTATTTAGTGGCTCAGTAAGCAGGCTTTCTGTTCGGGAGAGAGAGCCTGGGTCAGCCGGTCGGAAACCGATTTCCTTCATATTTAATTTAGCAGCAAGTTTGCCTCCGACCAAGTTCTTGTGCCTTGTGCACACTTGAACCAGGTGGATATTTGTGCTCTGCTCTCTGTGGGTGGCAGGGTCCCCTGGCCCCCCAGTCTTGGTGCCAGGCCCTTGTGTTGAATGGCCGCCCCACTTGAGCCTTCGAGCCCAGCCGGACTTCTGCCTCCAGTGGCGGGTGATACTCTTTGGACCCAGAAGGTCCGAGAATGTTGAGCTGGGCAGCCTTGTATCCAGACGAGGCTTGGTGGGGCTGAGGTGCCTTCCTGTTGCGTGGCCCGTGGGGCCCTGGGTGGGTCCTCCGTGCTGGCCCTTCCTTCCTCACGCACCCCGGCCCCTCCCTTGGAGCCCCTCCCTCGCCCCCAGGGCAGGCCAGCCACTGCAGGCCCCTTCCCTTCCGAGGGGACTCCAGCCCAGATCCCTGGGGCGGCCCGCGGGGAAATCCGCATCTCAGGCCGAGTGCCTGGTAATAGCGAGCAGCTTGACAACGAGCCCGCCAGGGTCAGGCCAGCTTCTGGACTCTCATCCCGTTTTCCAGGTTAGGGAGTCAGGGCGCTGGAGCTCCAGTCACTTGCCACAGGCCCCACAGTTGTTAGCGGTCTGGATGTGAACCGTGTGGGTGGAGCTTACCCGCGCCGGCCACCAGGGCCCATGCTGGGTCCCTGCCCCGAAGCTTAGGCTGGAATGTGGGGGAGCCCAAGGTGCCGTGAGATGACAGGGCAGAAGGAGAGTCCAGTTAGAAAGGAGGGACTCGGTGTCCCTCCCCTTCTCCCAGCCTCTCAGCTGCCCTGGAGTTGGGAACACCATGATGCTTGTCTGGGATGAGTGGGAACAGACTGGAAGTCCTGTTTCTTCCCTGTCACAGCCACAGGGAGCTGCTGTGGCCCCTGCCACCTCCCCAGCCCAGCCCGCCCAGCCCAGCCTGTCATTCTCATCCGCTCTCCTCTATTCCTGGGAGAACCAGCAAGGGGCTGGCCAGCTGGGCTCCCCTCTTGGCTGGGAAGGGGCTGATTTAAGGCCTCCCGGCTTACAGTCTCCTGGTTGGCACAGGAAGTGGGGGGGGGACCCAGGGCCATCGCCCCTACCTGCGGCGTTTTCTCCCTGACCTGGAGCAGGTCCCATGGGCCCCAGAGCCCGCTGTCCCTGTGTACGGCTTCTGCAGGCTCACCCCGGGCTCTCCGTCTCTCTTTGGAGCTTAGAGTGGTTCCTCCATCTGTCTGACTGCGCTGAGCCAGGCGCTGTGACGGGCGGATGAGGGATGGTGTGGACGCGGGCGTCTCTCCCGGGGGTTTCCTCTGCCTCAGCGCAGTAGGGTGCAGGTCAGAAGCAGGCAAATCTTCCTCCTGGGGTCGGCTGGGCTCTTGCTGGCCGCTGCCTTGCTCGGCCCAGGCCCCGTCCGTGCTTATTGGACACCAGGGGCCCTCGGATGTTGGAGAGAACCAGGTGGAGGAGAATTTGGGAACATAACATCTTCACGCTTGTCAGCGCTGCCTCAGGGCCAGGCAGGGCGGCCAGGACAGTAGCGGCCACCTAGTGGCTTTCCGGGGGGTCAGCCCATCAGCAAGGCACTGGGGATGGGGAGGGACACCGCTCTCCCCAGCTCCCCTTGTTTCTGGTCTGGGCCTCGGGAACAGGCCGCCAGATTGCTGCCTGGGCTCCCGAGTTGGGGCAGTTGGAGTGAGCGCAGGGGCCCGAAGGGGCCAGGGGACCCTAGAAGGCCATCCCCCAGCCCCGCAGCCCTTCCTGACCCAGGACTGCTTGGGGCTGGTCCCAGGGAGCCAGGCTCCTGGCTGCGTGGACAATGCGGAAGCCGGTCTACCCCCGGGGGGCTCGCCTCTCTGCCGAGGGCACCCTTGTCACCTCTAGGGGCCCAGGTCTGCCCTCCGGGACTGTGTTTGCAGAGCACAGCTTGGGGATCCCTGAGTCTGAACACAGCTTCCCGGGCCTAAACCCAGCCCTTTGGGACCAGGGCCTGTGGAGGAGGCCCGGGGGCACCTCTGCAGGGAGTTACCACCGAGGCGGTAAACGGCCCCTCCCCTGCGCCTTCTCAGTCTTTTCCCCTCCCCCTGGGACCTCGGTCAGGACTCAGCCCTGGGAAGACCTGTGGGCTCTGAGGTCCCAAGATGGGAAACGGTGTGCTGTTGGCTTGGGGAGCCACTGGTGACCCCTACCCCAGCCCATGCCCATAAATGGCGTCCTCGATGCAGCGTTTGTGACCATGTCACTGTGCTGTGCAGTCTGCTCAGGGGACTTTAGAGACGTGGCCCCAGGCAGCTGGCTGGATCATTGCCTGGCGGCCCCCACGGTGCCCCCCTGCCCCCCAGAGCATGGCTCTGTGGTGACGAACCCTCCCAACGCCACGGCCCCCGCAGCGTCACTGCCACCCTGTCGTGCCTCAGAGCAGCATTTCCAGGGAGCCAGCTGTCACATTTGGCCTCGCTTCTTTGTGTTTGAACGGGAATGAAAGGAGAGAGTGAGTAAGAAAGTGTGTGTGTGGCGGGGGGTAACTGAGGAGGGGAAGGTCAGAGAGAGGGGAGGAAAGATCTGGAAAGTCCAACCATGTGCTTGCGAAGCAGGTGCCAACTATGAGGTAATCTGAGGGTGGCGGCCGGGAGGGGGACGAGCTGCAGGGGAATTGCCCCATGAGCTGGAAAGGGGACCTGGGAGCCTGCCCTTGGCTCAAGCTCTGCTGCTTTGAGAGCCGCACAGATTTGTTTCCATTTTAGGGGCACTGCGGGGAGGCTGTCATTCCCTTCCCGGCCTTTATTAATATTTCATTAATCACAGTCAGCGCTTACTGCCGACTTACACGCTCCAGTGCTGGCTTGGAAGCAGCTCTCTGTACCGTGGGATGTTTCTGCACAACTTTAGAAACTGTTCCTGTGGCTGTTTGCGGAGAAGGGCCCAGGGCCCAGAGAGGCTGGGGAACCTGCCCCCAGCCACACAGCTGGAAGCGGCCCATCCGGCTTTGAATTTGAATCCAGGGCCATCTGACTCCTGAGCCCCAGCTGGTTTGTAATTAGATGCATAGTTGCTGTGCCCCGAGGCTCCTCTGTGTCCTGGCAGCCCTAGGGCCGCGTCCCCACAGCTAAACCGGGCCAGGAGAGGTGGGGCTGCAGCCAGAGTCTCACTCCGGGCGGGCAGCCATCCTGGGGACACAGCCACAGACACCCCCCCGCCCCCGGATCTCTGGAGCACGCAGCTGTGGGTCAAGGGCTCCCGGCTGCGCAGGAGAGGGCCCCGCAGCCGCAGCCGCAGCCACAGCCCACGGGAGTCCGGCCTGTGAAATGCGAGACCTCCGGAGGCCTCTGGCCCGGCTTCCTGTGCAGCTGGGTCCTGCTGCATGGTCAGTCCCCAGTGGGCACGACCTTCCACAGCCGGTCCGGCTTCCCAGGCTCGGGTCATGCGGGGCCGCTCAGCACTGCCCTGAGGGGGAGCGTGTGAGGCCAGGAACAGGACGGGGTGGGAGTAGGGGTGTCACACGTCCCGGGAATGGAGGGAGAGCTCACCGAGGACAGAGTGTCCACTTTGCACACTGGCTGTCCCCAGGCGGTCAGGTGACCTACCCCAGCTAGGCGCAGCGTCCTCCAGCTCCCCGCAGCAGCAACCCCCCCCCCCCCCGCCATCCCCCTCCGCCTCCAGCAGACGTGTGTGTGCGTGGTACTCAGGGCCCGAAGTTCCTGGGTTGGCCCAGCCCCTGGCCACGTGGTCTGGACGGATCCAGGCCTCCTGCCTGCTTGTCCTCATCCAGGAAGGAGGAGGTGTGACTGAGAGGGGTGCTCAACCAGGCAGGCGGGGCACCGAACAGGAAATCTGGATGAACGAGGAGGGGTGGGGGGGCCCGGGCCCGGGGAGGGGGAGGGGAGGCTCCGGAGTTGCCTCCTCTGGCCCCTCCCTCTCCCAGCCCAGCCCAGCCTTTCCTCCTGAGTCCGCGCCCCAGGCCTCCGCTCAGGAAACGGCACCGCCTCCGCCCACTGCTCCTCTCGGTCTGAGCAGCGTGGGCAGCTCACCTCGCAAGCAGACCCGAATCTGCGTGCTCCTTGCCCGCTGCTCCCCCCAGGCTGCCCCTACAGCCCACCTCCCACCGTGGCCCCCCAGGCCCCGGCCTTCCCCAGAACACCCACACTGTTAAGGTGCGTGAGGGGCGCCCCCTGGAGGTGTGTGGTGCTGGGCACGGCGACTTTCTGGATGGAGGATGGATTCAGGCCGCTCCCCAGCTTAAACCTCCCAGGGGTGCCTCCTGGGCTTGGGGCACCTGCTCCCTGCTCGTGGGCGTGCGGCCCCCCGGCCTGGCTGCTCCGGAGGACGCGGGGTTGCGTCCCCACCGAGGGCCTTCGCCCGGCCTGTGCCTTCCTGCGACCTCAGCCCCGGGTTTTGTCCTGGCTGTGCCTTCTTTAGGCCCCTGCTTAGCTGGGATCACAAGGCTTTGATCTCTGACTTGTTCGCACAGAACGTGAGCTCTCTGAGGGCAGGGGGACGTGGCTGAGTGCCCAGGGCCTGGCACCTCGGAGGGCCCAGTTCGTGCCTGTCGAGCACTAGAGCCCAGAACGGTGGGTTCCTTCCAGCGGAACAGTCAGGGGAGACTTCCTGGAAACAGTGGCATCTGGTGGGCCTTGGAAAGTGGGGGACTTGGGTGCGGACAGAGGACGAAGGGGCATTGTCATAACTCAGAAGACAGCCTTGAACCCCGACAGCTGCCAAGAAAACGGCTTGCCGGCCAGTGGAGGGCTGTGCCTGGGCTGCAGGTGCTCGGTCGGCCCAGGGGCTGCGGGGTGATCGGATCTCAGGGATGCAGGCAGATCAGAGGCTCAGAGGGGACCTCAGAAAAGACCACAGCGCCTTGATGTGGACTGGCTGCTCTGGGCACGGGGCGCCCTGCTGATGTCTGCCTTCCCCGAGGGCCAGGGAGGCTGGGGTGTGCATTTCGGTTTTCTATCATCAGAAAAGGGTGGCCCCATGGGGGACATGTTTGGGACAGTCTCCTCCTGGAGACGGAAGGGTTTGAGGATGCCCGGCGTGGAGCAGGAGCCAGGGGTCAAGGGCTGGAGGCAGGAGCTGGCGAGGGAGGCGTCGGCAGGCTTTGGTTTTCCATTTGGCGCTCTAAGCGGGCAGGGCAGGTGGCAGTGACCCGGAGCTGATGGGACTCAGGTCCAGGGAGGGGAGGCGCTGCACGGTGGGTGGGGGCAGACCGGGGAAGGGGCCGTTTCGGGGCTCGACTTGAGTCGGGGGTGGTCTTGCTGTGTGGGCTGCTGGTGCAGCCAGGACCACTCGCCTGGGAGCTGACACGAGTACCCCGAACCCCCGCCCCCACTTCTGCAGGAGGAGAAAGACAGGCTCAGACATCACGGCACCTGCCCAGGGCTGGCTCCGCTCGTGATTGTCCCTTGCAGTGTGGGTGGAGGGTCTGAGTGCCGGCCGCGGGCCTGCCCTCCTTCCCACCGTGGCTCGCAGCTGGTATGTACCTTGCAGGGGCCTGGCCCATCAGGGTGGTCCCGGGCCAGCCTTGAGCCCTGAGGGGCACTGCCCAGGTTGGGCCCGGCTTTCTCACTTGAGACAGAGGTGCGCCGTCCTGGGCAGCTTCCTTTTGCGGCCAAGGAAGAGGGTCAGTGGTTTTTTTCCCGGAGGCAGGAGCCGGCCCAGGTAGGAGCTGCCCTCGCAGTGCCCCGTGCCCCCAGCCCTGCTCTCTGCCCCCCCAGCCTCAAGCTCTCGGGCGGTGCGCCCCGTCTCCCGCTCCGAGCCCCGCTGGTCGGTAGGGGGCAGTGGAGGCCTCAAGTCCTTCCAGAGGACTGGGCACAGCGGAGTTTTTGCAAATATGTCCCCGGAAAGTCTCTCCCATCACACACACACCCCCAGCTTCCCTCCCTGTTAACTTTCCCCCCCAAGCTTGTCGTGCAGGTGGGGCTGGAGGGCCCCCAGCAGGCCGGGGATGAAGCAGAGCTGTGTTGACACAAACTCCGGTTCAGCCCACGTCCTTCCTGCAGCCCAGCGGGAAGTGACCTTGTGGCAGACCCGCCACACGGGGGTCCGGGACCCAGCTCTGCACGTGGAGAAGAAGGGTCCCGGCCCCTCGGCGCTGCCCGGGGGAGACCCAGCCCTGCGCCTGGCGGACGGCTCTGCGCTGTCTGCTTCGCAAGGTGATGCAGTGGGCAGGTGACAGGACTGCTGAGAAGCTCAGACGCTTGTCTTCCTGGTTGAAAAACAATTTTCTTGTGATTTTAAAAATTATACTTACTTAGGACAAAAAAATTTTTACTTAGAAAACTGAAGAAAATGGGAGTTCCCGTCATGGCTCAGTGGATAATGAATCTGACTAGGAACCATGAGGTTGCGGGTTCAATCCCTGGCCTTGCTCAGTGGGTTAAGGATCTGGCATTGCCGTGAGCTGTGGTGTAGGTTGCAGACGCGGCTCGGATCCCGCGTTGCTGTAGCTGTGGCGAAGGCCGGCAGCTACAGCTCCTGTTAGACCCCTAGCCTGGGAACCTCCATATGCCATAGGTGAGGCTCTAGAAAAGGCAAAAAGACAAAAAAAAAAAAGAGGAAAACTGAAGAAAATGGCCCCTCATAATTGCATCCTACAACAAAAAAATTGCATTCTACAGAAATAGGCACTGTTCACATTTTGGTGTTTTCTTCCAGATTTTTCCTACACATACACTTAATGAAAATTATTATTTTTTTTTCAAACAAAAATGGGATCTGCCAGGAGTTCCATAGGGTGATCTGCGGGGTGGTGTGAGGCAGAGTGTGGCCACGGTGCCAGCCTCCAGCCCTGGGCCTCGGCCTTCCTGGCAGCACAACCTTGGCCAAGGTGCTCTGTTCTTGTCTGTAAAATGGGCTGAGAGACACCCACTCAGGAGACCGTGTGAGAAACAAGCTCGTCGTAGGTGCAAAGGGCCTGGGGCGGGGCTGGCATCACCCGCACCATCGCCGTCCTGGGAAACGCTGCTTCTTCAGTTCTGTCCTCCTCCCTGTTCCCCTCCTCCGTGGGCAGGCTCTCGTTCATTTGTTCTTTCATTCATTCACCTGTTGAGGCCTCCTCTGTGCCAGGCCCGGAGCTAAGGACAGCGCCCTGCTCCCTGGCCTCGGAGTAGAATGCGAGGACCTTAGAGACCGGTCCCCTGGGCAGCCCCATGCCCCCTCCTCAAGGGGGGACACTGGTGGGCTGGCGGGGAAGGAGGGCTGGCTCTGGAGGGAGCCAGCTCTGTCCCCTCTCTCTGTGTGACCTGGGGCAAGTTGCTTAGTCCTCCTGTGCTTTCCGAAGCTGTTAAACAAGGAGAGGCCTAGGGAGGCTCGGAGGAGGGGTTGTGAGGCCTCGGGGGCTGCATGTGGGGCTCTGGGACCAGGGCCCGCACTTACTGAGCACCCCCCGGTGTGAGCTCTGGTTGTCGCTGCCATTCGGAGAGTCTTTTGGACCTCAGGGTACTGACAACCGTGGATGGAATGCTGGAAGCCATCGAGAGGGGACTCTGCGGCTGCAGGAACAGTTCCTGACTTGGGAGCCACGGCCCAGGGCACACTTTTCTCATGAGGGAGGCCGGCCCCCCTGGAAACCCCTCTCCCGGAAGCTTCCATCCCCCTCAGCTTGAGCAGGGGGCCGTGGGGGCCGGTGTCTGGACTGCCCTTGGCAGGAGCCTGGTACTCGCCCTGCTGCGCAGGCCTTGCCTCGCTCACCGCTCTGCCCACCGTGCTCTCGGCTGCTCTAACAGGATGCTTTGGCTTTGAGTAATAGAAACCCCGACCCAAAATGGCCTGAGCCCCAAAGGGGATTTA
Organism: Catagonus wagneri; assembly: GCA_004024745.2. Classification (NCBI taxonomy): domain Eukaryota; kingdom Metazoa; phylum Chordata; class Mammalia; order Artiodactyla; family Tayassuidae; genus Catagonus; species Catagonus wagneri. The sequence continues at coordinate 54,472 of PVHT021183562.1, read as the reverse complement.
TTGTCGCGCAGAATGAGACGTCTGGAGCCTGGGCAGCTCAAGGATGCTATAGAGGACCCTGCGTTCAGCCGTCATCAGGGGTGGCTTTGTTCCCAGCTGGTCCCGTGGTCCCAGATTCACTGACGCAGCTGCCCTCGGGGGGAAGGAGACCCGCTTCCTCTGGGCTTGTCTGTAAGCCGCGAGTGCTTTCCTCCGAGCCCCCTGGTGCCCGCCCTCGAGCACGGGTCCCCGAGCAGCTTTGTCTCCCAGCCCCTGCCTGTAGGCTGAGCCCCAGCCCGATGGCTCCCACCCTGGAGTCTGAGGTGTTTCTGGGCATTGCAGGAGGAGCGTGAACCCCTGAACCAAACTGGGGTTAGCTGGAAAAGGTGGGGCCAGAGGAGAGAGGGGCCGCGTGTCTGCTGGGGCCACCCTTCCTCTGCAGAGGCCCCCTGGCTCAGCTGATGTCCAAGTAGACACGAGCCGACATGGCCCGTCCCCGGCAGAGTGTGCCAGCAGCCACCCCGCGTCCATGAGCCAGGCTGCATCTGCCGCCCAGGCTCAAATGGGGGCCCAGCCCGTCTGCTCCGGAAGCAGCAGCTGCGGCCCACGGCGCTGACCGGCCAGCTTTCTGCGGGGGGAGCGGGTTGGCTCCAGATGGAGCTTGACCTCTGAGTGAAATCCAGCTGTTCCAGGGACAGGCTGTGAGATGCTGAGACGCTGGGACAAATCTGGGGGGCGGGGGCTGGGCTGCCCCTCTGCACCCGCTTCCCTGCAGGTTGGCTGGGAGGGCGTCCCGCTCCTCCCCGGCCCCCACCCTGCCCTCCCTGGGCCTTCGTGTGCCTGTGGGCCTCCTTCCCGCCCCCACCCCCTCCGCGCAGGCCCTGCCATATGGTACCGATTACGGCCTTCCACCCCCTGCTCAGCCGAGATGGCGAGAGCTGAGCTTGTGTGGGGCCTCCCCAACCAGCGGGGTGGGGTTCCCCAGCACAGAGCCCTCATCTTCTGGGTATAAAAGCCAGGTAGTGTGTGAGTGTGAGTGTGTGTGTGTGTGTGTGTGTGTGTGTGTGTGGTACAGGAGAAACGCTTAGCTGCAGCCGGTCTGTGTGTATCTTAAGTTTCTTACTTCGCCGCTTGTTGCAGGCAGGGCCCCTGCCTGGTGTTTGCGGGCGGAGCTCCCCAGGCTCGCTGGGAGACGCAGACCCCCTCCCCCTCGACCTGCGTGGCCCCTCTTTGGCCTGCTCTCTGTAGAAGCTTGGCTAGAACAGGGAGGCGCAGTGTCATGGCAGGACCGGTTCGGGCTCTGCGCTCCAGCCCCTGCCAGCCGCTGGCCAGGGGCCCCGAACTTCGCGCGCCTGGGCCGCACTCCGCCTTGTCCTGCGGGCCGGAGCATCCTTGGGGCAGGGGCGGAAGAGAACAAGGAGCACGCAACACACAGCAGGGCCCCGCACCTGAGAGTGACCCCCCTTTGGAAGCTTTCCTGGACGCCCCCCGCCCCCCACCTCTGCTGTGCTTGCTGGGAGGAGGGAGTGAAAGCCCTGATTCACCCTTTGGGCATCTGGACCTCCCGGCAGCCTGGGGCCTGGGGCCTCTGTGATGCCTGATTTGGAAGGTCGGTGGGTCACTGGGAACCTGTCTGGGCTTCAGCTGTGGCCGCCGTCAGCAGCAGGACAGAAGACGGGACAGAGGGTGGCAGAGGACCAGGGCCGGGACAGCAGTGGTGACGTCCCCACCCCGTCACCAGGGCTTCCCGGGGAGCCTGCACAGTCCCAGGGCTCTCTACCGAGAGTAAGAACCTCGGCTAATCCTCCCGACAGTCCTGTGAGGTCGATTCTGTCATCATTCCCATTTCATAGCCCAGAGCACTGACAGCCAAGGCCACACAGCTGTCGGGTGTGGCGGGGGAGGGTTCGAATTCAGGCAGCCTGGCTCCAGAGCCCCTCAACCTCCTCAGACCTCTGGTTTAGCTCCTTCTTGTCTCTGAGGCCCAGAGAGGGCTGGTGACTCGGCCAGGGTCACACAGCAGGTTAGTAGCAGAAATGATGCAGTCGCCTCTCCCAGGCCCTGGTGCTACAGCCTTTCTTTGAGCCAGGGCCTGTTTGGAGGCGGAAAGGCCCACCCATCCTTGGGGTGGAGGCCGAGGGTGCCCGCCGTCTCTGGTCTGCAGGACCCCCTCTCCCCTGTCTTTCCAGAAAGACAGTAATGCAGGGTGGGGCAGCTGAACTGTTAGAGTTCTGTGGGCGCCTTTGCATCTCACAATGGGCGCCTTTGCATCTCACAACTCTTTGCTTCGTCTCGCGTCTGTCGGAGGAGATGGTCAGGGTGTGTGTGTGTGTGTGTGTGCGCGCGTGTGCATATGCGTGCGTGTGCATGCGTGTGTGTGCATGCGTGTGCGCACACGCGCGCGCGGCAGAGAGCAGCACGGACTTGCCAGCCGCGCCGTGGGGGTCCGAGCCCTGGCTCTGTGCAGTGGGGAGGCCCTGACCTCCTGGGCCTTCCTGTCCTGCGCCGGCTACCTCAGGCTGGGCGAGAGCCAGGAAAGTGTTAAAGTGCAGAGCCTGCATCCTCGTGGCCTCAGCGGGTGTGTTGTCATGTGGGCGGGCTCTGCTGTCCACGCCTGGCTCTTCCGCTGGGTGGCCGTGAAGTCCCCCGGGCCTTGAAGTTGACGGGCGTGAAAGAGTTAATGCGTCCCTGGCTTCTTCTCTGTCCTTCCCAGGGAAAGGGCAGGAAGGGGTGGGCTCGGGGTGGGCGGACCCGCACACTCAGTTCCTTCGACTTCTGCAGACCAGCTGTTCTGAGCGAGCCCAGAAGGCGGAGGGAGGGTTTTCAACAAGCAGAGAGGGCGGGATGAATGTGGGTTCATCACTGGAATCCGGCAACGCCAAGAGCCTCCCTTTCTCCCCCTGAGATGGGGTGGGGGCTGGGTCCTCCCCCAGTCAGAGGCGGGGCGGCGGGGGGAGGGGAGAGCCAGGCGTTGGGGAGACGAGGCCAGAGCCCTGCCCTTCCCCCACACTGAGCCCCCCCCTCCCCCCGCCTTGGCCCGGCTCGCCTTCCCCTGAGAACCCCTGAGAACCGAGGGCTCCTCCACGTCCCCCCTCCACGGCCGGAAAGGATGGCCTGGCCCCTTTGGCCCCTGCCACCTACGGCCTCCTGCTTGGCTGCCCAGGCCTCTCTCTGCGGGGTCCTGGGAGCCACTGAAGGTGGCCAGCGCCCCCTGCAGGGAGGGCTGACTGCCTGGTCTCGGGAGGCCATTAGGGACAAGGCCGGGGGCCACCACGTGGGACACAGCCTAAAGACAATCCTGAAGCCTTTCTTGGGGTGGCGGAGGTGCCGCTGGGTCCTGGAAGCTTTGTGGCCGGTGAGCTGCTCTCTGTGGGTACAGGAAGGGTGTGTCCAGAAACAACTCGTGGCCGCGATCCCTCGGGTTAAGGGGAGGAAATGAGAGGCCCAGAGAGGTGGAGTGGCTTCCCCACGGCCACACAGCCCAGCCAGACCCAGGGCACCCCTTTCTGCGCCTGCCACACGGCATGGATTTGCGTAACGCAGCCATCTGGGTTCTGGTCGTTGGGGACCAGCGAGGACGCCGGATGCAGCAGCGGTGGGAAGGCAGCATCTGGGAGAGAAGTGAGGCCTGTGGTTTGGGCTGAGATGGGAACTCGGTGCTCCGGTTCCCGGGGGCAGAGCACCGAGCCCTCAGCCCGCGTTCCCCACCCCACACCCCTAGGACCTCTCTGCGGCGAAGCCCAAGTGGCCTGGGCTCGGGGACCCTAAGTTTATCTCACCGGACGTGAGGCTGCCTTGGAAGGGGGTTCTCTGCTCCAGAGGGGAGGGGGAGGTGGCGGGGGCCTGGCCTCCGGGGAGCGGGCGACGGGCGGCACTGGCCTCCCGTGGTTCTGATGAGGAGGAGGCGGCGGATGGGCCGGCTGCGGCCCTGGCCTGTCGTCCTTCTGGGGGTGCCGAACGCCTCCCTGGGAGAGCCCTGGTGAACCCCAGCGTTGTCTTGGGAGAATCACAAGTCAAGAGCCGAGGAGGGAACTTCCGGGGGGGGCCATCCTGCTGGCCCCTTGCAGGTGCATTATCCCGTTTTACAGATGCGGATGACTGAGTCCCGCCGCTAAGGGGGGCGGGATCAGGATTTGAACCCAAGCGGGCAGCCTCCTGGGCCTGCGGTCCTACCCCTCGTCCCCCTTCAGGACCTGGGTTAGTGGGGTCGGCATTTTTCGTTAGTCATTATTCAGTGACTCCCAAAGAGGCCCATGTCCCAGAAGATGCGATCACGTTAGGTCACCAGGCAAAGGGGGATCACGGTTGCCGATCAGTGGGCCTTAAAATAGGGAACTTATTCTGGATAATCTAGAAAGTTTATTCTGGATAATCCGCACAGGTCCATCCAGCGTAGTGACCAGGGGCCTCAGAAGCGAGGAGGGAGGCGGGTGAGTCAGCATCTGTGACGGGGAGTGAGAAAGACTCCACGGGCCACTGCTGGCTTTGGAGATCCTGCGAGGGCCGGGGCCAGGGAGCACAGCGGGTCTGGAAGCTGGAATAGGCACGAAGATGGATTCTCCCCAGAGCCTCCAGAAGGAAGAGCCTCTGATGTTAGCTCAGCGAACCCATGCTGGCCTTCTGACTTCCAGAACCGTGAGAGGACAGACGTGTGCTGTTTTAAGGTCCCGAGTTTGTGGTAAAGCGTTACAGCAGCAGCGGGAAGAAATGCACTTGGGAAGTGGTGACCCTCTGCTGGCGGAATTCCCTTTGTACCCCCGCCCGGGAAGATTCCGGACTCCTCTAGAAGCTCCCAGCCCTGAGTCCACGTGAGGCTTCCCCAGGCTGGGCTGGAGAGAAACCAGTTGATTCCCTTTGACACAAATGAAGGCGAGGGTATGGGCCAGTGCACCTGCCTACTTTTTGTGGCTTTTTTTTTTTTTTCTTCGACCTAGAATTCTTTCGTTGAAAGGGACTCCAGGTTTCATGTACTTGATTTGCAGCTGAGGAAACCAAGGCCTAGAGAAGTGAGCCTGCATGGCCGGGGCGTGCCTGGTAGTGGGGGAAGGTCAGCGGGTGTGGACTGCGGGAGAGCAAAGCGGACTGGTCGGGTGCGGGTGGGCGGCTGGAGGAGCAGCTGCTGCAGCGTCTCAGTGCCCCTGCCTAGCAGCCCGGGAGCCCCGGGGACCAGAGGACGCCCTGGCTTGGGGGCTACGGCTGAGCTGAGCGGTGTGCAGGTGCCAGTGTCCCCTCTGCAGACCAGGGCCCTGCAGGTGCCTCCAGGCTGCCCAGGGCTCCCAGAGACCTTGGTGGTGGTGGTGGGGGCTTGCAGCCCTTACCTTCTCTGTCATCGTCTGTGGCCAGGGGCTTGTAAGAGTTCGGCTCCTGCAGGAGTTCCCTGGTGGCCTAGCAGTTCAGGATCTGGCGTTATCACTGCTGTGGCGAGGGTTTGATCCCTGGTCTGGGAACTTCTGTATGACATGGCACGGCAATAAAATAAGATAAAATAAAATAGATAAACTAATTAGGCTCTTGTCTGTGGCCATGAAGCAGTCATTTTCTGAGCTGAGTGGAGACAGCCGAGCAAATACCTGCCCCGTGAGCGCTGTGACCGTCCTGTCCTGGGCTCTGGAAAAACAGCCCGGGTGACACTTGGTGACAGTCTGGCAGCCTCCTCACTTTCCCTCTGCTGCTCCCACCCCTCTGGCGTCCTGCACGGCTTCGCCGAGGCTCACTGCCCGGCCTCTGCCTGCCCGTCCTGAGGCCTGGAAGGTCTGCTTGTGCCCAGGGCCGGGCCCTCCTAGGACTCGGTAAGAGCAGCCCGTGGACTGTGTCAGGTGCGCAGGCCCTCGCTCAGGGTTGCCAGACCCCTTGTCTTGGTGTCCCCCCGCCCGAGGCTAGGACCTGAGCTAGCGGGGCCTCTGTCGGTGGGGCCCGGCCCCGTCCCCTGGCTAACGCCGTGTCTGCACTCAGAATGCGCACGTGCGAGCAAGGAGTGAACAGAGCACTCACGAAGTCATCCATTCCCCGTTTCTAGATGGTACATTGGGGTCAAGTGTCCGTGGCACTTCCCATTTTGGATGCGTGTGCGTGTGTGTGTGTGTGTGTGTGTGTGTGTGTGTGTGTAAGACTGAATCGACTTTGGAGTTCCCTTCGTGGCTCAGTGATTAATGAATCCGACTAAGAACCATGAGGTGGCGGGTTCGATCCCTGGCCTTGCTCAGTGGGTTAAGGATCCGGCGTTGCCGTGAGCTGTGGTGTAGGTTGCAGATGTGGCTCGGATCCCACGTTGCTGTGGCTGTGGCGAAGGCCGGCAGCTACAGCTCCTGTTAGACCCCTAGCCTGGGAACCTCCATATGCCACGGGTGCGGCCCTAGATAGGCAAAAGACAAAAAAAAAAAGAAAAGATTGAATCGACTTTATTATGGGGCTCATGAACCAGGCAACATCCTCTTTGGCAGCTAGACAGGAGCTCCCTTGAAAGTACTTTTTAAAAAAATTTTTATTTGTTGGCTGTGCCTGCGGCTTGTGGAAGTTCTCCGGGGCCAGGATTAAACCCATGCCACAGCAGTGACCTGGGACATTGCTGTGACAGTGCCAGATCCTTAACTGCTAGGCCATCAGGGAACTCCTGAAAGTACTTTTTTTTGCCTTTTTTTAGGGCCGCACCCGGGGCATATGGCAGTTCCCAGGCTAGAGGTCGTATCAGAGCTGTAGCTGCTGGCCTACACTGCAGTAACAGCAAAGTGGGATCTGAGCCGCATCTGTGATCCTACACCACAGCTCACGGCAACGCCGGATCCTTAACCCATTGCCCGAGGCCAGGAATCGAACCTGCATCCTCATGGATGCTAGTCAGGTTCTTAACCTGCTGAGCCACAATGGAAACTCCTCCTGAAAGTACCTTTCAAAACCTTTTTATTTTGAAATAATCGTAGACTCACCAGAAATTGCCCAAGTGCTGGAGAGAGTTCCTGTGGCTCTTTACCCGGCTGACGACAAGCCGCAGGGCCTGTCCGCTCCGGGAAGCTGACAGTGGGGCAAAGTTAGCTCAGCCACAGACCTTGCTCAGCTTTCACCAGTTTTACAGGCACCCACTTTTGGGGACATAAGGTTCTCATACATAGCTGCGTGCACTCGCCACCACAATCAGGAGACAGAAATGTTCCATCAACCTGTAAGAGCTGTTGCTGGTTTTAAACTTTATCTAAATGGTACCACACGTGTGCTTTTATTTTTGGCTTCTTTCACTGAATATTATGTGTGTAGGATTTATTCCTTGTTTTATTTTTAATTTTTTTGGCTGCACCTGTGGCATGTGGATATTCCAGGGTTCCAACTAATACCACAGCAGTGACAATGCTGGATCCTTAACCTGCTGAGCCACCGGGGAACTCCTATTCCTTTTTTTAAAAAACACGTGCTTGAAAAAGAGATTTCCCAGATCTTTTGGATCCACCATTAAGGGTTGCTTTTTGTTTTTCCTCTCCTTTGGCCGTGGCTGCGTGCAGCAGCTTGATAGGAGATCAAGTTCCCCGACCAGGGATTGAACGCAGGCCATAGCAGCAAAAGCGCCAAATCCTAACCACTTGACCACCAGGGAACTCCCCCACCATTAAGGTTTTGAAAGCATAGACATGTGAACCTCATTGGTAATCCAAACTCTTTGTGTCTATCACCAGTTTATGCTTATTCTTCTCTGCACTGATGTCTAGCTGGCCAGAGCTGTCTTCCCTCCCCTGCAAGCCCACGCAAGTACCGAGAGGCAGGGAGCCAGTGCTACAGAGCGCTGGCTTGGGGGCCAGGCTCAGCACCCGGCTGTACATACGCCATCTCTTTCCTTTTCGTTCTCCTTGAATTCTGGAGTGGGAAGAGCCCCTTCCCCCTTTCGACAGATGAGAAAATCACTTCCAAGAGATTCAGACCTTTACGCCAGGTCGCTCAGCTCACAAGCAGTGGGGTCAGATTTGAACTTCCATCCTTCTGTCCTCAAAGCCTGAATTTTCCAAATGAAATGGAAAGTTGGCTGGCTTGGCCCGCAGGCCCTGGGCGGTTGCTAGATGGGAGCGCTGGCCTGTGGGCGGGGAGGGTCTGGCACTAGGGCACGTCCAGCAACCAGGGGAGGGTCTATGGCACCGTGCCCCCCCACCCCACCCGCCCAAGAGTAAGCAGCAGGAAGCAATATTCTCTCGCTGCCTACAATCTTGAATTTCCTTAGCTCCCAGTCCTGGGGGAAGAGAAAGGAAGAGAGGAAGGAGCTGGGCTGGGCCGGTTTGGGCCCAATTCCCAGTTAAACAAGCTTCTTACTTTCCCATGGGTGGTGGGGTCTTTGCTAGAGGGAGGAGGGGTTTCAGGCACCGAATTAAAAGTGGGTGCGGGGGTGACCCAGCCTCCCAGCAGATGCCCGAGGCAGCAGTGGGACCTCCCAGCCCTCATGCCCGAGGCCTCCGCCCCAAAGGGAAAAAACAAGGCTTCTTCAGCTGGGGTGTTTTCTGCCAGGTCACGAAAACAGGCCTGGAGTTGCCCGCTGCCCTTGGGTTAGAAGCTTCATGTGGTTTTGAAAGCACTTTGACATGGTTTAGTGCAAACCGTCCTCCCCAAAACCCCGCGGGGGTGGGGGGTCGGGCCAGGAAGGTGAGTCACCTCCTCACCAGCCTCCAGGTGGTAGCAAGCAGGTCCGCTGCCCTTGGTCCCAGGTGGGTCTCAGGAGGCTCAGGATGGTGACAGCTCGCCTCCAGGGCCGCGCCGCCAGCTAGCCATGGACAGGCTGACGGCCCTGCTTGCCGAGCACGCAGACGGTCTCAGACGGTGAACTCCTGGGTGCCTCTGTCGTGCCTGAGCAGCAGGCTTCGGCCGGTCCCGTTTCCTTCCTCTCACCAGACGTGACACGCATCCTGCATCCGAGCTCATCTATCTATCGTCCCCATGTTCCCCTTAGAGCTTTGCTGCACAGCTGTGTTTCCCGCCGTAACGCTGGCTCTTGCAGCTCTGGTCTGTGCGTTCGCGCTGCTATCCGGTATCCAGCTTTCTCTTCTTCCCTTGGTGGACGTTTGTGTTGTTTTCAGGGTTTTTTGTTGTTGCCTTATAAGCAGTGTTGCCCTGGCCATGGTTTGTCCCCTAGTAACTTAAGAATTTGGACTGTGTCCTCTGTGGGGTCCTTGATAAACATTAGAGAGGCAGAGGGGTTCCGCGGTCCAATACGTTTGGGAAACAATGTTGAAGTTGAGTTTCAAAAAAAAAAAAAAAAACTCGTATTATACAATTTAATACAAAAATACATTGACGTGTATTTGTAAATATCTAAAAGGGAGACGGTACAGGGTAGCGACTGCCAAATTTATTTACCCGCGGAAAGCTTTTGGGGTGGGAGCGTCCTGCGGGCCAGGCTGACCTGCTTTAATGGACTTTGAGGAGCAAGGGTCTCAGGTGCTGGCTGTGGGTGGAGCAGGTGCTGGTCTGAAGACGTTTGTTTTGGGGGGGGTAGGTGTTGGGAGGGGACACATTTTCTCTACCCTCTTAGGTTCAGTCTTTGGGGGTCTGCAAATTAAAGAGGCATATTGGCGAGAGAAAAGGCAGAATGAATCACATGTGTAAGGGAGTTCACAGAGAAATGTGACTCACAGGTGTGTTCCAACTGGGGGCTTAGATACCTTTTCAGTGGGGGCGGGTCTTCTGCCACAGTAGGCATCCTCAACCCCTTTCTAAATGTCCTTCTCCTGTTCCCCTCCAAGGCCCAGCCAGGCCGTGGGCAATGTGGAGACCCTCACTAAAAAGTCCAAGCCTTGGAGTTCCCGCTGTGGCTCAGTGGTAACAAACCCGACTAGTATCTATGAGGACAAGTGTTTGATCCCTGGCCCCACTCAGTGGCCTAAGGGTCCCGTGTTGCCGTGAGCTGTGGTGTAGGTTGCAGGTATGGCTTGGATCTGGTGTTGCTGTGGCAGCTGCAGCTCCCAATGGACCCCTAACCTGGGAACCTCCATATGCTGCAGGTGCGGCCCTAAAAAGCAAACAAAAAGAAAAAAGAAAAAAAAGGCCAAGCCTCGCCTATTGAATTGGCCAGGCCCCCTCTGGCCCGGGGCTCCGCTGTGGGCAGGACTGATCGTGCTGTCCCCTCCCCGCTCTGTCTCTAGGGCACACCCAGCTCTAAAATGTTACCCAGAGCTCGCCAGATCTCAGGGGCGTGTGCATGCCTGTCAGTCCTAACCCCTAGTTCTTAACCCAGGCTACCCACTGGAGGCTCCTGAGAAGTTTTCGAAAACTACCACCTCTTAGATTAGTTTGATCAGAATTGCTAGGGTAGGACCAGGCACCCGAATTTCCTAGAAGCGCCCCTTAGAATGGTCATGTGCCACCAGAATTGAGAACCTCTTTGCGGGAGCCCAGCAAACAGCCTGCCGTTTTCTGCTGACCCCTGCCTCGTTCACGGGACCCCCCGCCCCGTCTCAGGACCTTAGCCCTCCCTCAGAGTACCAAACCTTTTATTGTTCGACTCAAAAATGTACTGTCTGAGCTGCTAAGCTTCTGTGTGGCGCGATGAGGGAGGGAGCTTGGCACCTAATGCCGACCTGGAGCGCCCCCACCTGGCGGCCCTCCCTCCCGACACCCCGGAGAGACCTCACCTGGACGACAGGCTCATGGGGCCAGACTCACACCGAGGGTCTAGTTGTGTTGTTGCTGGCTCCTGAGGACTCTGGGAGGAGGATGCAGCCGGTGGGGTCGGAAGTGTGCCCAGGGCTACCGCCCAGCTACAGGGTGCCCGACCTGCCAGTAACACAGCTGGCACAAATGCGAGTTAAGATGTCATCAGATACTTTCGGACCCATTGTTGATTTAATGAGAGCTTTTCAAGAGGAAAAAGAAATGTGTATTAAAGGTGCCTTCGAGGAGTTCCCGTGTGGCTCCGTGGTTAACAAATCCGACTAGGAAGCATGAGGTTGTGGGTTCAATCCCTGGCCTCGCCCAGTGGGTTAAGGATCCGGCATTGCTGTGAGCTGTGGTATAGGCCGCAGACGCGGCTCGGATCTGGCCGTTGCTGTGGCTGTGCCGTAGGCCGGCAGCTGTAGTTCCTATTCGATCCCTATCCTGAGAACCTCCATGTACTGCGGGTGCGGCCCTAAAAAAAAGACAGAAAGGCAAAAAAAAAAGTGCTTGCAAGGGGAAGATGCCACCTGACGGTGGGGGAGGGGGGAGCTCTTCTTAGAAAGGAGGAAATGGGGCTTTCCCGCCACTGAGTTTCACAAATATTTATCAGGGCTGCTACCTAGGCGACCAGGAGGAGGTAAGTAAGTCAGCCAGGCAAGTGCACCAGGTCAGGGTGTGAGGCGGGAAACACGGAAAGCGGGGTAGTGAGCACGTCTAATGGAGGGACATCTGGAGGGCCTCCTGGAGGTGGCGACTTTTTTTTTTTTTTGGTTCCTAGGGCTGCACCTGCAGCATGTGGAAGTTCCCAGGCTAGGGGTCGAATCGAAGCTGTAGCCGCCGGCCTACACCACAGCCACAGCAACGCCAGATCCAAGCCACATCTGCGACCTACACCACAGCTCACAGCAATGCCGGATCCCTAACCCACTGAGCGAGGCCAGGGATCGAATCTTCATCCTCATAGATACTAGCTGGGTTCGTTACTGCTGAATCACAACGGGAACTCCGAGGCAGTGACTTTTAATAGGGAAGTTTAGATGGGGCTTGGGAGACTGTGGGGCCTGGATGAAGATATGGGGTCCTAAGAACACAGAACGCGGTAGAGATGAGCTGGGCAGGGAGGTGGTCAGGATCAGAGGCGGCCCTGGGGTCTCGGCTGAAGCTGGTGTCGGAGGTGAGGCCAGCCTCTTCACTCCCCGCAGAGACTGAGACGAGGCCTCCGTGTGCTCGGAACCCCTGCCTTGGGGGACGAGGAGACGAAGGTAGCTGGGGAAGCGCCCTTCTGGGAGGGAGGTTAACGCAGGTCACGGCTGCCCCCGAGGTCACATGGGTGGAGGAACTAGAGGCTGGCCAGGAGGACTTTTTCAGGAGGTTGGTTTTAGTGGTGAAATAGTCCGAAGCCAGAAGGCAAAGGTTAAGAAGTGGGTGGGTGGTGGGGAGAAAGAAGCCGCAGTGTAGACCAGCTGTGAAGAGGTTGGGTTGAATGTCTGGAGAGGAAGAGAGCGTGCAGATGGAGGAGGGAGAGGCAGCCTTGGCTCTTGAGATGAGGGCAGCCTGAACGCGCTCCCTGGTTGAGCTGAAAAGAAACCGGAAGAGAGAAAGCTTTCAACCCACTGACAGTGAGCGCTGCGCTGCCGCAGAGGCTGTGGGGGCAGGGCCCCTCCGTCCCCTGCACGCCGGGGCTTTGGGGGACCCCGGGGACAGTGGGGGCTTGTGTGAGCACCAGCATCTTTCTGAGGTCTGTTTGCTTCTAAGCACAGGGGCTCCCCGGGGGCGTGTGGCTGCCTGTGCTCCCTGCCCACATCAGCCCCCAGACCCACACTCCACCCTGCCGGCTCCTCCCAGGCCTCCTGAGCGGGGAGCCCAGCTTGGCTGGGGGTGGGGGCCGGGGAGCTGGCAGGAGAGCTGAGCTCTGTGCTCGCAACCAGGCTTGGCAGTCCGCGACCTGCGACCTGGGGTGGGGGCGGTGCACGTGTGCGTGTGCGAGTGCGTGAGTGTGCATGAGAGCGAGGGAGGCAGGATGTGTGCAGCCACTTCCTCTCTTCTGCGGATGCTGTTGACGCTAGAGCCACGGCCCTGCAGGACGGGGCCGGCCACTCCCTCGGAGGCTGCTGGGCTCTGCACCCAGTTAGTCCAGCGGCGGGGGGCGGCGGAGCCCGACTGCCCCGCTGTGGCTCCCAGGGTAGGACCTTGCTTCAGGACAGCTGACCGGTGCTGCCGCCACTCCTCCGCCAACGCTGCTATGACGTTTCTGTTGCGGGCTCCTGAGGGAGGGGTGGGCTCCGCTCGGGGGCAGGTGGAAATGACTCCCAGCATCCTTGTCGAGGACACCATGAGACCCCCCTCCCCTCCACTGCAGGTCAGCTGGTGCCCAGCGAGGGGGTCTCCCTCCACTTTGCAGGGAGTCTAGCCCCTCCCCCAAATCTGACTTAGGCCCCGTCTGACGGGTCTGGGAAGGTTCCAGCTCACAGATGCACCGCCTGGAGCAAGTTCGCTTCCAGCCCTTCATCTGTGCAAGGAGCCCCGAAGTGGCGTTCCCGTCGTGGCTCAGTGGTTGGGTTAACAAACACCGGCTAGTATTCATGACGATGTGGATTCGATCCCAGGCTTTGCTCAGTGGGTTAATAATCCGGCGTTGCTGTGAGCTGTGGTGTAGGTCGCAGACACGGCTCGGATCCTGTGTTGCTGTGACTGTGGCGTAGACCCCTAGCCTGGAAACCTCCATATGCCGTGGGTGCGGCTCTAAAAAGACAAGGAGCCCTGAACTTTACAGGTCACATTCCAGACTGTGAGGCATATGCATTTTCCACCGCTGCTGTAGCAAATTACCACACTCAGTGGCTTAAAGTAAGAAAAGCAAGAGGGATGCGTTCTCTGACAGCTCTGGGGTCAGTGGTCTGAAATCGGGGTCACTGGGCTGGGTCAAGGTGTCGGCAGGGCTGGCTCCGTCTAGAGGCTCCAATGGAGGACCTGTCCTCGCTTCCTCCAGCTGCTGGCGGCCGCTGGCGTCCCTTGGCTTGTGGCCGCCCCGCTCCAGCGCTCTGCCTCCGTCATCCCACGGGCCTCTTCCCTGGATTCTTCAGATTGCCCTCAGCGTCCCTCTCCGAAGGACCCTGTGGTTACATTGGGGGCCCACCCAGATCATGGGGTGACCTCTGCATCTCACAGTCCTTCATCGCCGTCCTGCCCCGCAGGGCGACCCTCACAGTCTCCGGGAAAAGGGGGCGTAGTTCCGTCCCCCAGGGGCTCCCGCGTTGTCCCAGGGCCCTTCTGGTTTTAAGGTAGACAACAGGAAAGCAGACTGGCTCCCGGATAAAAAGGGGACACGTTAAATTCTCTTTTCTTTAATTTATGGCAAACCCGTTCACATGGTTGCACAACCGTCGGCACTGCGATCGGTTCCAAAACGTTTTCATCACCTCAGAAGGAAACCCCACATCCTTGAAGCGGTCGCTCTGCCTCCCCCACCTTGGCAGCCACCGCTTTCTGTCTCTAGATTGTTTTTCAATCAGTGCAGTGTGACTTTGAAGCGAATAAGCAGAAGCACGCTGCGGCGCTTGGCAGACGCATAGGGGGCCAGCGCCTGGATGCTCCGTGCGGGGGGCGGGAGTGGCAGTGGCCTGGGTGTCAGAAAGGGCTCCTGGCTCCGTGCTGCTGGGAAACGCCTGCAGCTGCTGCTTGAGCACCTGAGCCCCAGAGGGAACCCCAGAAAGGGCGGGGTTGGCAGTCGCTGGGACTGGCATCTTGGATGCCATGTGACCAAAGCTCCGCACACGTCTGGCAAGGCGCTTTCTCTTTTCTTTTTTCTTTTGGGCCGCACCCGCGGCACGTGGAGGTTCCCAGGCTAGGGGTCTAATCGGAGCCCAGCTGCCGGCCTACACCACAGCCACAGCAACGTGGGATCCGAGCCACATCTGCGGCCTACACTACAGCTCACGGCAATGCTGGATCCTTAACCCACTGATCGAGGCCAGAATCGAACCTGTATCCTCATGGATGCTAGTCAGATTCGTTTCCACAGAGCCACAACGGGACCTCCTGGCAAAGTGATTTCTTAGGAGCAGCTCTGCTCTTTCTGAGAGTGGAATCTGAAAGGGAGCACTGTGGTACGGAGGTCGGTGGCCCAGCAGTATCTCCACAGGATGCAGGGGGGTGTCCCATCCCGCCCCTGAGGGGCTGCGCACATGGTGCTGAAAACGTTCCGAATGAATGAACGTTCCGAGGGTCTGGTGTGATCTCGGATGCCGCTGACACTGCTGAGGGGCAAACTGTCCCAGACAGTCATGCTGGCCACGTGTGGGTGTGGCCATCGACCACCCGAAACGTGGCCATTCCAAATCGAGAGGTGCTGTCAGTGTAAAACACACGCTGGATTTCAAAGGCTTGGTGCAGAAAGGAAAAAAATATAAAACATCTCAAACATTTTAATGTTGGTTACACATCGAGTGGATAATACGTTATTTTAGCTCCGTTAGGTTAAGGCGCGTTAATATTACTGTGGCTACTAGGAACTTAAAGTTAGGTTAGTGGGTTAACGATCTGGTGTGGTCACTGCAGAGGTTCGGGTTACTTCAGGGGCTCGGGTTCGATCCCTGGCCTGGGAACTTCCGCATGTTGTGCGTGTAGATAAAAAATGTATTTCCACTGGAGAGTCAGATGAGCCGCTGCTCAGGCGTCAGGCCTCTCTCTGTTTTTGATGAGTGTGTGCTGAGCATCATTCTCTGGACAGTGCCAGGGGGCAGATGCCCTGTGTTGGAAAAGCCCCTGGACTGGGTGGCTTGCCAGGCGCAGGGATTCCCTCTCCTGTGCTCTGGGGCCTGCGTCAGTGACAAGTGCTTGTCACGTGTACAGAGCAGCCAGGGTGCCTCCGCGGTCAGAGACCTGGGGCGGGCAGGGTGAGAGGTGGGCTCGGAGAGCTGGCGGGTTGCCCACTGCCTGTGTGCCACCCAGGAAGGGGCGGTGGACCTCGGGAGTGGGCTCTGGGCTCTGAAACCCGGGGGACAAAGTGAGGCCAGAGACTAGAAGGAGGTTCCGGGGGGAGCGGAGGAGGCGTCTCCGTGGCTCAGATCCGTGGCTCCGTAGTAATTAACCCTGACGCCCGGCCTGGACTCCTTTGTCCCTGGTTCTTGGAGCTGCTTTTAGGGCCCAGCCGAGTGAGCGGGTCGGGGGAGCTGGGCGCTTCCCACTCTCCACCCCAGGAAATCACCTTCTGGGAGGAAGAAGAGGCGTATTTTTTTGAGTGGCTGCCTTTGCTGGTCCTGGCACATGTCTTGCTCTGATTCTGTGTGAATGGAGTTGATGAGGCCCATTTTACGGACGAGAGATGTTGAGATTCAGGCCAGCAGATGTTGAGCGAGAGGCCAGAGCTAGTTTGAGTGAAGGGGCCTCCGTCCGGTTTTGACTCTGAGGCCCACGTCTTGGATCCACCATGGCCTCCCTCCCGCTGAGACACGGCCGAGGGCTCGGCTGTGTGGTCCCTGCCCTGGACGCTCCCCCAGCCCTGGCCGGCCGCCCGGAGGCAGATGGCAGCAGCTCCCCGAGACCCCTCGTGCGGGGGTAGGAGGGGCACAGGACGCAGCCCCCGAAACCGCTGTGGCAAACTCTCAGGCCTGGAGGCCGTGGGGGCAGGCTGGCCGTCAGGAGTGAGAGCGGCCCTGGGGGAGGCCTGGCCACTGAGGACCGTGGTCTCGGACGTGGCCGGCCTGCCTGTGTGGCCGGTGGGGCGGGTGCCCCGGGCCTTGCCCACCAACCACGTGGGCGGTCTGGGAAACCTTGGGCGTGGCCTGGCCCGTGGGGGCTGGGCCGGGGGTCCCTCCTCCTGAAGGCCGGGGGATGGACATGGACCCGCGGCGTCACTGGCCCCCGGACAGCACTCCCAGGGCTGCAGCTGTCATGCAGGCCCTTTTGCACTTGAACTAACCGCTCTCTGGCCCAGGAAGACCCCACACGGACCCCCGGGAACCTCTCCTCCTGTGGGAGTCAAGTTTGGCCCCACCTGTGCCCGGGAGTGACTCACTATCTCCGGGTCAGAGGTCGTGGCATAGGATGGGTCCGGCCCATCCCAGCGTCCAGGCCCAGCCCCCGCTGGGTGACTCCCAAGCTCCCTCCTCTGGGGACCACCTAGCCCATCCCCCCAGGGGTCCCTGCAGGGAGGGGAGAGAGGAGGAGACTCCGTGACTCACACCCCCAGGCCCTGGGGGGCTGGAGAAGCAGGAGCTGGATCAATCGGAGTCGGAGTTCAGAGGCTCTGGGAAGAAGAGTGAGCCGGGGTGAGCTGCCCGCACCCCGCCAGCCCCTGCCCCGTCCCTCCTCTCCCTTCAGGGTCATATCCACCACCGCACAGCAGGGCTGGCTGCGCCCTCAGCCGCCCGACTGGGGCAGGGGTTGGGGCCTGTAGCCTCGGTGTGTCACCTGAGCTCTCGGGGTCAGGACGGGTGGGGGTGCACCTGGCAAAAAGGGAGGGGGCGGGGCGGCCGGGAGCGAGGTGCCCGCGGGCAGCGTCAGATTCTTGGCATCACCCTGTGCTCCGCCCGGCAGGCGGGAGGGAGGAGCGCGGCTGGCGGGACCTCCAGGTGAGCCTCTCCCTCGCTCTCTTCCCAGGCGGGAGGCCGTGCCGCTTTCCCTTGGGGGCGACTCCCGCTGGCTTGGGAACCCCCTGGTGTCTCTCAGGCACGGGGTGGGGGTGGCTGCCGGGGCACCCCTTCCCTCCGCCCGGCCCCCCACCCCCAGCCCCCTGGGAGCCGCGACCCCCGTGAGCCTCGCTCTGCAGGCCGTGGCGGTCGCGGTCCCTCCCTACCTCTGCCCGCGCTCTGGGAGGCTCCTTGTTCCTCGGCCACAAAGCCCCTTTGATCCTCTGCTCGGCGCCGAGCCATGTGACCCGGTGGGCGGGCCGCGCTCTCAGGCGGCCAGCGCAGCCCGACTCCGCTGCTGGGTGAGTCCTCGCTCCCTTTGTTCCTTCCTGCCTGGCACCGCTTCCCGGGGCCCTTCCGCTGGCTTGGCCGCCGGGCAGCCCCCACTCCCGGCCGGGCTGGGAGCGGCGCCTCCCTGGGGCCCCCTGGGCCTGGTCCCCCCCAGCCGGCGGCGGGACGGTCCCCGGGTCCCAGGAGAGAGGCGGCGAGAGCTCGGTCTCCACGCGGGGCCCAGATTTTCAGCCGCGGAGCAGAAGAGGAGGGCTTTGTGTGTCCGGCCGTGTCTTTGTGACTCTGGCTGGCTCCCCGAGTGGTTAAGTCCTCCTTGGCCGGAGTTTCTTGGAGGCTGTTTCCCTTTGGCCAGGGGCTCCCCTGATTTCCAGGAGGACGGGGAGGAAGTGTGGGCCGGCCTCGGTCGCCCCGTACAGACTGTCAGCCGTTAGGGGTAGGCGGCTCCGTGACGGGCTGGAGACTCGTTCGTATCAACAGGCACTAGATGTGCTGGAATCCGAGCTCGCGGCCGCCCTCGCAATCTGGGGAGTTTGTGCCGCAGCCTGTTGGATTCCTGGGAGTGGGTTTGGGGTTGGGGGGGCGACGCTGGAATGCATGTGCTTTGCTAGTGGATGGATGGAGCACGGATGGAGCGGGGCGGGTGTACACCACGCCACGCCAAGGAGCAGGGGTGAGGAGGCGGCTCTGGGGGACGTGCCTTCGAGGCGCCCGGGAGCACCCCCAGACTCCAGCGCCACAGCCAGCCTGGCGCGTCAGCCCAGGCGCCCCAGCTGGAGGCCGAGTGCTTCATAGACAGTGCCATCTGCTCTGAAGCTTCATCCCAGATGTCCCCTGGGGTGGGGGTGGGGGTGTCAGCCCAGCTCCCAGGCCGCTGTCCTTCCTCTTTGTCCCCCTCCGCTTCCTCAGCCCTGCAATCTGCGGGCATTTTTGGCAGAGGTTTGGGAATGCATCTCTGCTCACCCAAGAGAAGTTCGAAATCTCTTTCCTGGAGGAAAATGTACGGTGGGGCTCTGGCCACAGGGACTGCACCCTGGTCGGAATTCAGTCTGGACCCCACGTGGAAAAGCCTCTTAGGGGAGGAGGGAGCTGAAGGCCCGTTCCCTCGTACTTGCGTGTGTTTTCCTCCCTTCATTCACTGCCATTTTGCCTGAGACTCAGAGCTTCCATAGGTGTTTACAGAGATGTCACTTCTCTCTGCCAACCCCGGGGGTCCCTTTCAGGAACTAGGAAGAAGAACACGTTCGTTTAACCCTTTGGGGGTGGGGAGCCTGCGTCCACGGGAGGCCTCTTTGCAAGGATGGTGTCTCTCCCGGGTCTCTTCTGGGCTGCGGGGCAGCTGACCTCTTTTTACACCATATCCGGGGACCTGCGTGGTTGCTGACTCCTGCCCACCCCTCCTTCGTGTCCCTGCTGCCTCCGTCACTTCCGTGTTGCGGCACCTGCAGCACTCCTGGGCCTGCTGGTGTGGGTCTGTACTTCCGCCAGCCTCTGCTCCTTGTGGCTGGCACGGAGACTCGGGTGACAGCCAGTCCCGCCGGCATGTGGGGAAGGCATCGGGCACCCTGCGATGGAGGAGACAGAGTCCTGCTCCGAGGGCAGGGGACAGTGGCAGGGCGGAACGTGGCCAGCGCTGTCATTGGCCTTGTGGGGCCCCTGGGGTCGTTGCCAGAGCGCCAGGTCCACCGCCCCAGCGCTCCAGGGCCAGGGCACCAGGGTTTTCACTCCAGAAGCCCCGAACTCGCTTGGGCCACCAGGGCCCCTGGCTGACTGGCCTGCCTACCCCCTCCCCGCTTCCTGTTGTGTCACCGCAGGCCTGGGCTGCTCTTGTCAGATAGGGCGGCTTTGCAGGAAAGAGGCGAAGGTCCCTCTTCCTAGGGACCGAGATGCATCGGCAGGAAGGGGAGACCCTGTCCTTAGGCGCCCCCCACCCCAGCCCAGCGCAGGGCCCAGCTTCCTGTGGGGTCAGAGGTCTCCAGGCTTTGTAAGGAAGCCAGGCAGCCCCTGCACGCTTCGCTCCTGGGTCGGCTTTGCATGGCGCCGTCAGCTCAGGGCTCCCTCCGTCTCTCGCTGGCCTCGTCTGGGAAAGATGACTTTATTTTACTCGTATTTATTTGCCTGTGGGTTTGTTTGTTTATGGCCATGCCTGCAGCAGGTGGGAAGTTCCCAGGCCAGGGATCGAACCCAGGCCACAGCAGCAACCCAGGCCACTGGAAAGACAATGCCAGATCCTTAACCCTCTGCGCCACCAGGGAACTCCAGGATGACTTTATTTAATTAATTTATTTATTCACGTATTTATTTATGGCTGCACCTGCAGCACGTGGAAGTTCCCCGGGCAGGGATTAAACTCGAGCCATAGCGGTGACCCCGGCTGCTACAGTGACAATGCCAGATCCTTAACCCTCTGCGCTACAGAAGAATTCCGGGATGACTTTATTTTAGCGTGTAAGGGTGGGGACAGAGGCTTGCTGTCTACGCTGCATCCTGGCTGGGTCGTCTGCGGTGAAGTTCAGCCTCCCTCCATCCTAGGGAGCCTCCCTCCCTTCCTAGCATCCCCGCCCCTCACCCTTGGGCTTTGGTCAGTGATGCCACCGGGCGTCAGAAAGATGTGGGCTTGGCTATGGCTTGGTGCTGAGGGTCCTGGAGCCGAGCCCCCAACAGCTGGGGTCCTGGGAAGATGCTGCTAGTAGAAGTCGCAGCCCTTCCCAGAGGCCTGCCTTCCAGCACCAGGCTTTGATTTGCTTGTCGAGTGCCAGGCTGGCTCCTGAGACAGGTAGGGACCTGTCTTCAGTTGCTCAGTGGAGCCTCATGACGCCTTCCCAGGAGAGCTTCTAAGGCGGTGGCCCGGCACGGTCAGCTCCGTGGGCGAGCCGTGGGGCCCAGCGAAGGTGCGGGTCCCATCACAGCCGGGAGGGGCCTTGCCCCACCTGGGGAGCCCTCCAGTTGCCTACCCCGCAGCGGGCTCACGGGAGGCTAGTCCGGGCCTGGTGGAGCTGCGGGTGGAATAGCCGGCCCTGGGGTGTGGACGGGTGGTGGGGTCCAAACCTGCCACTCTCTTCTCTTGAATCACCACTGGATCCCGCGAGGCCCGGGAAGCTCTGATTCCGACCCTGCGGGGGCCGGAGCCCCATACACCCTTGGAGCAGGATAGTGATCAGCTCGAGGGAGCTCCTCCCCCCAGCGGCGTCTGGGGCTGGGGCGCGGGGCTGGCCTTGGTTTGGCGGGAGGGGCAGCTCAGCGCACAGGACCTGAAGGCTGAAGGGGAAGGGGAGCCCCTCCGCCCACTCCCGTCTTCCCGCCGGTCCAGCCTAAATGTGATTTTTAAACCTTTTATTTAACCTGGGCTTAGCAGCTGCGTCTCAGCAGAAGCGCCAGGTTCTCGTCGCCCCCCCGGAGCTGCGGGTGGGGGACACCCTCTGTGATCTGTCGGCTCCGGGGCACCCCCGCTGCCCTTGGAAGCCCGGGTTGGGGTTCTGGCGCCGACGCTGAGCCCCGCGGGCCCTCGGGACGGAGGGCCACCAGCTGCGGTGGCGCCCTTGCTCTGTTCTTTTGCACCTGGCACCCAGCACCCTCTCCGGGGCCTGTGTCCCTCAGAGGGGAGGCCAGCCCCTGCCGTGCTCTGCGAGTGCCAGGCGCCGAGTGCCCGATGCTCCACGAGCTGTGGCGCGGCGTCCTTGCTGGTGTCCCCAGTGGCATGTGCCCTCACCTCCTCCCGCCCCGCAGCTCCTTACCTCTTACCTCATCTCCCGGGCCCGGTCCAAGGCCTGTTTACTCGCTGAGGTTTTCCTTGTCCGGGAGCAGGAAAGCGAGTTGCGCTCCCGCATGGAGGACACCCCGCACCAGGTGTCCTGTCCGTGTGTCCTTCCCTAGACCGCGCACTTGGGTGGGTTGGGTTTTCCTGGTCTTTGTGGCACCCTGGGCGTCCAGGGTGCCTGCCGGGTCACTGCAGAGTGGATGCAGGGGTGGCACCATGTGACCTCAGCGTTTCATCTTTTTTTTTTTTTTTAATTTTTTTTTTTTTGTCTTTTCCAGGGCTGCACCCACGGCATATGGAAGTTCCCAGGCTAGGGGTTTAATCGAAGTTATAGCTGCCGGCCTACACCACAGCCACAGCAACGCGGGATCCGAGCCGTGTCTGCAACCTACACCACAGCTCACGGCAACGCCGGATTATTAACCCACTGAGCGAGGCCAGGGATCTAACCCATAGCCTTGTGGTTCCTAGTCGGATTTGTTAACCACTGAGCCACGATGGGAACTCCAGCGTTTCATCTTTTATCTGAACGCTCCATGGTTTCTGTGAGACAGGCTCGAGGGGGCCTTGTAAGAACAGACATTTGTCTTGCTCTCTTCACACGAGCTCCCCTTGGACCTTTTTTGAAACAAACAAAAAATTTACTCATTAATTTTCAATAAAGAGAAAGGATCAAAGAGCAGCATTTCTTTGGTGACTTGAATACATTCCCCTGGGTCAGGGGACCGAACCAGACCCCCCTGGGCCCCCCCCACGCCCTGGTGTTGGGGGTGGGGTGGGGAAAGAGCTTGAGTCTTTTGTCCCTTGCCTGCCGGGGCCGGAGGGAGAGCTGCCCGCTGCTGGGGTCAGCTGTGGGCCCGGGAGACTAAGGGCGGATTGGACAGTGGCCCCGTTAAGTCAGAGCAAAACTTGCTGCAGACGGTAGCTCGGGGGCTGGTGGGGGCCAGGGTGTGCAGAGAGCGAGGACGGCGTGTCACAGCCCCCCCAGGGGGAGCGCTGGCCTCGCTCACCTGCCCCTGGCCCTGCGGCGACAGAGAGCACGGAGCGGGGGCACGGCCGCCACTCTGCAAACCGCACGCCCTGCTGCTGTGACTCTGGTCACCGCAGTGGCTTTGCAGTCGGCCTGCCAGGCCCGGAACCCCACGACTGGCGCCATCCTCCGACCCCAGGGCGCTCCGGGCCCGGTGCCCGCGATCCCCAGTCTTCACGTCGGAGAATTTCACTGACGTGACCTGAGTCCGTCAGCGCTGGAGGGGCTGCCTCCCTCCCCGTGCGACAGGTGGGGGCCGCACCGGTGAGGACCCGTGGGTCAGACCGTCTCGTCTCCGCGGCAAGATGTTCTCTTTCCAGACGCTTCCTCACGGGACAAAAAACCCGCTTTCAAAAGGCTCTCGTTTCGTGTTGGTTCACATGTGGTGGTTTACAAAGCGGGAAAGCGAAAGCACCTCCGATGTGTCACCTGCCGCCTTGGGCTGCCGAGGACAGGCGGGAAGGGGCCTTTCCTGTCCCCTCTGGACCCCGGCTGCTTGCCGTCCGCCCGCCCCCACAGCCGCAGGCGAGGCGCGGTCGGCCCGGGGCAGCGGCGGGGGCTTGGGCCGGTGGGGAGCAGGGCAGGTGTGGGGCCTGCCCCTCCGATTGCGCAGCTCCGTGAGGGCCGCCCCCACACGGCACCCCCTCATCAGATGCCTGCTTCCTGCTTCCTACTTGTCTGGCACGAAGTCCCTCAGCTGTCCGTTTCCATCTTTCCCAAGTCTTGGCTGCCCGTCCCACCTCCTCCGGGGCCCGCAGTGGAGCTGGACGGCTCCTGCCGCTGTGTGCGCGGCCCTCCCGGTCCCCCGTCGCCCCCTCGCGCCTTCCTGCAGCAGTGCTTCGGGGCGTCCTCTGTGCTTAAGGCCCAGGCCCACCCCGGGTCACAGAAGGATTCAGGGACCGTGACCTCTGCATGCACCTCCGTTTCTGCATCCAGTCTGCTGCCAGTTCGTAGTGGCGGGGGGCTGGGGGAATGGGGTGAGTCAGGGATGGGGGTGGGCCCCCCGAGGTCTGGGGTGTCTGTGGGGTGGGTTGGGTGAGGCGGACGCTGTCGTGCGTACCCCCCGAGCTGACTCCTGCGCGGACTCCTCCCAGCCCACCGGGGCCTCTCCAAGGCCAGCTGAAGAGTAGAAAGCCGACTCCCAACACTCACGGGCCCCCAGAGCTAAAGTCGTCATTAAACCATGAGCAGCCCAGAGAGAGAGCAGGCCCCCTCTCTCTGGGGCCTTGCCACCCTGTAAAAGTGAGTTCTCTCTGGTTGTGGCTTGTTGGGCGTCCTTAGGGCCTGGGATGGGGGAGGGAGAGCACTTGGGCCTCTAGCAGGCTTGGAGGGTCCCAGGAAATCCGGTGGCTGCCCCCAGCAGCTCGGCTCCCTCCATCACTTCCTCTGGACCCGCACCGGGGAGGCTGGTCGAGCGGCACCGCAGGTGTCTGCCAGGCCTGGGTCCTGCCGCTGCGGTGGCTGCATCCTGCTGGTTCAGACACCGGAAGGGGTCTGAGCAGGTGTCCTGGGTCAGAAGCACAGTTTTCCCCTGTCTTTTCTGCTCAGAGACCTGGGGTGAGCCAGTTCAACCCTCCTGGCTGCCGAGGGGCTGTTTTTTATTGCTGCCTGTCCCTCCTTTCAGATTTAAAGGGGGCGGCCCCCAGGTAATTCTGGGACTGACTGGGTTCCAGCCTGGGGCACTCAGGGCCCTTTGTAAAAATTCCTGTAGAGTAGTAAGTCACAGAGTCACCGGGTTGTGGATCCCATCCCCATGTGGGGCTGAGGGATTGAAAGGGGGTCCGTGGCGGCCGGATGCTGGATCGGTCCAGGGGGCAGAGTGGACCAGAAGGACACAGTGCTTGCTCTGGCTCCCGGGGAGCTCACAGTCAACAGCCTTCTTGTTGATAATGGCTTTATCGAGATAGAATTGGCATTTCAGAAAATCCACTCTTTTAAACTGTTCCTTTTGGGAGTTCCCGTCGTGGCTCAGTGATTTACGAGTCCGACTAGGAACGATGAAGTTGCGGGTTCGATCCCTGGCCTCGCTCAGTGGGTTAAGGATCAGGCGTTGCTGTGAGCTATGGTGTAGGTTGCAGATGCGGCTCGGATCCTGAGTTGCTGTGGCTGTGGTGTATGCTGGCGGCTACAGCTCCGATTAGACCCCTAGCCTGGGAACCTCCATATGCTGTGGGTGCGGCCCTAGAAAAGGCAAATAAATAAATAAACTGTACCATTCAGTGATTTTACATATATTCACAGTTAGGCAACCATCGTTGCTATTTCTGGAACGTTTTTTATCTCCCCTCCCCCCTCAAAGAGACCCTGTTTCTTTAGTCGTTCCTTTCCATTCCCAGCTCCCTGCTCCCTGCTCCCTGCTCCCAGCCCCCAGCAGCCAGGAATCTGCTTTCTCTCTCTCCAAATGTGCCAGGTATTTTATATCAGTGGAATCACATACTAGGTGGCGTTTCTTGTCTGGCTTCTTTCACGTAGTGCAGTGTTTTCAAGGTTCATCCCTGTGGAGCGTGTCCATGCCCCATTCCTCTTTATGCCTGTATAGTATTCCACGTTGCCGCTGTTTACCCCCGCATTGGCTGACGGGCGTGTGGGCTGTGTCCACTTTGCGGGTCCTAGGGAGTGTGTTGCGGTGGACATTGGTGTCCAGGTCGGGTGTAGACGTGTGTTTTCATTCTCTTGGGGGATTGTAGGGGTGGTGGGAAAGCTTGGGTCTCCAGCACTGGGTGAGGGTGCGCGGTTGGTCCCTGGCTCCCCGCACCCAGTGTCTGTGAGCATCTTGGATAGCTCCCGTCTCAAATCCGAGTTGCTGTGCAATTTGCTGGGGGTCCTTTTGTTTTGCTGTGAGTCCCGGGCCCAGCTCAGCGGAACTGGAAGACTCAAGGTGGACGGGTCGGGGGTGGAGTCAGGGAGCAGAGGGGTTTTTGGGTCTGCAGCTGGGACCTGTCGCTGACTTCTAGTTTCCTTTGCCTGCACGGGCCTCAGAACAAGGCAGAAAGGGGAAATGGAAGGCCTGTGTGTCCTCTCCCGGGGGAAGTGTGCAGCAGTGAACTAGCTGCACTGCGAGAGGAAGTGGGTGGAAGGAGTGGGTGGGTTTGGCGAGAACTGCACCCCCAGTGGGAAAGTGGTGGAGAGGACGCGCCCCCTCCCACCCCAGCCCGGGAGGGTGGAAATGCAAGGGGGCCGCCTCTGGGATCCAGGGAGGGGCAGGTCCCTCGTGCTGCAGCGTTTCTGGACTGTTCCCTGCATCCCAGCTGTAGAGAGATTTGTCGTTTAAACCTTCGCACAAGCGCCTCCAGCAAAGGCCCACCCCTCACACATGTGGGCGCCCACTCCCCCCAGCCTCGCAGGCTGTCCCGTTGTGTCCACCCCACGTCGCAGTGCGCTGGGGAGGGCAGAGCGGTCGGTCGGCCCGGCCCACCTCCTCCGGGCCCTCCCCGCCGGCAGCCCAGGGACCTCAGCTTCTCGCCAGGCAGAAATTACCATATGAATGTGGCTCCATCCCGGAGCCGCTGGCTCGAGAGACCCAGGAGGGGACAGGCTCCCACCGTTCTTCGGGGCCTGCAGGCTCCGCACCGACTGTGGTCCTGAGCGGGTGGAAGATTCCAGGCGTTTTCGATCCACAGTAGGTCCCCTGGGTGGGGGTGGGGGGTGCGGAGGGCGCAGGGCTGGGTGGAATCTGTTTGCGGGCAGTGGAGGGCAGGCCAGGTCCCAGCAAGTGCGGGAGGCCCCAGGGACTGGTGTGCTCCCTCCACTGGCTTGCTTTCGTCTCAGCTTGTAGAAGAACGCGTTGTTGCTGTAGTTTCTGCTGTTTTGGTCTGATTTCAAAAGTCGCAGCTAATTACCACAGGAAGCTTAGACTCTGAGGAAGGACATGAAGACGAGGATGCGATAAAGCAAACCCGAGCACTGTGTAAACTGTACAGTGCAGGGCATCCCAGCCCTTTGTGTTCCTGGCCAGGTTCCAGGGGGCTGGGACCGTGTCAGCTCGGGGACTTCTGCAGAGCCGCCGCTCATATCCCGATTAAACTCTCTTTGCTAGTTGAGCAAATCACTAAGTTGTGGCTGGTGCTATGTCACATTTAACAGCTGGACAGCCAACTAAGGGATGCCTAGTGACTGGCGGCCTGGTCACCCCTCGTAGGGGACCCACCCCTTGCCGTGGCACTGGCCAGGCCAGCTGTGGCGTGGCTGGGGTTTCAGAGTTGGCACAGAGCCCAGAGTGGGCCCAGGTGTTCAGACCCAAGCCCCCCGCCCACCGGCTGTGCCAACCCCGTCTGCCTTGAGCTTCACATCTGTGCTTCTGGCAGAGACCCCACGGCCCCGAGTGCCAGTTGGGGTGGATGAGGAAGCTGGTAGGGACCAAGGGCCGCCCCAGTTTCCCTGCCCCGTAGGCGCCCCCATCCCCCCACCAGCCATTTCCTGAGCAAAATTTCCCGCATGGGCAGGGCCTGTCCCAGGAAGCCCATCCATCCTTCCGCGGAGGTGCTTTGTGGTTCCAGAAGGAGGATGGAAACCGGAAATTGTTCACATCTCATTCACATGCTGCCACACGCCGGATGCCGAGGGGAGGCCGTGGGAAAGGATGCTGGCGGGCCAGCCCCTCCAAGAGGGGCCAGAGCTGGAGAGGCGTCCTCTGGGTGGACCCGGGAGCCGTGGCCGGTGATGCTCTGGGAAGAGAGGCGGGCAGTGAGCTCAGCTTTCCTCCCTTCCTTCCTTCCTCCCTTCCTTCCTTCCTTCCTTCCTTCCTTCCTTTCTTCCTTCCGCAGCTCACTGGGTGCTTCGATGTGTAAGGTTTTGTGAGCCCCAAAGGTGACAGAGCCAGGCATTCAGCAAAGGAAGGTGAAATCCAAAACTGCAGGTTGTGAGCAGGGCCTCTGGGGAGGGAACTGTGGGGCCTGAGGGGGAGCCCCCGAGAGCGGCCCAGGGGGAACCTCTCTGGAGCCTGTGTCTTCCGGAAGGCGCCAGGAAAACGTGACGGTGCTTATAGCGAAACGAGAGAGCTGGGTGTAGGCTAGCATGTAATTAACAAACGCTTAGAGCATTTACTGGGCCAGGCACTCTTCTCTACTTTGTAAATATCTCGTTTGGTCCTCACAGCACGAGACAAGTGTTATTACCCCATTTTACACGTAAGAAAATGGAGGCACAGAGAGGTTCGGTTACTTGCTCAGGGTCACACAGGGGGTCTGGGATGGAACAAGGTCCAAGCCCCAGGATTCTAGGGCCGCGGGAGCTCGGGTTATTCCGGAGGCAGGGGGAGACCAGTCAGGGTTTCAGGCAGGGGAGTGATGTGATTAATTTGTTTTAAACAGGCCCTCCCGATGCCTTGAGAAGGATGGGCAGTGGGGGGGCGGTTCGTGGTGATGGCTTGGACTGTGGGAGCCGTGCGGATGGGAGGCAAGGCTACTGCCCGCAGATTGGATTCGAATCGTCAGGGCTTTGGGATGGGTGCCTGGATTCAGGTGATGGAAGGAGGGACCCTGGGTTCGCTGGGGTGACTGCGTGGATGGGATGCCGCTCCTCGTGGGGGCGGGTGGGGGTTCGAGGTCCAGGGCTCGGCTCGGGGCATGCTTGGTGGGAGACATCCAGACGCCACGAGGGCGGAGGCCACAGGTACCCAGTTCCGGGCAGGGGGCCTGGCGCGGTGGGACGTCTCTGCTGAGTCGTGATGGACTCCAGGGCACGGTCAGGTTGGCGCTGGGCCGAGGTTGGCATTTGATGCCCAGGGGATGGAGAAGTCCCTGGGGAGAGTGTCCAGCGGGGGACCCGGCCTGAGTCTGTGGGTGGAGGAGGAGCCAGCGAGGCGGCTGAGACAGAGGAGGCGAATCAGCAGAGGGAAAGCTGGGCTGTCACGGGCTCCATCCCTGGGCTCAGGGCCAGGGGCGACCCCTTTGTGCCTGCTCTTCAGAGCGCGGGCTGCTCCATCTGGTCAGAGCTTCGGCCACAGTGCAGGCCTGCAGGAGGTGCAGGAAGAGGGACGCTGCCGGCGTCCCGCTGGTGTCCGACCCAGCACGGGGCTCAGGGGTGTCTGCGCCCCCTGTCCGCTGCCAGCGTCTCCCCCTGGCGGTGTTCCAGGGGTGACACCCGTCCATCCGCACATGCTGCTTTTTCTGGGGGATCCTGGGGTAGACAGTGTGTGTCTCCGAGATGCTCAGACACTCAGGGCCTCCACCCCAGGCTCACTTGAGAGAGCATTTCAAGTCCTAGGCCCTGCCCTGGGAAACGTCGGAGCAGGTCCCAAGATTTCACGGGCCTGCTTTGCTTCCTCCGCTCTGCCGAGGGGCTCCCGTGGGCGAGCAGGGCTGAGGTTGCGTGCGGCGGGGAGCACCGGAGTCTCTCGGTCCATCAGGGCTCTGAGCAGCCCTGCGGCAGTGGGGCACAGTCCAGGCGGCCTGTCTGCAGATGGACGAGGGAGGAGCCGTGCGAGAGGCCTCGGGGGTTCCGAGCTGTGGGCTGGATGCTCCCAGACCGCCTGCCTCCAGAGCATAACCCGGAGGAGGAGCGTGCCGGATCCGTGCCCGGAGGGGGTGGGGGGGCGTGATTCCAAATGGTCCGTAGCCGCCTACCCTACCGTCCTGCCCCCCGACTCCCAGACCCTCTAGCCAGCGACACAAGGTGTCCTCCCTCTTCCAGGGTCATTGGTCAGGCTTCCGCTCCTGGCCCAGGAATCCGTCTGCCCCTGGGTGGCCCCTCCCCGGCCCTGCCTTCAGCCCCACCCCTGCTGTGACCTGGGCGGTGGGGGGACCTTCGGCAGCATCCTGGAGCCTGACACCAGAGGGGAAGTGCCTGATAGCTTTGCGGGGGGGCTCTTTTCCCTCTTAGCTCCTGGCCCGGGGGATGCCCCCTTGCGCCCCAGAGACCCCTGTCCAGTTCTTGTTGTTTTAAATGATCTCATGAGCTGTGGGAGGAGGAGCCCCCAACGCCCCCAGTCCCGACCCAGTCTCACCAGGGAGCTCTGGAGTGTATCTGCTGACGGTGGAGCTGATAGGAGAGAGGGCCGGGGAGGGGCTGGGGGAGGAAGGCGCTGCCCCTCCCCTCAGGGGACATCTCTGATAAGAGGAAATTCCACCCTGTGACAAATGGCCAGTTTCTACCCGTCCCGTCCGTGGAGGAGAATCTT
This sequence comes from Catagonus wagneri, assembly GCA_004024745.2. Lineage (NCBI taxonomy): Eukaryota > Metazoa > Chordata > Mammalia > Artiodactyla > Tayassuidae > Catagonus > Catagonus wagneri. The sequence continues at coordinate 25,052 of PVHT021183562.1, read as the reverse complement.
TTTTCTCTTTCTAACTTTGCAAACATTTGCCAAGAACTAACGGAATCTCTCTGGCCGCCTCGGACGCGGTGGGCGGGCGGGCGGGCCGGCGGGGGCTGGGTCTTGGGGTTGCCTTGGGATTGGGGCCCATCGTGCTGGAAGCTTCCCTGGGTGGGAGGCTGCTTGGAGCTGCATTCCCTGACCCTTCGAGGCGAGTGGGCGGTAGAACACGAAATAAAAGATAAATCCCTTGACACAGGACACAGGAAGTCGGCGGCCCTCATCCCAGGCTGTTGCTGCAGCATAAATTCTGCAAGCTGCCTTTTTTTTTTCTTTTGGGGTCCAAGCCCCGCAGCTTGTGGAAGTTCCTGGACAGGGGATTGAATTCGAACCCTGGAAGCAGAGCAGCGATCTGAGCTGCTGCAAGGACAGCGTTGGGTCCTTAACCCACTGCACCACAAGGGAACTCTCCTGCAAGCTGCTCTTTAGGAAGTGACTAGGACGTGCAGGTTGGAACCTGCCCTGACCAAAGATTGATGTCTCTATAGGCCGCTGGGCGGGGTGAGGCGCAGGAGGAGGAGGTGAGGAGGCGGGCTGGGAATGAAAGAACAGAAGGGGGCCTCTTCCAGAGGGTGAGGGGGCTGCCGGGCTGCGGGTTGGCTGCGGTCCAGGTTTGGCTCCGTCCACCAAGGCCAGTGGAAACCGTGTTGGCAGAAACGAAGAACTTGCTGAGATTTCTTCCTGGACAATAGAGGTTTGCTTTAACGGGTTTGGCAAGAGAACAGGGGCAGGCAGTAAACGCGGGGAACCTCCCCCCCCCCGACTTGGGGGTGCCTTGGGGCCCTGAATGAATAGAATCCGACAGGGCGGGCGCTGTCCCTGCTACGTCCCCGCCCAGATCCCGCCAGATCCCGCCGAGGGTGCAGGGGTCGTGGGAACCCCTTCCTGGGAGGTGCTTTGTCCCAGCATCTCCACGCGCGCGGAACCCGTGAAACTGCAGTTTCATTTTGGGTCTCTGCTGGGGAAAGAGTCAGGGCCCCCCCGGGGAGAACGAGGCGGCCCCTTCGTGGACATACCCCTCCTTTCTCTGGAGAGGCCTGCGCCTTGTGCTCCGTCTCTGAAGCCGGGTTTCAGGCCAGAGGGCAAAGTCTCAGATTTCTGGCCTCCAGATTCCTGATCCAACTGAGGCGAGAGGCTTCCTGCTCTGTACAAAGTGCGAAGTGTAATTCGATTTGGAATTCCTGATTGAATTAGATGGGCCGTGTGCGCCTTTAAAATTCATGCCTCGAGCCCCGCCTGCACAAATTTGCAAAATTTGGTCGTTTATATTCAGTGTTTCCATCTTTAGAAAGGAACAGGAAGTTCCCCCGTGACAGTTATGGAGAGTTTGTGGTGGCCTGGGTCGTTAACGGGGATACAAGGAGAAGCGGAATCCAGTAAATGGGAAAAGATCCCATTTCAAAGCCCGGCGGAGAAACGGCGCCTCCGGCCTCCCTGATGGAGACCAGCTGTTCAGAACCTCGGCCTTTTCCCGCCTTTGATCATTTTTTAAAAAAAAAAAACCTTCCTTACCCTTCTCTGGTCATGGAACCCAGAACTTCTCTGTTTAAACAGTTCAATTCAGAAATAACGTGATTAAATTCTAAGTTTTCTTTAGATTAAGTTAGTTTCATCAAGAAACCTAGGGGTCCTTTGAAAAACCCCTCAACTTGTCCAGATTTATTTGCATATATCTGTTATCGTGTGCATTCTTTTTTTTGTCCTTTGTCTTTTTAGGGCCGCACCTGTAGCATATGGAGGTTCCCAGGCTAGAGGTCGAATCCAAGCTACAGCTGAAGGCCTACACCACAGCCACAGCAACACCAGATCCGAGCCACGTCTGTGACCTATATCACGCTCACAGCAACGCCAGATCTTTAACCCACTGAGCGAGGCCAGGGATGAAACCCGCAACCTCATCGTTCCTAGTCGGATTCGTTTCCACTGCGCCTTGATGGGAAATTCCGTCTTTGTCTTTCAGTAGCTTCTAAAAGAGGTTTGTGATACATACACAAAAATCCTGAACTGCTGTACCAGACTGGGTTCCTTGCTTCTAAGGGACTACTGTGACTGCCTGTTGCTAATAAACATTTGACTATGTGAACTTCATATTCCTATGCGCCGCCACTGTTTTCATTCAGATTGATCTCAAGCCTATAGTGCCTTCTTTTGGTTTGTTGCTGGGTAATAGGCACTCGAGAGATATTTGTTGAGTGAATCGTTATTGTAGTCCTGGCCCACTAGGACCCCAGGATCGTTTTCTGCTGTTGTTGTTTATGGCCATTTAAAAAAATTGAAGGATAATTAATGTACGATATTATACGTTATGGGTGTACTGTATAGTGACCTACAATTTTTAAAGGTTATACTCTATAGTTATTACAAAACATTGGCTCTGTTGTACAATACATCCTTTTAGCTTATTTTATACCTAATAGTTTAGACATCTTAATCCGCTACCCCTGTATTGCCCTTCTCCCTTCCCTTTCACCACTGGTAACCATTAGTTTGTTTGTTTTTTTTTTTGAGGGGCAGGGGTACCGAACCCTCGGCATGTGGAAGTTCCCAGGCCAGAGATCAACTCAGAGTTGAAGCTGGGGCAACACCAGATCCCCAACCACTGCACCACCACACAGACGCTGGATCATTTAACTCGCTTTGCCACAGTGGGAACTCTCAGTTGTATTTTTTAGATTCCACATGAAGTATCCTTCAGTATGTCTTTCTCTTTCTGACCTATTTCACTCAGCACAACACCCTCCAAGTCCATCCTTGTGGCAAAATTTCATTCCTTTTTAATGGCTGAGTTGTATTCCATTTGTGTGTGTGTGTGTGTGTGTGTGTGTGATGTCTTTATTCATTCATCCGTTGATGGACACTTAGGTCGCTTCCATAAACTGGCGATTGTAAATAATACTGCTGTGAACAGTGGGCTGCGTGTATCTTTTTGAATAACTTGTTTTTTGTTTTTTTTTACTTTCAGATACATACCCAGGAGTAGAATTGCTGGGTCATAGGGTAGTTCTACTTTTAGGTTTTTGAGAGAGCTCCGTACTGTTTTCGGGGTAAATCACAGCCCCTTGCAGAGGAGGACGGAGCCCCTGCCCTCCCTGATTCTGGAGCACCCCCTCCCCACCCACTCCTGAGGAAAGGCGGCCCAGCGGGGCAGGTGCCACAGCGGGGGGCCAGCTGCCACCCTCCAGTGGGGCTGTCCGACCAGGGAGATGGGCCTGGGCTAATGGGGGGCTGGTGGCTCAGCAGGTGAAGGATGCAGTGTTGTTGCTGCAACGGCTCGGGTTGCCGCTGTGGCACGGGTTTGATCCCTGGCCCGGGAGCTTCCGCGTGCCTCAGGCGCTGCCAAAAAGAAAAAAAAGGGGGGGGAGGCTGCCGAGAGGCAGCTGCCCGGGTTTCCTCCAGCTGGTCTGTCACCCCGGGTGTCCTTGCTGGGCAGTGCCAGGGCTGCTTACATGTCCTCACAGCATGCAGGGGGCACGAGAACCCAGACCTGAGTGCGGGCATATGGGCCTCCGCTGCCTCCAGCTCTAAAGCTGGCTGTTGGGCGCCTGTGGGAACCGTGGGTTCTTTTCAGTTCGTTTCTACCAGCAGCCGCCTCCGTCCTTCTTAACATGCAGCTTGTCGAGATCAAGTGCTCCTACTGTACCGTCCACCCGTTTAGGGCACGTCGGGGGCACGGGCCACGGGCATCACCGAGACCCGGTCCAGGACATGTTCGTCACCCAGGAGGGAATCCCTGCGCCTGCGGCCCGGCCCCTGGCGGCCGCCTGTCCGCTGTCTCCATGGATTTGCCGGTTCTAGACATTTCCCTAATGGCCCTCCCGAGCGTGGCCCGTCAATCTGCCCCACGCCGTTGAGCGTGATGTTTTCCAGCTTCATCTGTGCGGCGGCGTGTGCGGGGCTGGGCTTCACTGCCTGCTCTGCGCGCGTCCCCCGCGTGGGTTTATCACATTGCTCTATCCTTTCCTCGTTGGTGGGCCTTTTAGATATTTCTTGAGTCTCTACTTTGCTCCCCTCCCTGGGCTAGGGGGTCCCCCTGAATGAGCCTCGGCCTCCAGGTCGAGGGGCCTGCGGGGCACGCGTGGAGAGTGGGGAGCAGGGGGAGGCCGCGAAGGGCCGCGCGGAGGCGGGACGGGACCCGAGGCCCCTGGGTCCCAGCCGCGAAGCCCACGCCAGGCACTGCACCTCGCTTTGACTAGAGGAGGACGGTGTCGCCTGCTGTCCGAACCGTAGCCTTTCTGAGCATCTGCTGGTTTTTTTAAATAATTGGGTCGGATACCCCAAGAAGCTGAAAGGGGCTCAGACACGTATCCACCCGTGTTCCTAGTTGCGTTCTTCATAACATGCACCGAAAGGTGACTGCCACTTACGTGTCCCTTGATGGATGGACGGGCAAGTTATGAAATGCTCTTCAGACATAGAAAGCGGTGAAGTGGTGACACAAGCTGCACCAGGGATGAGCCTGGGGACACCGTGCCCAGCGAGAGGGGCCTGACGCAGAGGGACAAATGCTGTATGATTCCAGCACTTACATGAGGGCCCCACAGAGACGCTGCAGAGCAGGGGCCGTGACAGGAAGTTTCTGCCCAGTATGGTGAAGGAGTCTGGAGATGGACGATGGGAGGGTTCCGTGCTGCTGTGAACGCGCCTGATGCCGAACGAAGCTCTTAACGTGGTCAGAGCGGTGCAGGTGGTGTGTCTGTGTTACTGCCACAAAGAAAACTGGGAGGAAGGCACGGACCGGTGTGTCAGGTCGCTCCCGTCTGCGCTGTCCTTCCCCAGGGGAGCGTGGTGCTGTGGTGGGCAGTAATGTCCCCCTGGGCCTGGGAGCCCGGGGAGAGAGTGGCTGGCCCCGTGGAGCAGGGGTGAGGCCGCCCCAGGGGTTGCACACCCCCCCTACACCCCACAGCAAACCTAGCTTTCGGTCCCCAGGGTGTGGCTCTGGGAAGGATCCTTCCGTCCCCTTTCCCACGTCTTCGGAGCAGTGGAAGCGGTGACAGCTGGTGCTGTGTGACCTTGGATAAGTTACTTGACGTCTCTGAGCATGCGTTGTCCACTTGGAAAGAGCAGGGCTCCCTCTTGCTTTGTGCACCTGACAAGAGTGTAGTGAGAATCGTCTTGGGCATTCATCAGGAAACCTCTTGTTTTTCTGTTAAGAACTTCCTTTTCCTATTCATGGCATTTGACAAAGTGGGACTGTGAAACAAAAACTGGGGTGACCGGGCCGTGGGGAGGAGAGTGAGGCCCCGGCTGCAGGCAGAGGCCCCTGGAGGAGGCGGATGGGACATAGGTCGGGGCGGGTGAGGAGGTCGCAGCTCTGGACGTGGGTCTAACCATCACCGTCAGCAGAGCCCCTCTCCTTGTCCCCCGAGGGAAGACTCAGACCCCAGTGTTGGTTGAGTGTCCCCTCCCTGCAGGGCCCCGTGGGGACCCACACATGTCCTCATCCTCACTGGAGCTCACGGCCTGGGGGGGACGTGGTCTGTCGTGGGGACACAGATATTAATCAGATATCACAGGAGCGCGTGGGAAGTCACAGCACCGATTAGATGCAGGAAGGTCTCCTGTTGGCCAGACCACCTCCAGTGCATTGCAGAAAAATCACCAGGGACCTCGGTTCCCCATTTGTCCAGCGCGTAGGTCGGACTGGAATTCCCTGCTGTCCAGTATCGTTGGCCTTTGCCGTGTGTGGCTCTTTAAATTAATTCGGAGTAAAAAAATCCAGCTCCTCATTCGGACTAGGTGCATTTCAAGGGCTCGGGGGTCCCATGCTGAGGCAGGTGGCGGTTCCTCAAAAAATCAGAAATGCTCCTACCCTGGGACCCAGCCGTCCCGCTTCTGGGTTTACACCCCAAAGGTCTGAAAGCAGGGTCCTGGGGGCGGATTTGTACCCCGTGTGCCCGGCAGCACTCTTCACAAGAGCCGGAATGCAGGAGTGGCCTGAGCGTCCATCTGAGAATGGGCAGGACAGCGAGATGTGCGGACTGTGACTCAGGCTTCAGCAGGAAGGACACCCTGATACCCGCTACAACAGGCATGGACCTTGGGGACCTTATGCCCGGGGAAACCAGCCAGGCCCCAAAGGACAACTACTGCCTGATAACACTTAGGTGGGGTCCCCAGAGAGAGGTTCGATTCGTAGAGGCAGAAAGGAGGACGGGCGCCTGGGAGCTGGTCCTCAAGACAGACAGTTGCCATTTTGCATGCCGAGCTGTGAAGATGCTTGCCCAGCACCGCCGTCCTGCACGCTTAAGTTTGGCTAGCATGACACACTCTGTGTTGCATGACAGCTAAGAAAATTAATATTTTACCATGATTTTTAAAAAGTCACACGTGGCTGCCTCCTTGGACGGGGCTGGAGTTGATGGTCCAAGTGGCTGGAGCCCCTGGGGTCCCACTGCGGTCCCCAAAAGTGACTCTGGGCCAGTTGGCCTGCCGGGGCCTCCGCTCTCCGCCTGAGGCAGGGGGTCCTGAGGGCAGACCCCAGAGATCCCTGGCTGGGTAGGTGCAGGGGGAGGGGTTCTTGGGCTTGGGGGGCTACCGGGGGGGTGGGCAGAGTTGGGGTTGCCGACCAGGGGGCCTCCCAGAGCAGGGCCCTTGCAGGATCAGCCCCTCACCTGTGCAGAAGGCCGACCCTTCCCTTCCCTCAGTGGGAAGGATGGCGCTTGTCACGTTTTTATGATTATTTCTCAAGTGGGGCCCTGGTGGTCAGGATGTTTGCTTTGGTTCAGGTTTCTGCCGTGGTCGTTGGTGCCTGTGGAGGGGCCGGCCGGGGCCTCCCTCGCTCTGTGGGAAGTGTGGGGGCTCGGGGGGGCCCCACCCGGCGCTGCTCTGCCTGGGAGGGGGTGGCGGATGGAGGGAGGTGGGGGGGTGGGGTGGGGGGCTGGCCCAGGTCCCCCCCCTCCCCGCCCTGGGCAGAATGGCTCCCAGAGCCACAGACAGATGGAAGCAATTTTCGGTCACGTGGGGCGGGGGCTGAACTGCAGCCCGAAAGACAAGGCCCCATGTCTGCCTCCAGGAAGCAGCCCCAGAGCCACACGTCCAGGCCAGATGCAGCTCTGCTCTTTGTTTATTTAAAGATGCTGGAGCCTGGGGCAGAGCCTTTCTGAAGAGCAAGCGCAGGCCTTCCGGGCTGTGCAGGGGGGAGCCCCCCAACGCTGTGGCAGGCGAATGGAGGGGAGTTCCTGCCTCCTGGGCCCTTCGCCCTTCCCTGGCCTGGGAGGTGGGGGGCAGCATGGAACCGTGGCCTCAAGTGTCCGCCTGTTGTTAGACGGCGGCTACGCGGCCCCTGCAGGTGTACGCGGCCCCTGCTTGTCGCGCCACTGCCCCAGTTCTGGGAGGTGGGAATGGCTGTGCTTTGTCCAGGCTGCAGACACAGGACGCTGGTGGCTGACTTGGGATCGACCCCCCAGCCCCAGCCTGTGTCTGGGATTTGTAACCCGGGGTCCCTGTCGTCCTTCCTGGGAGGGTGGAGACAGAGGTGGCTGCGGAGGTGTGAGCCCGGGGTGGGGTTGTGTCCGGTTATTCCCCCAGGCAGTATCCGAAAGCCCCGCTGTGGCCTCTGGCCTGGCGACCTGTGTCCTGCTGCCTCCTGGGCCCACATCTGGGGCTGTCGCCGGGGGAACCAGCAGCCCCTCCCCGGGGGCTGGCGGGCAGCGCTTGTGGGGCGCGGCGGTGGGGGAGGTGTGGGGCGCGCTGTGTGGTCCCTTCCCATGAGCTCAGGGTGCCCCAGGAGAAGAGACCGAGAGCCTCCTTGGGAGGGAGGATGAAGCCGAAAATCCTTAGCTGGCAAAGGGGTGGGGAGAGCCTGGGCTCTTGGCCGCAGGGAAGGGGCGCTGGCAGGCCGGCCAGGGAGAGGTGTGGCCTGGGTGTGTGCTGTGGGCTCTCGGGGACACGGCCAGTGTGCTCCAGCCGGATCCTGTGGGGAGCCCGCACTGTCCTGAGCCCGCTGACCAGCCCCTACGGGTGGGTGCACCTACAGGACCCACTGGGCACCTTCTGGGCGTCCCCCTCCCCCGCTCCTGCTCCCGGCCTGGGCACGTGGACTCTTGAAAAGAGGAAGGTCCCGACCCACAGACCAGAGAAGCTCGAGTTGTTTTGAGCAGTTCAGCCCCACCTGCAGACCCGAAAGCAAAACCTTGTCCTGGCCTGTGGGTGTGGGGCCCGCAGGTGCCAGGCGGCCAGAAAGAAGACGGCCACCGGGATCCAGTCCAGGCTGGCAGGCAAGGGCCGTGCCCCCAGGGGCTGCCCAGGTCCCTCTTCTTCCTGCCGCCCCCTGGGAGCCTCTGGGCCTGAGGATTGGGGCTCTGCACCCAGGTGCTCCTGCCTGCAGCGAAGCCCCTGCTCGCGGCACTGCCGCCACCCCGGGGCTGTTGGCACACACCTGGGGGAGCCAGCGCCGGCTGCCTCCATCCTTCCTGCAGAAGGCTGCCCTTTTCTATGTCCTGGCTTGTGGGTTGGCCCACACACTGGCTGTTTGACCCCAAGGGCCCTTAGGCTGTCAGGCCGCAGCAGGTGCTGGGGTCTGTCTGAGTCGGCGAAGAAGATGGAGGGGCCCACCTGGGTGCCTGGGCAGGGTGAGGGCAGGGCTGGACGGAGGCTGGCAGGCTGGGGGTGGGACAGAGAGGGCGCTCCCCTCGCTCAGGGCAGGTCTGGGCGCAGCTCAGGTGAGGAAGAGGAGGTTCGGGGGTCAGCATGCCCTGGAGCTGGGGGAGGGGCACCGGCGGGCGGGGCCGGTGGTCCGAGATCTGGACTGAGGGGCTCCAGCTCCGGGGGTTCCTTGGGGGTCTCTTGGGCAGCTGAGCCTGTCTCCCCACCCGAGGACGTGGGGGCTTAGCACCTGCCCGTGACCCCCGCTGGCCCTAATGCTCCCTCTCCTCTTTCTGCAGCCTCCGAGGTGGCTCCGGGCAGCATTGGCGACATGGCTGACACCCCCAGAGACGTGGGGCTCAAGCAGGCGCCTGCGCCGCGGAACGAGAAGGCCCCCGCGGACTTCGGTTATGTGGGGATCGACTCCATCCTGGAGCAGATGCGCAGGAAGGCCATGAAGCAGGGCTTCGAGTTCAACATCATGGTGGTCGGTGAGTCCCCGCCCCTGTGCCTCTCAGACCCACGCTGGGAGCCGGGGCCGGCACCGGCCACACACGCTCCCGACATCTCCCCCCGTGGCGTGGGGGCTCCGGCCCCGGCCTGTGCGGCATTGCGTGTGCATGTGCGTGCCCGCCAGGAGGGTCCCGGCCTCTGACAGCTCCCCGGAGCACCTCCGCCCGTTTCTCTGTGACAGCTCGGGGAGCCCAGCGGCGGGCGGGCCGGGATCGGAACCGGGGGCCACCACCGTCTGATTCTAACTGCTGCTGAAGCGCGCGTCCGCCTCACTGCGGCCAGGCCCGGGGTGGGCCACCCCCCGCATCCAGCAGGCCCGGCTGGAGGCTTCGCCGCTGCCTCTGGAGAGCTGGGTGGGTGGTCGCGGGGGGAGGTCATTGACCAGCCTGGTCCGGACAGGGTTGGGGGCCAGGCCGGGGGGACAGTGGGCAACACTTGTTCCCGAAGGCCCCCCCGGGTCCCATCCTCGCAGTAGCCCTAGGAAGGGGGTGCCCCGTTTTACAGGCAGAAATGAGGCCCAGAGAGGGCGTGACAAGGCCACTGAGGTCACAGCCTGACCTTGTTCCCGCAGCAGGGCCCCCACGGCAAAGATGCAGAGAGGGTGGAAGGGGGGTTCCTGACCAGGGCAGAATCGCAGCTTGGCCCGAAAAGCTGCGGGATGCTTGCTGCCTTCCCCGGGGCTTCTTCCGTGACATGGGGTGAAATCCTGACCCCAAGGGGCCAGGGACACTGGAGGCAAATGGGAGAATGTGTTCGGCCACTGCCGTGGTCTTGGGCCCTCGAGAAATTTCAGAAGCAGTTATGAGGATGGTGGTAATAGAAGTCATAATAATTACAGGACAAACTTTAAAATATCTTAGTTGGCATCTCCCAGATGTCAGGGGCCACGGCCAGGATATTTGACTTAGCTTCTGGCCTTGGGCTTGGTGCAGACACAGAGCTGTTGGAGACAGATGGGGAGGGCCAGCCCTAGGCGGGTAAACGCGCAGCCCGGGGGTTCCTGACGCCAGCCTCCGGCCTCTCTCAGGCCCACGCTTTCCTTGAAAGCTTACCCAAGTCGGAAAATCAATAGAATTCAAT